>NC_069416.1:24767622-24783947 GCF_026875155.1 Cherax quadricarinatus | reverse complement strand
ATTTTTTTGTAATTGTTTAAGTGAATAATTTTTCATTTTGAGATAATTATTTTTTAAGACTTCAAACGAAAAATTAAATAATAGTGTTTCTTACATTAAATTGTGAGTAATGGTGTTTGTGATGATTGTGAAGAGAGTGGAGAGGGGATGTTTGGCCTACCAGGCTGAGGTGGCTGGTTTTTGGGTTGTCTGCAGAAGTGGATGGTAGAGGTTCTGGCACTATAGTTGAGGGTTTTGCACTGGAGTGTGCATAAATTCTGTAAATGGATCTCTGGGTTTTTTTAAACCCTGTAGTACATTATAGAGCTGATGGTAAGACATCATCAGGTGGTCAAGACCCCATTACAAAATGCGGGCTTCTAGATTTGTCAGGGTCCTCTTCAGTGGCAACGTCTACTTTAAGCAGAAACATGGAACTCCTCAACGTAACTGCTGCAAATGTTTAACTGTTTTCTTCGGGTTCTTCTTAAATCTTCTAGTATGTGGCTCCTTGTACAATGTATTTTTGTGGCGAAGGTTGGTGGGGGGGTATCTCGCAGGTGACGCGCTCAAAATTTTCTCCCCTCTCGTGAACCATGTTAATTTAAATTTTTTATGAAGTGTTATTCAGAAATGTCCCGCAATTCTTCAGTAGTGCTATAACCAAAACGTGCCAGTCAAAACCGTGTTAAATGATGGTCTCCTTTTACACTAAATTTGTCTTTCAGATGTTCTTACTATAACAAACCATAAAATCTTTTTATGCATTCACTTTTTTGCGCCCAGGCAAGAGAGTGAGGGTTGTGTCCCCGATGCAGTTACTTGTGTACAACAGTCTTGTGTGTTCTAAACACTGCGTTACATCCTACACTTTCCCAGTTGAAGGTTTGGTCAGCAGTTGAAAACACTTATGCATACATAAAACCTGGCTCTCAATGGCAAGATGAAATATTGTAATAAATGACTGATCAATGTACATATTGATATACGATATACGACATCTCATATTTATGTTTATTTATTCTCCTGTGGGTGTATTTATCATATTTATATGTTATCATCGTTTTTATGATATAATTTTGAAAAAAATATAGAATGGATTAAAAGAAAATGTGTATATTAACGTAATATACGACATTTAAATGAGACCCGGTGATTATTATTATCATTACTAATATGACGTCTGAAGACATAAAACACACTTACTGATTTTAATTTTTATCTGCACGCCAGCACAGTATGTAAGTTTATTTAAGTACAGGTATACATAAGTATAATTATCCGAGTCTACCACAGCTTAAAAAACTATTTTAATGTGTACCTGCATGCCAGCACAGTATGTAAGTTTATTTAAGTACAGGTATACATAAGTATAATTATCCGAGTCTACCACAGCTTAAAAACTATTTTAATGTGTACCTGCACGCCAGCACAGTATGTAAGTTTATTTAAGTACAGGTATACATAAGTATAATTATCCGAGTCTAACCACAGCTTAAAAACTATTTTAAATGTGTACCTGCATGCCAGCACAGTATGTAAGTTTATTTAAGTACAGGTATACATAAGTATAATTATCCGAGTATATATAAAATATGAAATAACTTTTAAAAACACTTAAAATTTTGGAGTTTCCAGACATAATGGAGAGACTTAGTGCTTACAGATCTCACAGAGAATGTAAACAAACCGGGTGGGGCGCGGTGACCGTATTAGAAAGTCAGTGGGGGGAGCCGTATAGCGAGTTTTGGTCATAATTGAAATGACCGTATTAGCGGAACGCCGAAAGCGAAACGCAGTAAAGCGGGGCCCTACTGTATAAAAAAACTTTGAGCATAAAAGGAGAAATAGCAGATATTTCAAGCTTCTCCTTTAAATCATTTTCCCTTAAAGCTGAGTACATGCACATCTTAACAATTTTCCTATATTTTTAGAATATTGTGAGTGGTTTAAGTATCTAAGAGTTCTCAGGATGCTTATTGCCTATTCCATCTCTCTCATTTGTACATCAAAGGTAAAATCAAGAAGATATGTTAAGTGGTGGGGGTGGTGATAGTTGTAGTGATGGTGGTAGTGGGGATGGTTGTAGTGCTGATAGGTGTTGTGATGATAGTTGTAGTGGTAGTGGTGATGGTGGACCCTTGTAGGCCAGATATTAATGTTTTTTTCTCTGTAATTGGTGAATCTGCAGTCATAAACATGTTTTTGGAAAAACTACACCCTCATTAATACACAAAATTATAATTATCTCACTCTTCAGTACATAAACTCTCAAATATGTATAGTGGTAAAATTGTGAGTCAAAATAATCAAAAATGTTATCTCAATATTGGCCTAGTTCTTGCCAACCTGCAAATGCAGTTCAGTAGTATGAGTAAGATATTAAGTCCGTCTACCACAGCTTAAAAACTATTGCCATTATTTCCATAACATAAATAATGAAGTTCATTGTCCATAATAACCTGTCTGTGTCTGTGATGCACCTTGACTCCATTTTCAAACATCTGTAGTAACCACAAAAATTGTATCAGAATACTATTGTCATTTACTAAAAAAATAACTGACTACAGACAGCAAGAGGGGAAAATGACATGAGTGCTTTCATTTAGGACACTTATTGAAACTTTATTGTCTCTGGACTTTGATCAATCATTTAGGACAGCTTTACTGTTAATAATAATAATAATAATAATAATAATAATATATATATATATATATATATATATATATATATATATATATAATATATATATAATATAAAAACACTGATCTCTGGCTGAAGGAGACTCGAACCTACGAACCTTAGGACAAGGTACGCAGTGCTTTACCAATCTACCCCCCTACCTTGTCCTAAGGTTTCGTAGTTCGAGTCTCCTTCAGCCAGAGATCAGTGTTTGTGTATATTTCGCATGCTCTCGCGAATTCCTTGCATATATATATTAATATATATATAATATATATATATATATATATAATATATATATATATATATATATATATATATTTATATATATATAATATATATATATATATATATAAATATATATATATATATATATATATATATATGAACAGTATTTAGATAAGGCTAAAAGAGGTCTTTGTGGCATTTATGGATTTGGAAAAGGCGTATGACAGGTGGATAGGGGGGCAATGTGGCAGATGTTGCAAGTGTATGGTGTAGGAGGTAGGTTACGAAAGCAGTGAAGAGTTTTTTACGAGGATAGTGAGGCTCAAGTTAGAGTATGTAGGAAAGGGAAATTTTTTTCCCAGTAAAAGTAGGCCTTAGACAAGGATGTGTGATGTCACCGTGGTTGTTTAAAAATATTTAAGATGGGGTTGTAAGAGAAGTAAATGCGAGGGTCTTGGCAAGAGGCGTGGAGTTAAAAGATAAAGAATCACACACAAAGTGGGAGTTGTCACAGCTGCTCTTTGCTGATGACACTGTGCTCTTGGGAGATTCTGAAGAGAAGTTGCAGAGATTGGTGGATGAATTTGGTAGGGTGTGCAAAAGAAGAAAATTAAAGGTGAATACAGGAAAGAGTAAGGTTATGATGAAAACAAAAAGATTAGGTGATGAAAGTTTGAATATCAGATTGGAGGGAGAGAGTAGGGAAGGAGGTGACGTATTCAGATATTTGGGAGGGGACGTGTCAGCGGATGGGTCTATGAAAGAGAGGTGAATCATAGAATTGATGAGGGAAAAAGAGTGAGTGGTGCACTTAGGAGTCTGTGGAGACAAAGAACTTTGTCCTTGGAGGCAAAGAGGGGAATGTATGAGAGTATAGTTTTACCAACGCCTTATATGGGTGTGAAGCATGGGTGATGAATTTGCAGCGAGAGAAGGCTGGAGAAAGTGGAGATGTCATGTCGGGGCAATGGTGGGTGTGAATATAAGCAGAGAATTCGTAGTTTGTGTGAGGGAAAAGTAGGTGTAAGTGGGGTTAAGGTTGTTCGGACAACCAGGAACCATTAGAGAGTTACGTTGCGCGCGCACACACCCCCCCCCTTTCTGGCGGGCTGGGGCAAAACTAGTTAAGGGGTGCCCCCGATTTGTTAAATTTTTCTACTCCTGGTAAATTTACCTTACCTGGTGTGGATTGAAGTTTGGAGAGTCACTTAAACCCCACTCTTCTCCTAATCAGGTAGGGTGATCTACCGGGAGTATTAACTGTTTTTTTCTTTTCTAGTGTTTGCGGGGTTACCGTAATGATTTTGGCATTTATCATTCTTTTTCTTTCTTAAATGTTATATTATCATGACTATGGGTAACCAGTTTTATTTTCTCTTATTTGTCAGCTCTGTTCCGGGCGTGGTCTTCCAGGATAGACCCAGATAAAGGGCAAGACGTGTTAATAATACTTATTAACATTATTTTACAACTCCCGGGCCCTTACCTATTCTACTTGTGCTCCATCCAAGTGGTAGGAGATTCCAGAAAAACGGATTACCATCTGCCCAGGATAACCTACAAAAATAACATCAAGAACTATCCAGGGCCATACCTACTCCTACCCAACTACAAGAACTGAAGGCCACTTTTTTTTTTATTATTTTTAAATTTTAAGTAAAATTCTCAAATCATTTTTCTTGTTTTTCCTAAATCATTTCTTTTATTTATTTATTTTTCCATTAGTTTTTTTGTTCAGTTGGAAGGCTTTTCCACTGACAATGGCGACCTTCCCAAAGGATCCGACTCTTGAAGCAACATCGTCCTGATGGTTCAACTGGTTGTGAGTATAACATTTAAGATAGAAAAGGGTGAGTTAGTTTGAGGTGTCAAGTCATTACTGGTAGTCTGGTTGACTTACCGTTGTTTGGTCTCTAAGGTTCGGTTTAGAAGTTTCCCTATTTGTTGGACCTGGGGAACTTTGATAATAACCCCTCCTGTGTGAACCGTGTGTATTTTGCTTAGTGAAGGCTATTGACCCACAAGTGTATTCTTCCAGGGAGAAATATTTATTTCTTTTTCTACTTTGGGAAGTTTAAAGTGGGGCGGACTGTGTCCTCTTTTGTAACAGACGTTACTGTTAATTTAATTGTCAGTTGAAGTTGGGTGCTTAATATTTCTTTTACAAGATGGATTCTTTAGATTTCTGGTTGAAAGCTGGAAAGGAAAGGGGATTTACTGGACAAAGCCTTGATAGTTACATTACTGCTAAAATGGCTATTGAAGAGAAAAAGGAACAGGAAAGACTAAGCTCGAGAGAGAAAAGACTAGCTCGGGAAGAGAAAAAGGAACAGGAAAGACTAGCTCGAGAAAAAGAAAAAGGAACGGAAAGACTAGCTCGGGAGGATAAAATCGAACAGGAAAGGAATAGCTAGAGAAGATAGAGTTCAGGCAAGAGAGGTACCTTCAAAATAAAGGGAAATTGAGTAGAACAATCAAGGTTGGAATTAGAACCCAAGAAGGTAGAACTATCTAAGCAAAAAATAGATGAAGGGGTACTGGAATACCCTTCCCAAGAACCTAAAAATTAGGATCCTCAAATACCACCTTTCTCAGAACAAGATGACATAGCGGCATAATTACTAGATTCGAGAGTACTGCTACTCTCTGTGACTGGCCAGTTGATTCTTGGGCTACTAGGCTTGGCTTACTACGTCGGGTTTTCAGCATTAAACGTCTATTCCACTCAAACCCTCTGATGTTATTTCTAGTTATAGCCTGCTGAAGAAAGCTATACTACAGGCTTTCAAAAAAACTACTCATCATTACAGGTCGGAGTTTACACACATTAAAATAACCCCTCATCAAAATTACATGCAATTCTTAACAACACTTTTCAGATTATTTGATTCGTGGATTGATAGTGCTGAGGTTGACCACGATTTCGAATCTTTACGAGACCTGATGGTAAGAGATCAATTCCTTTCTCTGTAAACTCTGACTTACGAATATTCATTAAAGAACGAAACGTTCATACGGCTGCAGAAATGGCACAAGCTGCTGATATATATCGTGCGCTCATAATAACTACCCTAAAGAGCGTAGCAGATATAAGCCTTTTTGTGCCTAAGCAATCTGGGGGACCCAAAAACCCCTCCGTACCTAAGAATTCCACGACCTTCACAGTAAAGTGTTTCAACTGTAATGGTGGGGTCATAGAAGGCCCGGACTGTCCTAGAAAAAAAGGTGAAAATGTCGGTAAATGTTTCACTGAATCAAACAAAAACGCACCTTTTAGTGAAGGTACAGTAAATGGTATGAATGTGTCAACCATTCTTGAGACACTGGATGTTCCGTATTGTTATCCCCGAGTAAGCTCTTCCCTAACCTAGATTCTTCACGTTATAAGTCCACTAAGTTAACTGACTATTTGGGAAGAAGCGATTCTTTTCCAACAGTCAGATGTTTGTTAGGTGCAAATGGTTCTCAGGATGGGTAGATGCCGTAGTTGCCCGATAACCTCGTGTTCTGTTTTGGTTGGGAACATACAAGGGGCTGCTTTCCCATCTGAAAGGACTTTTTGGAATTTGGAGTTTCCAAGAAAGGTTGGAACCTAATATCCCCTGTTTCTTCACAGATAGTTCCAGATGAGATTCAGTTGGATAACCTAAATCAGAGAGCTGATGGATACAAAACTCCGGTAACACCTTTAGTAAGTCAGTCACTTGACCTGGACAACGCAGACACCAGTGGAAACCACGTGGGGCACAACCCGGTACAACAACTAGACTCGATTAACGTCGTTACCAGAGCTCAGTCTAAGGTAAAACCTACCCAAACCCCTTAGTTCTTTCCAAAGGAAAGCCAATCGAGCTGTCTCATATAGTTTTGGGGAGGGTCTTCAAAAGACTTGTCCTTCCTTAGAGGAATCTCGGAAGTTAGCTTTAAAGGGCAAGGTGACCCAGAGAAAGAAATTTTCTTACAAGTTTGAGTTCAAACACGTTTCTTTTGTAAAAAGACTATAGTGTTCTGCGGACAAGCCCAATGACGTTGGTTCGAAGCCTGTTAGTCATTCCCAGGATTGCCGTGAAACTTTTAAAGATTTCTCATGACTTGCCAGTCTCTGGCCATTTTTTACATAGGGAAAACCTATAATAAAATCAAGGACCTATATTTCTGGCCTAGCAAAGTCCTCTGACATCTATAAGTACTGCAGATCATGTCCCCGTATGTCAAAATTTCCACGCAGAAGGGTAGAACTAGGAGAGTTCCTATGGTAAAGATGCCAATTTTCTCAGTCCCTTTTGCAAGGGTTGCAGTAGATATAGTTGGTCCTATCACACCTCGCTCATCAGGAGGTCATAAATATATTTAACTATGATTGACTACGCGCCAGCTTCCCCGAGGCGGTACCCTTTAAAATCCATTACGCCATAGAAGTTTTCAGAAGCCTTATTTTCTATTTTTCACGTGTAGGTATACCTCGTGGAAAATTTTGTCGGATAAAGGGTCTCAATTCACTTCAGAATTAATGGAACACGTTTATCAACTTGTGGGTGTTAAACCTCTTTTCACTACAAACCCTTTCCATCCGATGTGAAACGGAAGAGTGGAGCGACAACATGCCATCCTAAAGTCAAAACTAAAAAACTAAAGTATTCTTAAACCAACGGATTGGCATAGATTTTTACCATGTGCCTTTTTCGCAATGCGCGAGATTCCAAGTGATTCCCTTGGTTATTCCCTTTTTAATTTCTTTATGGGAGACCAACTCGTGGTCCCCTATCTATTTTGAATGAACTTTGGTCCAAAGATATCAAACCTGAGGTTTTAAAACGGCTTTTCAGTTTCTTTTTGATCTAAGGGAAAGGTTGGAAGAAACCGCCGATTTGGTCAGTAAAAACCTAGAGATGTCTATGGAAACGTACAAGACCTATTTTTGACCATAAAAGTTCCAAGCGTACGTTTAATGTTGATGATGAAGTTTTAGTTCTCCTACCTGAAAAAATCCAACAAATTGCTAATTACATGCGCGGACCGTATAAAGTAGTGAAGGTCTGCAATAAGGTAGATTATATCTTGGATGTCAAGGGTAGAGAGAGAATGTATCACGTCAATATTTTGAAACCCGGGACCATAGAAGAGAAGTTAATCTTTGCGTAAATGCCTTTGACGAAGATACTTCTTCTTTCAGCTTGGATACCAAGTGGTGATTCGTACGAATGTAGAGTTTTGTATTATAGATGACGAGTCTTTTACGAATCGAAGGAACTACTGGATATCTTAAAGCATGATCCCTCACCAAAGAAGTCAAATGTCAACATTAACACACTTGTCCCAAAAAAACAAAAGTCTCAAGTAAGTGCCCTTTGTCATTCATTTTCTGACGTATTCACAGAGGTACCAAAGGGCTTACCACCACTATTGTACACAAGATTGAATTGTCGGATCATGAACCAGTAAAGCGGAAAAATCTAAACCCCGTTCCCGTTTACTTACGGAAAAATTTTGATAATGAGGTTGACAAACTATTTAACTTAAAAATCAAGAACCTTCGAAATCAGCTTTCTGTTCACCAGTTGTTATGGTTAAGAAACCCGATAATTCTTACCGACTTGCCCAAGATTTTCGTTATTTAAATACTATAACTAAATGGGATGCAGAAAACCCCTGCCAGTAATTGATCATGACTTGTATAAAATTTCCCTGACTGCAAATTCTTCTCGGGGAATTTGACATCTCCCAAGCATACCATCAAGTGCCATTACACCCAGACTGAAACCATACACTGCTTTCCCTACTCATAGAGGTCTAATGCAATATCGCACAATGCCTTTCGGCTTGGTTACCGCATGTGCCACGTATATTAGGCTTATGAGAATAGTTCTTTCTGATCTAAAGAATGTATCAGTGTATTTTGATAATATTTATATCATGACAAATGCTTGGGAAGACCCTCTAAATAAAACTATCGCTTGTTTTGAAAAGACTAAGAACTCATGGACTTACAGTTAAACCACAAAAGTGCTTTCTTGGCTATCATAAGGTACAATACCTTGGGTTCATTATCTCTGTTTAACAACTTTTCCCCCACTTCCTAATAAGACCAAAGCTGTTTTAGAAAGTACGTTCCCTGCTACCAAAAAAAATTATTAAAAGTTTCCTTGGATCGTAAACTTCTATAGAAAATTTCGTACCAAATCTAAGTAGCTTAACTTCAGTTCTTACAGACTATTTGAAAAGGGTGTCAAGGAACCTCTTAAGTTGTTCTGAGGAAGCAACCAAAGCTTCGAAAAAATTAAGAGTATATTTTCAAACCCCCTGTCCTAAAATTACCAGATATTAAAAAAATATTTTGTTTTCCGAACAGATGCCTCCCCATTCTGGACTCGGGGCTGTACTACTTCAATATTATGAGGAGACACCTTTCCAGTATCTTTCGCCAGTAAGAAGCTTCTGCCCAGAGAAAAAGATATTCCACTGTGGAGAAAGAATGTTATGCTTTAGTATGGGGTATAAGTAGATTTAAATACTACCTATACGGTAAACCCTTTTTGCTTGAAACAGATCACAAGCCACTGATTGTACTTGGAAAACTTTAAAGGGTCAAATAGCAGACTCTTGAGATGGGCCTCTGGCTATTCAGCCCTATAAGTTTTAAAGTCGTTTATATTTTTGGCTCTGAAAACCACTTTTCAGATTGGGTGAGCCGAGGTTGTATTTAGTGCTTTTCCCTCTGTTCGTTGACTTATTGGGCTCCGTCCATAAGTTTTGGGAAAGGGGGGATTGTGAGGGAAAAGTAGGGGTAAGTGGGGTTAAGGTTGTTCGGACAACCAGGGAAACCTTAGAGAGTTTTCGTTGCGCGCGCACACACCCCCCCCCCCTCTCTGGCGGGCTGGGGCAAAACTATTCCTGGTGTCCGATTTGTTAAAGTTTCTACCCTGGTAATATTTACCTTACCTGGTGTGGATTGAAGTTTGGAGAGTCCCCTTCACCTCCACTCTTCTCCTAATCAGGTAGGGTGATCTACCAGGAGTAATTACTGTTTGTTCTTTTCTAGTGTTTGCTGGTTACCAGTAATGATTTTGGCATTTTTCATTCTTTTTCTTTCTAAATGTTATATTATCATGACTATGGGTAACCAGTTTTTTTTTCTCTTTTTTGTCAGCTCTGTTCCTGGCGTGGTCTTCCAGGATAGACGCCAGATAAAGGGGGAAGACGTGTTAATAATACTTATTAACATTATTTTACAACTACCGCCCTTACCTATTCTACTTGTGCTCCATCCAAGTGGTAGGAGATTCCAGAACATCGGGTTACCATCTGCCCAGGATAACCTACATAAATAACATCAGAGGAACTACCGGGCCATACCTACTCCTACCCAACTACAAGAACTGAAGGCCACTTTTTTTTTATTATATTTAAATTTTAAGTAAAATTCTCAAAAATCATTTTTCTTGTTTTTCCTAAGTCATTTCTTTATTTATTTATTTTTCCATTAGTTTCTTTTGTTCAGTTGGAAGGCGTTCCACTGACAGTTTGGAAGTTAGGAGGAGGTGCGGGATTACCAAAACTGTTGTCCACAGGGGTGAGGAAGGGTTGTTGAGGTGGTTCGGACATTGAGAGAGAATGGAGCGAAACAGAATGACTTCAAGAGTGTATCAGTCTGTAGTGGAAGGAAGGCGGGGTAGGGGTCGGCCTAGGAAAGGTTGGAGGGAGGGGGTAAAGAGGTTTTGTGTGCGAGGGACTTGGACTTCCAGCAGGCATTTCGTGAGCGTGTTTGATAGGAGTGAATGGAGACAAATGGTTTTTAATACTTGACGTGCTCTTGGAGTGTGAGCAAAGTAACATTTATGAAGGATTCAGGGAAACCGGCAGGCCGGACTTGAGTCCTGGAGATGGGAAGTACAGTGCCTGCACTCTGAAGGAGGGGTGTTAATGTTGCAGTTTAAAAACTGTAGTGTAAAGCACCCTTCTGGCAAGACAGTGATGGAGTGAATGATGGTGAAAGTTTTTCTTTTCGGGCCACCCTGCCTTGGTGGGAATCGGCCAGTGTGATAATAAAAAAAATTATATATATATATATATATAATATATTTATATATATATATATATATATATTAACAAGTCGGCCATCTCCCACCGAGGCAGGGTGACCCAAAAAGAAAAAAAATCCCCAAAAAGAAAATACTTTCATCATCATTCAACACTTTCACCTAACTCACACATAATCACTGTTTTTGCAGAGGTGCTCAGAATACAACAGTTTAGAAGTATATACATATAAAGATACTCAATATATCCCTCCAAACTGCCAATATCCCAAACCCCTCCTTTAAAGTGCAGGAATTGTACTTCCCATTTCCAGGACTCAAGTCCGGCTATATAAAAATAACTGGTTTCCCCGAATCCCTTCACTAAATATTACCTTGCTTTCACTCCAACAGCTCATCAGGTCCCAAATACCATTCATCTCCATTCACTATCTAACATGCTCATGCACACTTGCTGGAAGTCCAAGCCCCTCACCGACAAAACCTCCTTTACCCCCTCCCTCCAACCTTTTCGATGACGACCCCTACCCCTCCTTCCTTCCCCTACAGATTTATACACTCTCAGTGTCATTCTACTTTGATCCATTCTCTCTAAATGACCAAACCACCTCAACAACCCCTCTTCAGCCCTCTGACTAATACTTTTATTAACTCCACACCTTCTCCTAATTTCCACACTCCGAATTTTCTGCATAATATTTACACCACACATTGCCCTTAGACAGGACATCTCCACTGCCTCCAACTGCCTCCTCACTGCAGCATTTACAACCCAAGCTTCACACCCATGTAAGGGTGTTGGTACTACTATACTTTCATACATTCCTTTCTTTGCCTCCATAGATAACGTTTTTTTGCCTACACATATACCTAATGCACCACTCGCCTTTTTTCCTTCCTATCAATTCTAGGATTATCCTCATCCTTCCTTAAATCCTTCCGCCCGCACATTCTGACTCCAAGTATGTGAAAACATTCCACTTCTTCCATACTCCTCCTCACCCAAAATTTGATATCCTATTTTTCTTTATCCTAATTCATTTGATACCCTCATCACATTAATCTTTTCTATGTACACTTTCAACTTTCTTTTTTTACTTTACACACACTCCAAAATCATCTCACTATCCTTTTGCAATTTTTCTTTAGAATCTCCCATAAGCCAGTATCATCAGCGAAAACGTAACTCAATTCCTTTTTGTATTTGATTCCCATAATTTAATCCCACCCCTTCCCGAACACCCTTGCATTTAATTCTTTTACAGCCCATCTATAAATATATTAAACAACCATGGTGACATTACACTTCCCTGTCTAGACCTCTTTTACTGGGAAGTGTCTCCCTCTCTTCTACTCACCCTAACTGAGCCTCATTATCCTCATAAAAAACTCTTACAGCATTAGTAACTTACCACACTTTTCCATTTTTTACTTGCAACATGCTGCCACATTGTTCGCCTATCCACTCTATCCATATGCCTTTCCTAAATCCTTATAAATGCAATTTAATACTTCCCTTCATTTATTATACCTAAATACTGTTCTATATTTGTTCAGTGTAAACACTTGATCTATCACATCCCCTACCACACTCTGAAACATCCTTGCTCATCCTCTAATTCTTTCAATAATTAACGCCCTGCCCCCCCCCCCCCCGTGCACTTTACCAGGAATACATCAAACTTATTCCTCTTATGTTTTTATAGGTCTCCTTTGTCCCCTGCCATTTATTTAAAGGGACTATACATGCTCTCTGCCAATCCCTAGGTACCTTCCCCTCTTTCATACATTTATTAAACAAAGATACCAACCACTCCAACACTATGTGATGGGGGAATCAGACCCATTGCTGTCGGTAACACTTCACCGCCTCATTGCCAAAGAAGCAGTAAGAAACATTTGCAAAGAAGCCGCCAGTTTACTCCAGCCACACCAAGTGGGCTTTGTGGTCTCTCAAGGCAATGAAGCGGCAGCTCATGCAGAAAGGGCCTACATCAGGGACTTACCAGAAGACAAGGCCTTAGTCAACATAGACTTTAGGAATGCCTATAATATGGTGAAAATATATATGATCTTGCAGCAGTTTGAGAGCATTTCCCCAGTCTTTTTCCCTTCATTTCAGTTGGCTACAGCATATCTTCAATTCTTTTATTTGGTGAGCATGAAATTCCCTCATAAATGGGGTTCAGTAGGGTGACCCACTTGCTCCATTTCTCTTCTGCATAGCGGTAAGAGAACTACTTTCCTACTCTGGCAGGTACGGAAGAGTCCTTCCTAGAGGACCTACAACAGGTGAAGTCACAAGTGTGAAATCATCACAACAAACCAGAAAATAATTACAGTTGTGTGAACAATCCTTCCTGAAACCTCAACTACCATCGCATCCTAGAGCCTCAAATTGGGAGTACTGCTTAATTATCTGGCCATCAACACAGTCCTCATGGACAAACTGAATCACCTGAAGAGGAGGGAGGAGAAAATAAATGATCTGGATGCCCATGATGCCCTGTATCTTCTCACAAGATGTCTAACTCTGCCAAGACTAATCTCATGAGGTTTACCTGAAGTTTACCTGGAGAGAGTTCTGGGGGTCAACGCCCCCGCGGCCCGGTCTGTGACCAGGCCTCCTGGTGGATCAGAGCCTGATCAACCAGGCTGTTACTGCTGGCTGCACGCAAACCAACGTACGAGCCACAGCCCGGCTGGTCAGGAACCGACTTTAGGTGCTTGTCCAGTGCCAGCTTGAAGACTGCCCCCCCCCCCCCCCCCCCCCCCCACCCCCCCCCCCCCCCCCCCCCCCCCCCCCACCCCCCCCCCCCCCCCCCCCCCCCCAGGGGGTTCTGGTTGGTTATCCCCCTTATGTATGCTGGGAGGCAGTTGAACAGTCTCGGGCCCCTGACACTTATTGTTTGGTCTCTTAACGTGCTAGTGACACCCCTGCTTTTCATTGGGGGGATGTTGCAACGTCTGCCAAGTCTTTTGCTTTCGTAGTGAGTGATTTTCGTGTGCAAGTTCGGTACTAGTCCCTCTAGGATTTTCCAGGTGTATATAACCATGTATCTCTCCCGCCTGCGTTCCAGGGAATACAGGTTCAGGAACCTCAAGTGCTCCCAGTAATTGAGGTGTTTTATCTCCGTTATGCGCGCCGTGAGGTGTGCACCCTCCTTTGACAACCCAACACTTAGTGAATATGACGCACTCCTGAAGTCTGTCTTTATTAAGGCATTAAATCTGTCACTGGAGGATTACCAATGGGATCAAGCAACTCTCCCAGTGCGACTAGGAGGTATAGGGGTGAGCAAGGCAACACAGGTAGCACTACCTGCAATTCTGTCTTCATGTATGGCCTGAAGTGAGTTAGTAAAGAAGATTGTCCTCGAACGCTTGAGAGATGCATTAGGCAGCTCAAGACACACAAGTGTCATCGAAGCAGCCACGGCAATGGGAGAGCTCTGTGACTGAAGCAGACGGCTTTTCTAGGGTGCTAAACAGTCATGGGACAAAGGAATCATGGAAAAAATCGCCAACGCAGTGCTCAACATCGCTTCAGAAAAGGACAAAGCTTGTCTCCTAGAGATGATGGCACTACATTCAGGAAATTTCCTTTTTGCATTCGACTCGACCCATAGGCCATTGGGACTGGTGTAGCTCTCCTCTTAGCCACCTCAAAATTCACCAAACATAGGTGCATCTGGGGCAAGGCTTTAACAGATCAATTTGGACTACATGGTCTCATCTGTCATACATCAGAAAGGAAGTATAACCAAAAAACTTGGGTGTCAATGAACATCAAGATTAGTCTCGCCACAGCCCATTACCCAGCAGGATGGGTAATGGGCTGTGGTCTGACGGAAGAAAAACGTGTCCAAATGGAGTCACTATGCTACCCTGGAAGGATGGTAAGCAGATTGCATAGGACTACACCTGTGCCTCTGCGTTGGCTGACACCTTCTTGTCATACTCTGAAGTCGAAGAGGTTGGGGCCACCAGTTTCACTGAGACCCAGAGAGACCCAGAAGACAGAGGACTGCCACCTTGCTAAAATTTATTAGTAGGGTAGTAGTTTTTTTGCTTTTTTAGGGTCAGAGACCTTTCGAGCATTTGTTAAATGTGCTCTAGAATTCCTGAAAGGCTTAGGTGAAAAAATCACCATGGAAACCAAGGACCCCAGAGCAACCAGCTTCCTGTTTCAGAGACAGTTCTGTGATCCAGAGGGGAAAATGCCTGCAGCATTCTGGGCACACGACCCACTGCTGGGGAGCTTTATGAAGTATTTGAGATGTAGGCCCTGAGGTGGCTTTCATGTTGCTCTCCTTCCCATTGTGTCTTTGCTAATGTATTTTGTTTATGAATAAAGTTCACATAAACAAGGATGCGAGATGTCACCGTGGAAGCGAATCTCAGGTGTTGGTAAGCGGTGCAAGATTAAGAGATAAAGAATATGACACAAAGTTGAAGTTGCCATGGTTGCTGATGACACTGTGATTTTTTGCTGATGACACTGTGCTTTTTGCTGATGACACTGCGCTTTTTTGCTGATGACACTGTGCTTTTTTGCTGATGACACTGTGCTTTTGGGAGATTCTGAAGAGAAGTTGCAGAGGTTGATGGACGAGTTTGGAAGGGTATGTAAAAGAAGGAAATTAAAAGTGAACATAGAGAAAAAGCAAGGTGATGAGATACAAAAAATATAAATTGTGATGAAAGATTGGATATTAGACTTGATGAGGGAGGAAAGTATGGAGGGAGGAGTATGGAGGGTGGGAGTATGGAGGGAGGGAGTATGGAGGGAGGGAGTATGGAGGGAGTGAATGTACTCAGATATCTGGGAGTGGACCTGTCAGCAGATGGGTCTATGGGAAGATGGGTTGATTCAGAATGATGAGGGGAAAAAGGTGAGTGGTGCACTGAGGAGTCTGTGGAGATAAAGAACATTAACTATTGAGTCAAAGAGAGGAACGAATGAGAGTATAGTGGTACCAATGCTCTTGTATGGGTGTGACACATGGGTGGTGAATGTTACAAGGAGAAGGCTGGAGGCAGTGGAGATGTTGTGTCTGAAGGCGATGTGTGGAGTGAATACTAATGCTGAGAATCCGTTTAGCTTGGAGGACTAGGGATGTGTGGGGTTAGTAATATATTAATAAGGAGGGCAGAGGAACAATTGTTGACGTGGTGTGGACATTTAGAGAGGATGGAACAAAAGGGGGAGTTGGATGATAGCTCTAGGCCTTTTGTGGTGCAATCAATGCATCATCAGGAACTTCCAATGTTGCAGAAATAAGTAGGATGTCCAAGTAGATCCATTCTAGGGAACTACTCTAGTTAGAATGAGTTGGTATCAAGCAGACCAGTGTCAGAGTACCAGAAAGATGAAGGTAAGATTTTAAAAAACAGCT
>NC_069416.1:24728709-24767122 GCF_026875155.1 Cherax quadricarinatus | reverse complement strand
TCGCTCTTCCCCTTCGAAACCTCTATGCAGAAGCGAACGTTCCCCCTTATCCGATCGCCGTATCCCCATTGCCTGCCTACTTTTTCGCTCTAAATGATCCCCGCAACCCTTTCCCCATTTTATAAAGGTCACTGATTTTATTCCCATTTTTTATTTTTCGCGCCCCCCTGCTTACCCCCCTCCCTTCTCTCTTCGCCTTCATTCGCTTTTGTTTTCTCTTCAACTCCACCTTTCTATGTACATTAGCCCAACCCTTTCCCCCCCCCCCCGGGGAAATTCCAGCTGTTCGATTGTTTTTTTCCCCTCCCTTGCTCGAAACCCAAAATGTCTACGGCGTTCCCCCCCCCCTTTTTTTTGACCATTTTCACTCTCTTTCCATGCCTTTGCTGTGTACACAGATGGCTCAAGTCTTCTGACGGCGTAGGATTCCAGCAGTTTTCCCGGACAGCGTGACAAGGGATTTACTACTTAGCTGTATTTTTACTGCTGAATTATATGCCATCCTTACAGCACTTATCCGTTTTGCACTATCCCTGTGTCATCTTTGGGGTTTGCTCAGACCCCTTGTGCTTTACAGGCTATAAAAAAAATTTTAACCTCCCCCCTTTAGTCCTCCGTATCCAACTTGGGCTACGCCGCATCTTTACTAAGAAAAAAGTATTGTTTTTTTTGGGTCCCGGGTCATGTTGAGTACGGGCAATGAACAGGCAGACACTGCTCGGGGTCACAGTACATACCTACCAGTTTCTAAAGGGTATTCCATGTACGGACTATTTTGCTTAATATTTCCCCCCTTTCACACCCTTTTGGCAACAAGTGGTCTACTTGCTCGGCAACAAACTTCAGTCTATTAAAACCGAGTATATTTTTCTGGGGCCCTCTTTTTATCACCAGGGCGAGGTTGGGAGACATCTTCCCTCTTCGCATTTGGCCCTACTCGTCTTATCAGGATACTCTGGAGAGGCGTCTTGCTCCCCTTTTGTGAGAATTGCCCAAACTCCATTTCACAGCCCATTCTTTGGACTGCCCCTTTTCAACGACACCAAATTTACCTCTGTCGTCGTCCGCCCCGCTGCCTCTCTTTACCTTCCTTCTCGCTGATGGACCCCCCCCTTTCCGGGCTCTCTATTGACTTTTTGACAACGACTGACTTACTCCACAAATTTTGATACTTCACCCCTTTCTCTTGTATCTTTTGCACCCCTCAAACCCCCGTACATCCCCTGCCCCGCTGTTTTCTGAAACCTCCCTGTTTCATCCCCCCCCCCTTCTGCCCCCAAATTTCCCGCTTCCTTCCCTCCCCCTGCAGCCCCTGAAATAGCCCTTGTGGCTTACCCGCTTCTTTTTTGATTATAAAAATAAAAAATAATCCCTGGCTTATGGCTATCCCCAAAAACTTTTTTTAGTTTTTGCCAGAGTTTTTCTGGGGTTTTGTTTTAAATTCTTCAATTTTTGGGGCAATAGTGTTTTGGGCCCTTTGTTTCCTTTTTTAAAACCTCTGTACCCGGGAACCTCACCCTTTTTTGGAATTCTTTTATTTTCTGAAAATACCCCGGGCCTGTTTGTTTTAAATCTTTTTGGGCAGCGGGCCCCTGTTTTTCCCATATTATCAAAATATCTCAGTTTTTTAAACCAGGGTTCATTTTTTTTTTAAAAAATCCAAACCCTTTTTTAACCCGGGTGCAATTTTAAATAAAGGATGGAAAGTGAACTTTGTTTTAAATTTTTTCCCAGGCACGTTTACGTCCTGCAACTTTTTATCTCTGTCCATCCAATTTGTACCTTTTTTACCAGGGTTTCTTTACTGTAGTTTCTAGTTGACCCTCTTTTTTAATTGTCCGGTTTTGGCCCTATCCTACCCCCTATAAATTTTCCTGGTGCAGTAAATAATGAAATGATCACTAAGACCTTGGGTAATAAACCCCTTGAAAAATAATTTTTCTCAGGGGTTACAAAGTATGTGTCAATTAGGGGGGCTGAAAACTGTGTGATCCGGGTTGGTTTTTTAAAATAGTTGGGTGAACATTTAACCCTTTAAATTTGGGCTTATACCCTTTTTGCTTTGCCCTTTTTTGTTCTGAAAAAAATTTATTGAATCCCCCCAAATATTATTTTTTTTCGCAATTGCTTTCAACCCCGGGAAAAGACTCGGGAAAATTTTCTTCAAGGGAACGGCCCGGGTAGGGGGGCCGGAAAACTAGTTCCTACTAAGAGGGGTTTTTTGGGGCCCCTTGGAAGCAGCACTTAAAACCATAGAATCTCCTTTATTTTATTTAAATCGGCCCTTTGGGTTGAAAGCAAAAGTTTTTTCTCCTCCTTTCTTAAATTTTTCCCCCTTTCTATGGACTAAATAAAAACCACGGGTGTGGCAAAACCCGTTTCCTAAAAAAAAAATCCCAAAGAGCCCGAAACATGTGCCAAATTTATCAACATGTGGGTTCTCCTGAACCATTCATCTACAAAAACCCCCGTGGTTATGGATTTTTATTCAAGGGGGAAATAAAACTTATTAGGGGAAACTGGCAAATTTGGCTTGCGCACTGCCCTATTTTTTAGGACTCCCCGGAAAAAGGAGTTCAAGTCCCCCCCCCTTTCTGAATTGTTGACAAGCCCACTAACGGGAAATTTTAAACTAGTTTTATACACCTATATGCAATTATTTTAAACAAGTGCCAGTATTCATTTGAAAATGGCCCGAAGGGTTTCAAGCCTCCTTCCTCAAAACCTGACCCCCCGGGTTTTTGGGTGATTGCTTTTAAGCGGGTGATGTTGTACCTATTTATATATATTCGTAAACCTGTACCACGCTTCCCTTTCGTGAATCAAACCTGATTTTTTTTCCATTGGCCAAAAGGGGAAGGGTCGCCACCACCTGGCGCTTCCTAAACTACTAAAAAAAATGTATGCTTGGTTGGGTAATTTGAATAGCCTGACCTTGTTTTACTACACTGCGTACATTTGGTGTTAGCCACACTTTTACCGGGGTGTTACCCACACTCTGAAACCTTTTTGGGTTACCACACACTTTTTTCCTGTGGCCCTTAGCCACACACTGTTCCTGGGGTGTTAGCCACACTCGGTCCCGGGGTATTACCAAAAATTGTGCTTGTGGTGTTAGCCAAATCTTCATGTGGTTTTTAGCCCCCGTTTTAAACCTGTTTTTTGTTTAGCCACCCCACTTTTTCCGGGGGTTTTAGCCACACACTGTACCTTTGGTTTGTTAGCCCAAAGTGTTTACCTGTGGTGTTAGCCACAGTGTGTACCTGTGGTGTTAGCCACAGTGTGACTGTGTGTTAGCCACTGTGTTGGGGTTAGCCACACACTGTACCTGTGGTGTTAGCCACAAGTGTACCTGTGGTGTTAGCCACAGTGGGGTATACCTTGTGTGTGTGTTAGCCAAACTCTATGTGGTGTTGGCCAAACTCTTCATGTGGTGTTAGCCACAGTGTGTACCTGTGGTGTTAGCCACACACTGTTCCTGTGGTGTTAGCCACAGTGTGTACCTGTGGTGTTAGCCACACCATACCTGTGGTATACACTGAAAGCAGCACTGTATACATACAGATTTAGGTATACGTGTTTCTAAGTATTTACAAACTTGGAGGTTACTACTAACACTGCGTGTTAATTTAAAACTGTTGATGTACAGGTGAGAATCAGTCGTAATATCTCACATGAATATATAAAAATTGTCTCGGAAGTAAATGATACCCATATTTCTCACCTTGTTTAAAACAGGACGAGTATCATACTTACTTACTTACTTACTTATACATGTTTGTGTTTGATTATAGTAAGACTAAGTGATTTATTCAATAATTGTCTTATTTGTATAATAATAATGATATAAAATATATATTGTTATTAATAATAATATGTGATATAAAATCACTAATGAGAATTACGTTTTATATATATAGTTTTCTGGTTATTGTGAAGTCATAAGAAATATTAATTACTAATATTTACAGAGAAGAAGCTGGGAGGAATATGAATCAGAAGGTGAGAAAACTCTCAGTTGGGTACATCAAGAAACCTTGGTCTTTATTAAAGAAAACATTCCTGAGAACCGTGATGGACATTACCAGAACCCTGAGGGTTTGACGGCCCTTAACGTGGCTGCCAAGTTGGGCCACACAGCTATAGCAAGGGTGTTGATGGACTCGTGTGGGGCCCTACCTGGAGTGCTGACCTATGACTGCCAGACTCCTGCAGACCTGGCACGGCAGGCAGGTCACAGGGACCTGGCCAAAATTATCACGGATGCTGATCAGCCTCAGGTATATAATGTTAGTCTTCTTATCTGGAGACATTCTATTTAGAGGGGAGGGGGGGTGGAGGGGGAGGGGGGTGATACTACAGTTCAATACTGCAAGTATTCTCACCCCTCCATCAGAGTGCAAGTAGTGTACTTCCCACCTCCACCCCTCCATCAGAGTGCAGGTACTGTACTTCCCACCTCCACCTCTCCTTCAGAGTGCAGGCACTGTACTGCTCAAATCCAGCTAACCGACTTCTCTGAATCCCTTCATAAATGTTAACTGGCTCACACTCCAACAGCATATTATGTCATAAAAGCCATTTACCTCCACTCACTTCTAACATGTTCACGTACGCTTGCAGGATGTCTAAGCCCCTCACTCACGAAACCTTCACTCCCTCCTCCAACCTTCCCAAGACGACTTCTACACCGCCTTCCCTCCGCTACTGATTTATACGATCTCCAAATCATCTTATTTCGTTCCATCGTCTCTAAATGTCCGAGCCACTTCAACAACCCCTATCCAGTTCTTTAGATAATACCTTTAATAATCTCACAACTCCTCCTAATCTCCAGGGTACCTCAGCATAATATTCACACCAAACATTGCCTGAGACACGACATCCCCACTGCCTCTAGCCTTCTCATTTCTGCAGCATTCGCCACCCATACTTTACACTCAAATAACAGCATTGGCACCATTATGCTCTCATAGAGTCCCCTTTTGCCTCCATGGATAACGTTCTTTGCCTCCACAGATTCTTCAAAGCACCACTCGCCTTTCTTTCCTCGTCAGTTCTATGGTTCACCTCGTCTTTCATAGACCCATTTGATTATAAGTTCTATCCAAAATATCTGATCACATTTAATTCCTCCATACTCCTTCCCTTGAATCTGATCAACAATCGTTCATTACCTAAATTTTTCTTACCCTCATCACTTTGCTCTTTCCAATATTCACTTTGAATTTCTTTTACATACCCTCCCAAATTTGTCCACCAATCTTTGCAATTTCTCTTCAAAATCTACCAAAAGCACCGTGTCATCAGCAGAAACCAATGGTAACAGCTCCCACTTTGTGTTAGATTCTTTATCTTCCATACCAGCACCTCACTCCCACACCCCTGCCTTCACTTCTCTTACAACCCAATCTATAAATATATTAAACAACCATGGTGACATCACACATCCTTGTCTAAGGCCTAATTTTACCGGGAAATAATCTCCTTCTTTTCTCCATACTCTAACCTGTGCCTCACAATCCTCAGACAAACTCTTAACTGCTTTAAGTAGCCTACCACCTATTCCATATTCTTGCAAAATTTTCCAGTGCTCTCCTATCCACCCTATCATATGCCTTTTCAAAATCACTTCTTTCAATAATAACTCTATCATACACTTTACCAGGTAGTCTGAACATGCTTCCCTATAATTCTTACACCCTCTTTTATCCACATTGCCTTTATGGAGAGGAATTATGAATCCTCTCTGCCAGTCCCTAGTTACCGTCCCCGCTTTCATACAATTCATCAGTGACGAACTTCAGTTCTACACGGTTCTAAACTGACGAATTGAGTATCATTCAGGCTCTGCAGCTCTGTTAACCTTATGGATAAACCAGCATTTACCTATGAGTGGTCAGCCTCTAGAAATAGAATTGTTTTCCCATTTGCTGCTTCCCCTAGACTCATTTTCTCTGTATGTGATGGAATTTTCCTACTGATACATGCCAGATACTTTTTAGATCAGAATATTAAAGTCTTTTATAATGATATGATACGATGGTCAGTTATTGATATTCATCATGTCACAATGTTGTGGTTGCTAGGGCACTGCTAAATATTTAATGTCATTGGGCTTTTATATGCTCTCTACTGCTACTGTTTTTAAATCTTACCTTCATCTTTCTGGTACCTGACACTGGTCTGCTTGATACCAACTCATTCTAACTAGAGTAGTTCCCTAGAATGGATCTACTTGGACTTCCTACTTATTTCTGCAACATTGTAAGTTCCTGATGATGCATTGATTGCACCACAAAAGGCCTAGAGCTATCATCCAACTTCCCCTTTTGTTCCATCCTCTCTAAATGTCCACACCACCTCAAAAATTGTTCCTCTACCCTCTGGAGTTTACCTGGAGTTTACCTGGAGAGAGTTTCGGGGGTCAATGGCCCCGCGGCCCGGTCTGTGACCAGGCCTCCTGGTGGATCAGCGCCTGATCAACCAGGCTGTTGCTGCTGGCTGCACGCAAACCAACGTACGAGCCACAGCCCGGCTGATCAGGAACTGACTTTAGGTGCTTGTCCAGTGCCAGCTTGAAGACTGCCAGGGGTCTGTTGGTAATCCCCCTTATGTGTGCTGGGAGGCAGTTGAACAGTCTCGGGGCCCCTGACACTTATTGTATGGTCTCTTAACGTGCTAGTGACACCCCTGCTTTTCATTGGGGGGATGGTGCAATCGTCTGCCAAGTCTTTTGCTTTCGTTAGTGAGTGATTTTCGTGTGCAAATTCGGTACTAGTCCCTCTAGGATTTTCCAGGTGTATATAATCATGTATCTCTCCCTCCTGCGTTCCAGGGAATACAGGTTTAGAAACCTCAAGCGCTCCCAGTAATTGAGGTGTTTTATCTCCGTTATGCGCGCCGTTTAAAGTTCTCTGTACATTTTCTAGGTCGGCAATTTTTACCTGCCTTGAAAGGTGCTGTTAGAGTGCAGCAATATTCCAGCCTAGATAGAACAAGTGACCTGAAGAGTGTCATCATGGGCTTGGCCTCCCTAGTTTTGAAGGTTCTCATTATCCATCCTGTCATTTTTCTAGCAGATGCGATTGATACAATGTTATGGTCCTTGAAGGTGAGATCCTCCGACATAATCACTCCCAGGTCTTTGACGTTGGTGTTTCGCTCTATTTTGTGGCCAGAATTTGTTTTGTACTCTGATGAAGATTTAATTTCCTCATGTTTACCATATCTGAGTAATTGAAATTTCTCATCGTTGAACTTCATATTGATTTCTGCAGCCCACTGAAAGATTTGGTTGATGTCCGCCTGGAGCCTTGCAGTGTCTACAATGGAAGACAATGTCATGCAGATTCGGGTGTCATCTGCAAAGGAAGACACGGTGCTGTGGCTGACATCCTTTTCTACGTCGGATATGAGGATGAGGAACAAGATGGGAGCTAGTACTGTGCCTTGTGGAACAGAGCTTTTCACCGTAGCTGCCTCGGACTTTACTCTGTTGACGACTACTCTCTGTGTTCTGTTAGTGTGGAAATTATAGATCCATCGACCGACTTTTCCTGTTATTCCTTTAGCGCGCATTTTGTGCGCTATTACGCCATGGTCACACTTGTCGAAGGCTTTTGCAAAGTCTGTATATATTACATCTGCATTCTTTTTGTCTTCTAGTGCATTTAGGACCTTGTCGTAGTGATCCAGTAGTTGAGACAGACAGGAGCGACTGTTCTAAACCCATGTTGCCCTGGGTTGTGTAACTGATGGGTTTCTAGATGGGTGGTGATCTTGCTTCTTAGGACCCTTTCAAAGATTTTATGATATGGGATGTTAGTGCTATTGGTCTGTAGTTCTTTGCTGTTGCTTTACTGCCCCCTTTGTGGAGTGGGCTATGTCTGTTGTTTTTAGTAACTGAGGGACGACCCCGTGTCCATGCTCCCTCTCCATAGGATGGAAAAGGCTCGTGATAGGGGCTTCTTGCAGTTCTTGATGAACACAGAGTTCCATGAGTCTGGCCCTGGGCAGAGTGCATGGGCATGTCATTTATCGCCTGTTCGAAGTCATTTGGCGTCAGGATAACATCGGATAGGCTTGTGTTAATCAAATTTTGTGGCTCTCTCATAAAAATTCATTTTGATCTTCGACTCTCAGTCTGGTTAGCGCTTGCTAAAAACTGAGTCATATTGGGACTTGAGTAGCTCACTCATTTCCTTTCTGTCATCTGTGTAGGACCATCTTGTTTAAGTAGGGGCCCAATACTGGGCGTTGTTCTCGATTTTGATTTGGCATAGGAGAAGAAATACTTTGGTTTCTTTCGATTTTCATTTATAGCTTTTAGTTCTTCCCGCGATTCCTGACTCCTAAAGGATTCTTTTAGCATTAAGTTCGATGCTTGCTATTTCTCTGACCAGTGTCTCCCTGCGCATTTCAGATTATTGACTCTTTTAGCCGCTCTGTTATTCTTTTCCGTCGCCTGTAAAGGGAGCGCCTGTCTCTTTATATTTTACATCTACTCCTCCTTTTTCTTAGAGGAATAAGCCTTGTGCATACATCGAGTGCCACCGAGTTAATCTGTTCTAGGCATAAGTTTGGGTCTGTGTTGCTTAGTATATCTTCCCAGCTTATATCGGTTAGGACTTGGTTTACTTGGTCCCACTTTATGTTTTTGTTATTGAAGTTGAATTTGGTGAATGCTCCCTCGTGACTAGTCTCATTTTGTCGGTCTGGGGCTCCTCGCATACATGTCTGAACCTCAATTATGTTGTGATCTGAGTATATTGTTTTTGATATGGTGACATTTCTTATCAGATCATCATTGTTAGTGAATATGAGGTCTAGTGTATTCTCCAGTCTAGTAGGCTCTATTATTTGCTGTTTTAAATTGAATTTTGTGCAGAGATTTAAAAGCTCGTGTGAGTGTGAGTTTTCATCAGAGCTGCCTCCTGGTGTTATTACTGCAACAATATATTTGCTATATTCCTCCATTTTAGGTGCCTTAAGTTGAAATCCCCAGGAGCAAGATGTTGGGTGCAGGAGCTGGAAGATTTTCCAGACAGTGGTCAATTTTTAACAGCTGTTCCTGGAATTGCTGGGATGTTGCGTCCGGAGGCTTGTAGACTACCACAATGACTAGGTTTTGGTTCTCGACCTTTACTGCTAAAACTTCCACTACGTCATTTGAGGCATTAAGCAGTTCTGTGCAAAAAAGTGACTCTGCAATGTACGGGCCCAACCCCCCCTTTTGCTGTTCACTCTGTCCCCATCTGTATAGGTTGAAACCCTGGGATCCATATTTCATTGTCCAAGTGATCCTTTTTTGTGGGTCTCGTGAAAGCCGCGAACATTGCCTTTGCCTCTGCAAGCAGTCCACGGATGAAAGGTATTTTGTTGTTTGTTGCTGGCTTTAGACCCTGTATATTTGCAAAGAAGATGTTATCGGACTGGTTGATTGTTGGTACTGGGGGGGGATTTTTTTTCCGGCTTTTAGTATCTGTATCTTTTTGGTTTGGAGTGGAGGCCATCGACTGTGGTTCCACCCCGGGAAATTGACTGGATTTGGTGTACGATTCTGCCATTTCCTGCCTTTTTTTTTCCCTTTCCCTGGCACTAAAAAACCTCTCCCTCTTGAGTGGCTGTGGCTACCCCGGTTTTCCAGGGCCTGGATGTTTTGTATTTTTTTGTCCCCTTTAGATGGTATGCCGGGCAATTTAAGTTATAGCCAGTTTTCCCTGTACTGAAGAGGTACACATTTCAGGGTGAAAAGCTTACAGGAAGGGAGTTTGCATTTTCCTGTTGTCATATGGGCATGGCATTTTCTAGGGTGGTAATAGTTGCACGTTCCCATCTGTTTTTCCAGATTTCCATGCCAGCAGATACCAAGTGCATAGTATGTGCAAGGCTTGGTTTCCGTTTGCCTTGGGTTTCTTGTGACTGTATTCCTGTTGGTGCTGTTTCCCCGTCTTACTTTCTATCCTCCCTAGCACCCAAAAATGGAGCTTTCCCCCCAGTTGTTTTTGGTAATTTATCCTCACTATTGCTATTGGAGTCCTCTTGTTTGCTATTTCTGCGGTATTTCTAGTTTGCAATATTGGTTTTATCTTATCTTTGACTACACTTGTTTCCCTACTATGGCTCCTGTCCCCTATGGGTCATTTATATGTATTCCTTCCTGCGTATAATTCCCGACTACCCGGACAAAATCTCCAGCTTCACCATTACTGTCTCCCTGGACAGTATCTCCAGCTTCACCATTTCTGTCTCCCCGGAAAGCACCTCCAGCTTCACCATTACTGTCCCCAGGACAGCACCTCCAGCTTTACTATTACTGTCTCCCAGGACATCACCTCCAGCCTTACAGTTTGTGACTACATGGCCAGTATCAAGGGCAGTACCATTCAGCCCAGACTTTTTATGTTCCCATCTGTTGTAGAAAGCTTCCAGGTTTTCTATGAAAGCAGCTTGATGTTGTCCTCTTTTAATACCCTTGTGATTTTAGTCACAGATTTTCCTCATTTGGGCATACCCAGAAACACTTCTCTGTTTTAATACTGCTTGTAGCTAGTTCTGGGATATCTGCACAAGGGGTGTGACACCAATTTCCACAAAAATGACAATTTATCCATGTGGAAGCCCGTTTGTTTGACTGACCACAGACTACACACAGCTTCATAATGATTTGAATGGTTGATTTACTGCAATTCTACTAGCAACCTCTTGAATATTATATTAATAACCTTAAATGAAGCTCTAGCTATTTGTATTTCTGTTTCTAACTCTTTTTGTATATTGGACAGCTTACCGTCACGTTCCTGATTTTTAATCAGGATAATATTTTACTAATATTTACTAATATTTTACTAACCCCACACCTCCTAGTCTCCAAGCTACGGATTCTCAGCATTATATTCACTCCACACATTGCCTTCAGACACAACATCTCCACTGCCTCCAGCCTTCTCCTTGTAACTTTTCACCCCCCATGGGTCCACCCATACAGAGCTTTGGGGTTCCACTAAAATTTCTTTTGGCCCTCTCTTTAAAATCAAGGGTTTTGTTTTTTTCCCCACAGACTCCTCGTCCCACCACTCCCCTTTTTTCCCTCTTCATTTCTGATTCCCCTCATTTCCATAAAACCATCTGGGGAAGGTCCATCCCAGATATTGAGTACATTCACCCCCCTCCATTTTTCCTCCCCCCCAATTTTCCTCCCCCCAATACTCCCTCCCCCCAATTTCCCCTCCTCCAAAACCCCATCCCTCCATATTCCCCTCCTTTCAATTTTTTTCCCAATTCTTTCATTACTTTTTTTTTTGGGTTTAAATCTCATCACCTTGTTTTTTTTTTTCCTATTTTTCATTTTTAAATTTTCCCTCTTTTACATCCCTTCCAAACTTTCCATCAACCTCTGCAATTTTTCAGAATCCCCCAAAAAGCACAGTGTATCAGCCAAAAAACCAGTGTATCGAAAAAAAGCCTTTTCATCAGAAAAAAGGGCACGTGTATCAGAAACCCTTGGGCAATTTTCAACTTTGTGTAATATTCTTTATCCCTAATCTTGCCCCGTTCCCAAAACATTTGAGATTCCTTCCACGGTGACTTTCTCGCACCCTTTGGTTTATGTGAACTTTATTCTTAAACAAAATACTTTAGAAAAAGACAAAGGGGAAGGGGGAGCAACTTTAAAAGGGCCCCTCAGGGCCTACATCCCCAAAATACTTCAAAAAGCTCCCCAGCAGTGGGTCGTGTGCCAAAATTTCTGCAGGCTTTTTTCCCCTTTTGGAAACCCAAACTGTCTCTGAAAAGGGAAAGCGGGTTTGCTCGGGGGCCCTTTGGGTTTTCCCATGGTGATTTTTTTCCCCAAACCCTTTCAGGAATTCTAGAGCACTTTTAAACCCTTTCTCAAAGGTCTCTGACCCTACTAAAAAAAATTTTAAAGCAGGTGGCAGTCCTCTGTTTTTGGGGTTTCTCTTTGGGTTCAGTAAAAACTGGGGGCCCCCAACCTTTCGACTTCAGAGTATGAAAAGGGGGGGTGAAAGCCAACGCAGAGGGAAAGGGGTTTTGCCCTTATGCAATTGTTTACCATCCTTCCGGGTAGCTTTAAGTGACCCCTTTTGGGGACACGTTTTTCTTCCGTCAGACCACAGCCCTTACCCTTCTGCTGGGAAAATGGGCTGTGGGAGACTAATTTGATTTTCATTGACCTCCTATTTTTGGGTTATATTTTCCTTTCGGGATGAGGGAAAGATGAGACCATGTAGCCCAAAAATTGATCTGTTAAAGCCTTCCCCCAGATGCCCTTTGTTTGGGGAATTTTGGGGGTGGCTAAGAGGAGAGCTACCCCAGTCCAAGGGCCCTTTAGGGTCGAGTCGAATGCTAAAAAAAAATTTCCTAAATTTGTGTGCCTTAAATCCTAGGAGAAAAGTTTTGGGCCCTTTCCGAAGCGTTTTTGGGAAACTGCGTTGGCGATTTTTCCATGATTTCTTTGCCCCAGGGGGACTGTTTATGCTCCCTAGGAAGACCCGGGTTTCTGCTTCAAGAGTCGGAAAGGGCCCCTCCCCCAAAATTGCGTGGCTGTTTCGATAAATTTGGGGGTTTCTTGAGCCCCTAATGATTTAAAGCGTTCGAGGACTTCTTTAAAACAAACTCACTTCGGGCCCATACATGAAACAAAATTTCCCGGTAGTGTACCTGCGTTCCCTTTGGGCTCCCCCCTATACCTCCTAGTCGCACGGGGAAGATTTTGCTTGCCCCTTTGGGTAATCCTCCGGGGACAGATTTAATTTTTTTAAAAAAAGACGACTTCAGGAGTGCGTATTTTTCCTTTTAAGTTTTGGGGGTTGTAAAAGGAGGGTGCACACCTCACGGCGCGCAAAACGGAGAAAAAACACCTCAATTATGGGAGCGTTTGGGGTTTCCCTAAACCTGTTTTCCCCGGGAAACGCGGAGGGGAGTTACATTTTTATATACCCTGGAAAACCCTAGGGGGGACTAGTACCAAACTTGCACACGAAAATCACTCATTTCCGAAAGAAAAAAGACTTGGCGACGTTGAAAATTCCCCCCAATGAAAAGCAGGGGTGTCATTTAAGCACGTTAAGGCCCCATACAAAAAAGTGTCGGGGGCCCCGAGATGTTCAACTCCCTCCAGCATAATAAGGGGGATTAAAACAGCCCCCTGGCGGGTTTTTAAAGCTGGCACGGGAAAAGCCCCAAAAAGTGGGTTTCCCTGACCACCCGGGCTGTGGCTCGTACGTTGGTTTGGTGCAGCCAGCACCAGCAATCAGCCTTTGGTTGATCAGGTCTGATCCCCAGGAGGCCCTGGTCACAGAGGGGCCCCGCGGGGGGTTGCCCCCAAAACTTCTCCAGGTAAACTTCGGGGAAAACCCTCAGGAGATTAGTTTTGGCAGGGGGTTTGACTTTTCTTGTGAGAAGATACGGGGGATCATGGGATCCAGATCATTATTTTCCCCTTTCCCCCCTCTTCAGGTGATTCAGTTTGCCCTTGAGGGCTGTGTTGATGGGCCGGGAATTAATTAAGAAATTACCCCCCTTTTTGGGGAGGCTCAAGGATGGGAGGGGTAGTTGAGGTTTAGGGGGTTTTGTTCAACAACTGAAATTTATTTTCGGGTTTTTGTTGTGTTTTTTTTAAACACTTGTGATTCCGGGTTTTTGGCCCCTTAGGAAGGACTCTCCCGGGACCTCCCAGGTAGGAAGGGTAGTTTTTTAAACCGCCATGCAAAAAGGAATGGAGCAAGTGGGCCCACCCTACTGAACCCCTTTTTTTGGGGGAATTTATCCCTCCCCAAAAAAAAGAATTGAAGTTTATGCTGTACCCAACTGTTTAAAAAGGGGAAAAAAGGGCGGGGGGAAATGTCTCAAACGGCTGCCTGATCATATTTATTTTCACCAAATATTATAGGCTTTCCCTTTAAGTCTAGTTGACAAAGGGCCCTTGTCTTTGGTAAGCCCCTGATTTTCCCCCTTTCTGATGAGCTGCCGCTTCATTCCCTTGAAAACCCCCCAAAGCCCCCCTTGGTGTGGCGGGAAAGTAAATGGCGGCTTCTTTGAAAATGTTTTTCTGTTTCTTTGGCAATGAGGCGGGGGAAGTTTTTCCGACAGAATGGGTCTGTTTCCCCCAAATAAATAGTGTTGGAGGGGTTTGGGTATCTTTGTTTAAAAAATGTTGAAAGGGGGGAAAGGTTTTACCTAGGGAGGGGGCAGAGGAATGTTTGCCCCTTTATAAAAAGGGAAAGGGGGGAAACAAAGGAGACTATAAAAACTTTTGGGGAATAAGGTTTTTGGTTTTCCCGGGTAAAGTGCAGGGCCCCAGGGTTATTATTGAAAAAATTAGAGGATGAGCAAGGGGTTTCAGAGGGGGTTTAGGGGATTTTGTAGCCCAAAGGGTTTCCCAGGGAAGCATTTATGGGAACAGTATTTAGAAAAAGGTAGGGAATTTTTTAAATTGCATTTATGGATTTAGAAAAGGCATATGATGGGAGTGGATAGGGAACAATGTGGCAGTTGTTGCAAGTATATGGAATAGGTGGGTAAGTTACTAAAGGGTTTTAAATTTTTTATGGGGATAGTAAAGGCTCGGGGTTAGGGTGTGTAAAAGAGAGGGGAAAATATTCCCAGAAAAAGTAGGTTCGACAGGGATGTGTAATGCCCCAACTTTGTTTAATTTTTTTAAATAGATGGGGCTGTAAAAAAAAGTAATGCTAGGGTGTTCGGGAGAGGAGGGGTTTAAATTAGGGGGAAATTTAAAATAAAAAAGGGTTTTGGTAGTTTTTTTTCGCTAAATGAAAACTGTGCTTTTTGGGAGATTTAAAGAAAAATTGCAAAGGTTGTGGTGAGTTTGGGAGTGTGTGAAAAGGTTTGAAATTTAAAAGTAAACTTTGAAAAGAGTAAGGTGTTGGGGGGTTTTTAAATTTGATTTAGAAAAAGAAAAATTGGTTTATCAAATTGGGGGGAGGAGTTGGAAGAAGTGAATTTTTTTCAGATTTTGGGGGATTTGTTGTTCGGCGGATAAATTTTATGAAGGATGGGGTTTAAATCATAGAACTGATGGGGGAAAAAAAGGCCCGAGTGGTGCCTTGGGGGTATAGGGTGTGGGGAAAAAAAATTTAAATTATGGAGGCAAAAAAAGGGAATGTATAAAAAGATAGTAGTCCCAACCCCCTTACATGGGTGTGAAGTTGGGTTGAAAATGGGCAGTGAGGAGGCAGTTGGGGCAGTGGAGAGTCTGTCTAAGGGCAATGTGTGGTGAAAAATATTATGCAGAAAATTGGGAAAGTGGGGAAAAAATTAGGAGAAGGTGTGGATTTTAATAAAAGTATTGGTCAGAGGGCTAAAGAGGGGTTGTTGAGTTGGTTTGGTTTTTTGAGAGAATGGATAAAAGTTTAAAATGACCTGAGGTTTTTAAAAATTTCTGTAGGGGAAGGAAGGAGAGGTAGGGGTCGTCATCGAAAGGGGGGAGGGGGGGGGTTTTTTAAAGGGGGTTTTTTGTCGGTGGGGGGCTTGGCTTCCAGAAAAAAGTGTGCAGAGCATGTTGTAGTTGAATGGAGATGAATGGTATTTGGGCCCCGATGAGCTTTTTGGGGAGTAAAAGAAGGTAATATTTAGTAAAGGGAAATTGGGGGGAAACCATTTTATTTTTATATGGGCCGGATTGAGTCCGGGAAAAGGGGAAAAGTAAAAATTCCTGCATTTTAAAAGGGGGGGTTTTGGGGAAATTTGGGAGTTTGGAGGGTTTATTGGTATCGTTATATTTTAATTACTTCTAAATGTTTTATTCTGAGCCCTCTGCAAAACAGTGATTATGTGTGAGTTAGGTGAAAGTTTTGAATGTTGTTGAAAGAATTTTTTTTTGGGGAATTTTTTTTTCTTTTTGGGTAAACCCCCCTCGGTGGGAGAGGCCCCCGATTGTTTTTTTTTTATATATATATTTTATATATATAAAAATTAAAAAAAAAGAGAAGAAGAAAAACTTTAAAAAATGGGTTGTTAAAAATGTGGTGGATGTAGTGCTTTTTGACAAAAAAACAGTGTTTGCTGATGTTATGAATAAAAAAGGAAGTTGGTTTGCCCTGGCCCTAAGGAAACAAAGCTGAAGGGGGTTTTAGGAGAGTTTCAGTGGGGGGAAAAAAAATGGGTTTAAAATTTGGGAGTATCTGAGAGATTTTGAGCAAAGGAAGGGGTTGCAGAAAATTTTAAAATTGATCAGTTTGGAAAAGGGAAAAAGAAAATATGAATGTGAAAAATCAAGAATTATGGGGGTTTTAAAGAAAGGTTGGATGCGAAAATGGGTCAAAATAAGCTTTGTATGCCCCTGGAGAAGGGGAGGAATGCGGGAGGAGAGGGGAGAGATTTTGGGAGTTGTTAGTGAATGTATAGGACCCTTTAAACCCAAGTGAGAGGAAATTTGTGGTAGGGGCTTGAATGAAAAAGTGGGAAAGAAATTTTTAGAGGGGTGGGGTAGGAAATTTTGGGGGTTTTTCCCCGGTGAAAATTTGAAAAGGGGGAGCCCTTTGATTGAACTTTTTATAGAAAGGGGTTTTTTAGTTATAGGTAATCTTTTTTAAAGAAAAAAGAGGATTAAAAAAATTTTCACGATATGATGTAGGGCAAAAAGCGTAGTTTGTTGGTTTTATGTTTTGGTGAAAAAAGACTGTTGAGTAGACTTCGGGAAATGTACAGGGTTTATAGAGGGGCCACAGATTTTTCAGACTTTTTCTGTTGTGGGCTACATGAGAGAAAAAAAAAAGGAAGATGGGATACAAGGAAAAATTGAAGCATCAGGGAAAAAAGGGGTTTAAAGGTTTATAAACTAAAAGAGGGGGGCCCAGTTGGGGGTAAATTTTTATAAAACAGAAAATTGGGAGGATAGAGGGGTAAGGAGAGCTTTGGGCCCAAGGGGGGTCGAAGGGTATGGGGTAGGTTTAAAAGTGTGTTAGAGTTTTTCAGCGGGAAAAGTTTTTTGGTTACAGGAAAGTGGGGTGCAGGAGGGAAGGGGGAGCGTTTGGGTTTGGAATGTGATGAAAAGAGAGCAGAAAGGGAAAAAAAATTAGCATATGAAAATTTTTTTAAAAAAATTTGAAATGATGAAAGGAGGGAAGAGTATATGGAGAAAAAAGGAGAATTTTAAAGTGGTGGTAAAAAGCAATGAAAAAAAGAGGCAAATGAGAGAGGGGGTTTGAGTTTTTTTCAACAAATTTTGTTGGAAAAAAGAAAAAGTTTTGGGAAATGAGATTAAAAAGTTAAGAAAGCTAGAGAACAAAAGGTTTTTTCAGTTAAAAATAGGGAGGAGAGTTATTAAATTGGGGGGAGTTAGAGGTATTGGGGAAAATGGAAGGGGAAAATTTTTGGGGAAATTTTTAAATTTTTATGAAGATTTGGGAAAACTTGATTTTTGTTTTATAGGGCAAGGAGGAATAACATCTTGTAGGGAGTGAGGAAGAGCCCGTTGTGAGTGTGGGGGGGAAATTTTGTGAGGAGTAGGTAAAATGAAAGGGGGGTTAAAGGGGCCGGGTTGGGTGGGATAAAGATTGAAATGTTTTTAAAACAGGTGGGGGTTTAGTTTTGGGGGTGGTTGGTGCAATTATTTAATAAATGTATGGAAGGGGGTTTAAAGGGACCTGGGATTGGGAGAGGCATGCATAGTTCCCTTTTTATTTAAAGGGAAAGGGGAAAAAAAGAGGTGCCAAAAAAATTTTTGGGGGTTAAATTGTTGAGTGTTTTCCCGGTAAAGTGTATGGTAGAGTTTTAATTGAAAGAATTTTAAAAGTAAGACGGAGAATAGGATTTGCGATGAAAAAAGGAGGCTTTAGGAAGGTTTGGGGTGTTTTGGACCAAAGGGGTTTAAGTGAAACATATAAGGGGAACAGTAAATTTTGATTTAAAGGGAAGAGGTCTTTGTGGCTTTTTTGGATTTGGGAAAAGGGGTATGGCAGGGTGGTAGGGGGGGGAATGTGGGAGATGTTGCAAGTGTATGGTGTAGGAGGTTGGTTACTGAAAACAGTGAAGAGTTTTTACGAGGATTTGTGGGCTTAAGTTAGGTATGTAGGGAAAAAAGGGAAATTTTTTTTCCCCCTAAAAGTTGGCCCCTTTGACAAGGATGGGTGATGTCACCCTTTTTTTTTAAATATTTATAGATGGGGGGTTTTAAGAGAATTTAAAAGCGAGGGTTTGGCAAGTGGGGTGGAGTTAAAAGAAAAGAATTTACACACAAAAATGGGAGTTTTCCAGCTGCTTTTTGTGATGGGCACTGTGCTCTTGGGGATTTTGAAGGAAGTTGCAGGATTGGTTTATGAATTTTTGGGAGGGGGGTGCAAAAAAAGAAAAATTTAAAAGGGGATACAGGAAAGGGTAAGGTTATGAGGATAAAAAAAAGATTAGGTGATGAAAAATTTAAAATTTAGATTGGAGGGAGAGAGTATGGAGGGGTGAACGTAAATTTAGATATTTGGGAGGGACGTGTAGCGGGTGGGTCTTTGAAAGATGAGGTGAATCATAGAATTGATGAGGGAAAAAAATTTAGTGGTTTCAATTAGGGTCTGTGGGGGACAAAGAAACCCTTTTTCCTTGGTGGCAAAGAGGGGAATGTATGGAGTTAGTTTTACCAACGCTCTTATATGGGTGGAAGCGTGGGGTTTAATGTTGCAGCGAGGGGGAAGGTGGAGGCAGTGGGGACGTCATGTTGAGGGCAATTTTGTGGTGTGAATTTAATGCAGGAAATTTGTAGTTTGGAAGTTGGAGGGGGTGCGGGAATTTCCAAAACTTTTTGCCAGAGGGGTGAGGAAGGGGGTTTTTGAGGTGGTTGGACAAAGTAGAGAGAATGGAGGAAACGAATGACTTCAAGAGGGGTATCAGTCGTTGTGGAAGGAAGGGGGGTAGGGGGCGGGGTAGGAAGGGTTGGGGGGGACGGGGTAAAGGAGGTTTTTTTGTGCGAGGGGCTTGGACTTCCGCAGGGGATGCGTTTAGCGTGTTTGATAGGAGTGAAGGGGGCCCAAAAGGGTTTTTTTAAAACTTGACGTTTCTGTTGGAGTTTTGAAACAAAGTAACATTTTTGAAGGGATTGGGAAACCCGGGAGGCCGGGCTTGATCCTGGAGATGGGGGTTCTTTCTGCACTCTGAAGGAGGGTGTTAATGTTGCAGTTTTAAAAACTGTTGGTAAAACCCCTCTGGCAAAAACAGTGATGGAGTGAAGGTGGTGAAAGTTTTTTTTTTTGGGGCCCCCCTGCCTTGGTGGGAATCGGGCCCGGTTTTTGATTAAAAAAAAAAAAAAAAATATTTTATATTTATTTTATTTATATATATATATATTTATTTTATATAAAATTTTTTATATATAATTTTTTTTTTTATCATACTGGCCCATTCCCCCAAGGCGGGGGCCCCAAAAAAAAAAAACTTTCACCCTCATTCACTCCATCCTGTTTGCCAGTGGGTGCTTTACATACAGTTTTTTAAAATGAAAAATTAACACCCCCCTTCAGAGTGGGAGGCACGGGATTCCCACTCCAGGACTCAAGTCCGGCCCGCGGTTTCCCTGAAACCCCTTTTAAAAGTTACTTTGTTCCACTCCAAAAGCACGTCAAGTAAAATTTAAAAAAAATTTGTCTCCATTTACTCCCATCAAACACCCCTCACGCATGGGCCCGCTTGGGAAATCCAGGGCCCCTTTGCACACAAACCTCCTTTACCCCCCCCCTCCAAACCCTTTTCCCAGGCCGAAAACCCCACCCCCCCTTCCTTCCATACAGGCCCGATACACTCTTGAAGTAAATTTGTTTCGCTTTTCTCTTAAAATGTCCCAACCACCTAAAAAAACCCCTTCCCCAGCCCTCTGGACAACGTTTTTTGGGAATCCGCACCTCCTCTAACTTCCCAAAATTACGAATTCTTGATTTTATTCACACCCAAAATTGCCCCCCAAAGGGAAAGAATTCCCCTGCCCCCGCCTTTCCCTTTCCCGCAAACATTTTTCACCCATGTTCCACGATTTAAAAGGGGGTTGGGAAAAATTTTAAATCTTTATAAATTCCCTTTTGCCTCCAAGGGCAAAATTTTTTGGCTCCCCAGACTCTAAGTGCACCACTCCTTTTTTTTTTCATCAAATTTTTGGGGGTTCACCTCATCTTTCATAGACCCATCCGTGACACGTCCCCTCCCAAATATTTGAATACGTTCACCTCCTCCCTACTCTTCCCCCCAATTGATATTCAATCTTTATCAACCCAAACTTTTTTTTATCTCATAACCCTTCCTTTTCCTGTATTCACGGTTTTTTTTTCTTTTTTGGGCCCCCCTTCCAAATTCATCCCCAATTTTCTGCAGCTTTTTCGGGTTTTCCCAAAAAAGGCCCCCGTGTCATCAGCAAAGAGCAGCTGTTTCAAATCCCCTTTTTGTGTGATTTTTATTTTTTTAAAATCCCCGCCTTTGCCAAGACCCTCGCATTTCTTTTCCCCCCCTTTAAACCCCTCTTTAAAAATTTTTTAAAAAACCCCGGGGGGACACACAATCCTTGTCTAAGGGCAAAACTTTTACTGGGAAAAAAAATTTTCCCCCTTTCCTACATTTCTCTAACTTGAGCCCCATTCCTCGTAAAAACTCTTAAATGCTTTCAGTAACCCCACCTCCTACACCCTTTAAAATTGGGAACTTTTGCCACATTTCCCCCTATCCACCCTGTCATACGCTTTTCCAAAAACCCTTAAAAAGCCACAAAGGGCCCCTTTAGGGCCCTTTTCTAAATTTCTGTTTAATATTTATATATTTTTAATATTTATATATAATATTTTATATATATAATAAATTTTTATATTTTTTTATATATTATAATATTTTTATTATTATTATTAATTTTTTTTTTATTATAAATAAATTTTAAAAATTATAAATTTAAAAATTAATTTAATAATTTATAAATAAAATATTAAATTTTTTTTATTATATTATTTTTTAGTAAATTAATATATTTATATTTTTTTTTATAATTTTAAATATAATATAAGAAAAATTATTATAAATAATTCTTTATTTATTTATAAATATAAAAATTTTTTATTTAATATAATTTATATTATTATAATTTTAAAAATATTAAAATTTATATAAATTTTAAAAATTTTTATTTTTATAATTATATTTTTATATTATTTTAAAAAATTTTTATATATAAATTTTAAAAAATTTTTTAATTTATTTTAATTATATTTATTTTATTTTTAAATAAATTAAAATTTTATTTAAATTTAAAATATTTTTAATTTTATATTAATTTTATTTTTATATTATTTAAAAAAATTAAAATTTTATAAGGGGGAAAATTAAATATTTTTATTATATAATTATATTATTATTATTTAAATAAATTTAATTTGTATATAAAATTAAAATTTTTTTAATTTAAATATAATTATATTTTTATTATTATTTATAAAAATTTAATATTTAAAATATTAATTAAAATATTTTTAATTTAATATAATTTTTTATTTTATTTATTTTAAAAAAATAATTATTTATATAATCTTTAAAATATTTTTAATTTAATATAATTATATTATATATTTATTTATAAAATTTTAAAATTTATTAAATTTTAAAAAATTTTTTAACTTTTAATTTAATTTTTTTTTTAGTAAACCCGTCCCCCAAAATTTACAATGTCCCGAGGACAATTAAAAAATTTTTAATAAGGGGCCCATAATTTAAAGATCCCGTCTTTTTTACCTCTTTGCTGCTGAGGGCAATTAAAAAAATTTTTTTTGGGGGAATGGCAATTATTCTTTGTTTCCAATTTTTTTTATACAGTGTTTGGAAAAATAGTTTTTTGGTGGTTAAAGGGCCGGGAAATTATTTTGGGAATGAAATTATTTTTTATGTTAAAGGTAAATTAAAAAGTTTTTAAGCTGTTTGGGAGACTCGGTTTAAATTTTATTATGTATACCTGTACTTAATAAAATTAAAATACTGTGCTGGGGAAGCAGGTACAATTTTAAAAAAGTTTTTTTGCGGGGGTTTGACTCGGATAAATTTTAAAATTTTTGTTACCTTACTTAAATTAAAATTACTGTGCTGGCCTTTCAAAGGGACCATTAAAAAGTTTTAAATGTGGTTTTTGCTCGGATAATTTTATTTAAAAATTAAAACCAGTTATTTTAAATAAATTAATAAAATTTTCAGGGAACCCTTAAATTTTTTTTAATTTAACCGGATTAAATTTATTATGTTTACCCCCGTAAAAAAAAAAAAACTTTAAAAATGGTGCTACATGGAGGTTACACATGAAAATTAGTTTTTATTTTTTTTTGACTTGGAAAAATTTTTTCTTAATGTTTTAACTTTTCTTAAAAAACCCTTAACTAAAGTGTGGAATTGCAGGTAAAAAAAGTTTTTAACGTTGATCGGGGGAAAATACTTTTGTTCCTGTCTTAAAAAATTTATGGTTTTTATAAGGGAAAAACACTTAAAGTTTTTTTTGGGGTGGAGACCATAATTTTAAACTTTTTAAATGGGGCTTTTAAAAAAACTTACAAAATTGCGGGCATTTTTTAATTAAAATTTAAAAATTTTTTAACTGGTTGGAGATGGGGGAAAAATTTTTACCCCGGGGAAAAAACCTTGACAAAATAAATTTTTCCAATAAAAATTGGGATGAAGAAAACAAAAAAAGTTTTTAACTTGGTTGACTGGGGGTTATTTTCTTTTAAAAAAACGTTCCCAAACCCCACCAAAAACTGGGTTTTTAAAGGGGCTTTCACCTAAATTTTAAATAGTTTTTAAGCGGGGTAAAAAACCGGAAAAATTAATTTTTTTATGAACCCTGTACCTTAAATAAACTTTCCTTAAATTCTGAACAGGACAAACCCAAAAAAAGAACCCCGTGGTTAGGGAAAAACTTATTTTACCCCTTCTTAAAATAAAAATTAATGAACGGTTTTAAAAAACCCAAATTTTTACACGAATCATAACAAATCACACTTTTGGGGCCAAAAATGAATGCAAAAAAAGTTTTTTTGAATTTTTAAAACTCGGGGGAAAAATTTGCGGGGAACCAAAATTTAACATTTTTACTGCATTTGGGAACCTACTTTGGGGCATTTGAATCCCTTTAAAAAAAATTAAAATTTTAGAGAAAAAAAATTTTTAGGGGACGGAAAAAACCCCCCCCCTTGCCCCCCCTTTTTTGGGGCCACTCTAAAATGGAAAACCTGAAAAAACATTAAAAATTCAGCGTTACGGGGGGAAGGTTAAATGAGGCCCCCAAAGCCCCCCAATCAAAACAATTTGTAAGGGCAAACCCCCTGATGAGCCCTAGAAAAAAAACTGGCAGGGTAAAAGCCGGGAATCCTTAATAATTTTTGCACACTCAGGGGAACCAAATATAGTGGAACCTTAATACTTCTGCAACCAAACACCATCAGCTTAGGGAAAATCCATTCACTTTAAATATCTAAAACCATACTAAATTAAGTAAACCTGCATATTCAAATATTAAATTTTAGCATGAAATAATTAATATTTACTTACAACATTAAACATTGACATATTAACTTAAAATTACTAGCTCATTATACTTATCAACTATCTTAACAACATAGTTAACATACACATAATTTTAACTTAGCCCCCATCACTATACTTATTCATTTCTTAACACCAACTGGCGCATACCATTAAATTTAACGTGTACAACCCGTACTCAACTATTTTCCCTATCAATAACCCAACTTCCCACCACACATTTTTACTTACACACATATTAACTACCATCTCGACTAAACCATATCTTACGGCATCCATAACACACCATACAAATTTACACTCTGGTCAACCATCATCAATTACACACCTCTACTCATCAACTCACAACCTTCCCACCACATTAAACTCAACTGCGTACATCCTACAACTCCTACCGCTCAACATCACACCGCACACTACAGATCACCTTCACAGAAGCTTTTCATCCCACCTCATCATACAATCATCAATAAAATCCACAGTCTCATTTATGCTCTTACTATACCACTAAACATTCCACTTACCATCCGTTTGCAATCATTTACATACCATGCAAAAATAATATGTAATACACCCCACAGTGATAAAATCAACATAAATATTGAGTGTCCCCATCGTATATCAATATGTACCTCGATCCACGTCAATAAAAACCATCATTTCCTCTTGACCATGAGAGCCAGTCATGTATGCCATAAGTGTTTCAACTGCTCCCAAACCTTCAACTGACATGCTAGGACTGTAACAGCATGATAACATCACACAAACTTGTACACAAGTAACTGCACATCGGACACAACCCTCACTCTCCTTGCATCGCCAAAAATACTGAATCCCATAAAAGATTTATGCTTTGTATAGTAAGAACACTGAAATGACACAATTTAGTGTACAGAACCATCATTAACACGTTTTACTGCGCACTTGATAGCACTACTGAAGAATCCCCATTCTAATAACATCTTCATAAAATAATTTCAACATGCCCCGAATACAAATCTTGCACGCGTCACCTGCATACCACCCCACAACCTTCACCACAAACCAATCACATTTTCCCAACCACACACTACAACCATGACGACTAACCATGAACTAAAACACCACTTAAACATGCAGCATTACCACCATCACCACTTTCAGCCATAACCAGTACCACTCACCACTAACCATCACCCTACAAATCACCAAGCACCATTCTCTAAACGGTCACCCCCAAAACCATGACTACAACCATCAGCACTAAAAGTACTCATAAAAAACCAAATCACCATTACAAATTTCATGCCACTCATCCCCTACAACTATCATCCACTACAACCCCCCATACCCATCACCACTTCCACCAACCAACAACCAGCCACCTCACCATCCAAACACCATCACCACTCCCCCTTCACAATCACCCACAAAAACCCCATCACCACACAACATCAATAAAGCAAACACTACTATTTAACTTTTCAAGTACCACAAAACTAATATCACCACTCAACATGAACAACAAATTACAATTCATTCCCACAATTCCCAAACATACCACTCCCAACCATTACTGTTACACCATCACCACAACCCATCACCACTACAACCATCACCACACAATCATCACCACTACAACCATCCCCCTACAATCCATCACTACTACAACCATCACACTACAACCATCCCCACTACCACCATCAGCACTACAACCATCACCACTACCGCCATCACCACTACAACCATCACCATTACCACCATCACCACTACCACATCACCATCACATCACCACCAAATCCCCTACTACAATCACACCACTGCCACCATCTCCACTACAACCATCACTACAACCATCACCACTACACCATCTCACTACAACCTATCACCATTACCCCACCACTACAACCATCACCACTACAACCATCCCCACTCCTCACCCACCACTCCCACTACAACCATCAGCACTGACCACCATCACCAGTACAACCATCACCACTACCACCATCACCACACACCGTCTCCACTAGCCCCAATCACCCTACACCTCCCCTAAACCATCACACTACCACCATCACCACTACCACCATCATACAACCATCCACCACTAAAACCATCACCAGTAAAACATCACCACCCAGCCACTAACACCATCACCACTACAACCATCTCCACTATACCATCACCACTGCAACCATCACTACTACACCATCACCACAAAAATCACCATTACAACCATCCCCAAAACTACATACCATCACCATAAACCATTTACCAGATTTCTACAACCATCCCCTCCGGCCGATCTTCGCCCAAAACCTCCCTCCCCATCACCCTATCAACCAGGCTGTTGCTGCTAGCCACCAAACCAAACTACACCACACCCGTGTAGGAACGACTTCAGGTACTACCACCCATCACCCACTACAACAATCACCTCTGCACAACCACCCTCCACTACCCACCATCAACCATACTCTACACCCATCACCACTACAACCATCACCATTACAACCCTCACCACTACAACCATCCCTACACAAACCAACCATCACCACTACCACCACACCACTACAACCATCTCCACTACCACCATCACCACTACAACCATCTCCACTACCACCATCACCACTACAACCATCACCACTACCACCACCACTACAACCATGACCTCTGCATGTCACTACCACCATCACCCATTTCCCAAACCATCTCCAGTACAACCTATCTCCAGTACAACCGATCACATTACAACTCCCCAACCACTACCACTACAACCAATCCACTACACCATCACCACTACCAACCATCACCCACTTACCACCATCACCACTACCATAATCACCATTCCACTACCACCTCACCATCAACCATCCCAACCATCACCACTACAATATCATCATTTTCACTATCACCACAGCACTTCAACTATCACCAGTACAAACATCTCCAGTAAACGATCCACCACTGCAATTTTTCCCCTACAACCATCACATAGAACCATCACCACTCACTACCATCATCACTACCACCATAAACCAAACTCATAATAATTACCACCATACCTTACTCACTCTGCAACCATTACCACTACAACTACCATCACCATCACCATCAGCACTACAACATCACCAGTACAACCATCACTACACTATAACCCACCACTAATCATTTACTACCTCCGCCATAAAACCATCACCACTAACCACATCTCTACCCCATCCCATCACTCCACCATCACCTTTACACCACACCATCACCACTTCCACCATACCACTACAATCATACACCCCTACAACCATCCACACTACCACCATCACTACAATTTATCACCACCCCCACCACTATCACTACTACCCGCCATCACCACTACCACTACCCCTTTACCAGTACCATCACCACTTCCACCATCACCTTTCCCCACCACCCATCACCACTACCACACAATCACCACTACAATCATCACCACTACAACCATCCCCACTACCACCATCACTACAACTATCACCCCCCCCCCCTACTATCACTACTACCACCGCCATCACCACTACCACCATCACCTTTACCAGTACCATCACCACCACCACCAGCATCAACACTACCACCATCACCACTACCACCATCACCACTACAATCATCACCACTACAAACCATCCCCACTACCACCATCACTACAACTATCACCTCCCCCCCCCACTATCACTACTACAACGCCATCACCATTTACCACCATCACCTTTACCAGTACCATCACCACTTCCACCATCACCTTTCCCACCACCACCACCAACATCACCACTACCACCATCACCACTACCACCATCACCACTACAACTATCACCACTACTACCATCACCACTACCACCATCACCACGACACCCATCACCACGATAATTACACCACTAAAATCATCACTACTGCCATCATCATGTTATTTCTATTCTTCTGCTGAACAACGGTTTAGTGCCGATGGAGGTAGCGTAGGTAGCAATGATACGGCCGTGGACTAGTTTGGCTTTAATTGGGTAGGAGTGAGTACACAACGGGCAGTGTGAGGGAGTGACCGCAAGCCAGTCCGTGGAGGGGGAGCACTTGTGTCTGTCAAGTTGGCCCGGCTAGGAGTGAGGGAGAGGCCCAGGGGCCCGGCAGGCTAGCGTGCCTACCTAGAGGCCTGGCTACAGAGGGCAGCACCTGAGTGGCGCAAAATATGAACTAAGCTGGCAGACAGCCTGGGCTGTCTGTGCAGACAGTACAGGCTGTCTACATACGCTGGGCCACCTACCGCGCATCGTCCCGACGCGACAATACTGGTGGGCCGTAGGTATAAAGGAATTACGTACACTAGCTACCCCAGAGAGGAACTGGCTTTCACTCACTAGTAAATAAAAATGGACATAAAATGCAACAGGCAAAAAAAAACTCTCCCATCCAGGGGAAGAGAAAATGGTTTGCCCGAGCTGTTTCATCGAGGAGAGAGTCCGGAGACGTCAGCACTGGAACTAAAATCTTCTATATACAGGTTGTCCGCAGGGCTGAACATCAGTTGACCACTCGTCTACGAACGTTGTTGCACCCTCACATCTGCAAACAATGACTGACAGTAGCATTTTTCCCAAGGTGTGACATGTGACTCAGAGGGCAGCACTGCCCTGACCGTAATACAGGCTTTTTTTTTCTTTTGTTATAAAAACACTGGTGCACCTACGTACAATAATACTATACCCATGGAATTCATTACACTCTGAGTACCCTTCTAAAAGTATTTACATAATTACAAGATGTTGTCCACCCTGACTCTATTATCGACTAGCTATACAATGTGTGTGCTTTTATACCCATTTCTGCAAGCAAACAATTAGCATAACTAGCGTAGGAGTCAGACAAGTCAGTAGGTACGTCAATGTCACAGAAATGTACTGTTGTCCTGGGTCGCAGGCCATAAGTATGGAGCCTTACTGGGCCGTCTTCCGTACCAGTAGTAGTGGGAGAAGGGATAGACGGTTTGTCCCTAACATTAATCTGATCGTGGCGTTGCAATGCACGCGCCTCCAGCTCTGCTTCGGCTGCATATGTCCACATACTTCATGTGATCAAGGTGGGCTTCCTTGAGAGTTCCCGTAGCAATCTCCCTCACCTCGAACTTATTGCCACGGAGCTGTCGTAGGACACGGTAAGGACCCACAAACTTTGGGACAAGTTTGTGCATACCTGGGGTCTGCACTGGGTTGAGCAACATAACTTTGCAACCTGGTTCCACTTTGCTTTCCTTGGCGCGGGCATTGCGCTCAGACGTGAACCTATCAGTAGCTTTCATAAGGTTCTCTCGTACCCACTGGAAGACAAGCTGCGTTGTCCTCATCTTTACTATACTGGGGTTATCAGTATCGTAAGTAGGTCTAGGTGGAGCAAACAGAATTTCATAATATTTTGTGACATTATTTAACTGTCCTGCACCAATACAGTTACAGTTACTGAAGCCATACTTCAGTAAATTGTTCAGTGTCATCAGTGCACATTTTGCCACTTTGCCTACAGCTTCTTAAATTTTGTAAATTTATTTTTGCACTCCTACATTTTAAATTCCAGTATTTTATTCTGCGTCCTTGCACCTCAGTTATTGATTTAAATTGTTCAGTGTTAACCATTTATACAATTTACCTCTCACATACAGTTTTCATGTAATCCCTGTGTGCTGTTACTTTGCTAGTTGCACCTGCAAGTTAGCCACAGATTGTTGACAACCCTGCACTGTTTTGTTTGTTAGTGTTTTTTTCTTTTAATAAGTGTAATCTTCAAGTACTTAAGTATTAGTTTATTCTACCTGCAGTGATACAATCTGTGCCTAGCCCATTAAACTTTTCTTCTGTTTCCCCATTTATTTGCTCTACATATATTCTATGTTTTATCTGTGAATATTCACCTATGTGCATTGCATTTTGCTATTTTGTATACCCAAGTCATTGAGTGTATTTTTGGGAACCTGCTTATTTACCATTAATTACCAAAATTCCTTGTGAAGTTATTAATTTTGACCTTGAGATTGTGCAATTTTTGTTTTGCCAGTGTACACCCTGCTAACACCAGTGTACACCCTGCTAACACCAGTGTACACCCTGCTAACACCAGTGTACACCCTGCTAACACCAGTGTACACCCTGACTAACACAGTGTCACACCTGCTAACAACAGTGTACACTGCTAACTCAGTGTTCACCCTTGCTATACCAGTGTACACCCTTCTAAACCCTTTGTACACCTGCTAACACCAGGTACACCCTGCTTAACACCAGTGTACACCTGCTAACACCAGGTACACCCTGTCAACACAGTGTACCCTGCTAACACAAGTGTACACCTGCTAACACCAGTGTACACCCTGCTAACACCAGTGAACGTGCTAACACCAGTTAAAACTGTAACACCAGGTACACCCTGCTAAACCCCGTGTGCACCCTGCTAAACCAGTGGCACCCTGCTAAAAAACCAGTTACCCCTGCTAACACCCGTGTCACCCCGCTAACACCCGTGTACACCCCGCTAACACCGGTCACCCTGTAACACAGTGTGCACCCGCTAACACCCGTGTACACCTGCTAAACCGTGTACACCCTGTAACACAGTGTACACCCCCGTAACAACCCCGTGTACACCCCGCTAACACCAGTGTACCCTGCTAAAACCAGCTAACCTTTGCCATTTCTTGATTTAAAAAATTTGCATTTTTATTAATTTATTTTGTGTGCAATATGCAATTCTGGAACAGTGTATTTTTTTTTCTGTGATTTTTGGCCTATTCCTACTTGATTTTTTCTGTGCCAACTTCCCTTTTGAAGTGAATTACCCTTTTTTTTTTCTTTCAATTTGCAAAGCCGCCCCCCAATCCCACCGTGTCACCCTGTTTTCTATTCTTTGCTGAACAACGGTTTTAGTGCGATGGGGTAGCGTGGTAGCTGATACGGCCGTGGATAGTTTGGCTTTAATTGGGGAGGGGGTGAGTACACAACGGGCAGTGTGAGGAGTGACCCCAAGCCAGTCCCTGGGGGGGAGACTTGGTCTGTCAATCGGTCGGCCCAGGAGTGGGGGAGGCTGGGCCCGGGAGGTGGGTGCCCACCTAGAGGCCCGGCTACAAGGGCGCACCTGGTGGGGCAAAAAATGAACTAAGCTGGGGAAGCATGGGCTGTCTGTGAGACGTAAGGGTGTTACAATCACCATTCCCTTCAACTTCACCCCAAACCCCTCGACTACCCATCCCCCTACCACCTCACTACAATATCACCAATACAACTATCACCACCTCCACCACTATCACTACTGCCAATGCTATCACCACTACCACCATCACCTTTACGAGTACCATCACCGTTTCCACCACTACCACCATCACCACTACCGCCATCACCACTACCACCATCACCCTACAATCCCACTACAATCATCACCACTACAATCATCACCACTACCACCATCACCACTACAATCATCACCACTACCACCATCACCACTACCACCATCACCACTACAATCACCACTACAATCATCACCACTACCACTGTCACCACTACAATCATCACTACATCATCACTACCACCATCACCACTACAATCATCACCACTACCATCACTACCATCACCACTACCACTATCACTACAATCCACAACTACAATCATTCAATCATCACTACAATCATCACCACTACCACCATCACTACAATCATCACTACCAATCACCACTACAATCATCACCACTACAATCATCACCACTACAATCATCACTACCACCAAATCACACTACAATCATCACTACATCATCCCCTACCACCATCACTACAATCATCACTACAATCACCACTACCATCACCACTACAATCATCACCACTACAATCATCACCACTACCACCATCACCACTACAATCTCACCACTACAATCATCACCACTACCACCATCACCACTACATTCACCACTACAATCATCACAACTACCACCATCACCACTACCACCATCACCACTACAATCATCACTACAATCATCACCACTACAACCATCTCCAGTACACCATCACAACAACAATCATCACTACCACCAATACTATGACCACTTCTGACACCATTATCACCATCAAAGCTACCACCATCACCACTACCACCATCACTACTACATCACCACTACAACCATCCCCACTTCACCATCACTACAACTATCACCACCTCCTCCACTATCACTACTACCACAGCCATCACCACTACAACCATCACCTTTACTTTACCAGTACCATCACCACTTCCACCACCACCGTTTCTACCACTACCACCATCACCACTACCACCAACACCACTACCACCATCACCACCACAAATCATCACCACAAACCATCTCCAGTACGATCACTAATACCACTGCAACTATTACCACTACAATCATCACCACTACAACCATCTCCACTACCACCATCTCCACAACAGCCATCACCACCACCAATACTATGACCACTTCTGTCACTATTATCATCACCAAAGCTACCACCATCACCACTACTGCTATCACTACAGCCACCACTATCAGTAATGTTTATAATTCGAATGTGACTATATTTCTAGAATCTTACTAAGAGTGTTGATGTCAAGGATAAAGCAGTACAAGTTAGACATTTCCATTTTATCTTGCATCTATTTCGTCGTTTACGTCACCGTAAGATAAAATCAAAATGAGACCAACAAGAATCATGACAGCGTTTGCCATGTTTATCATGGCCACTCTCGTGGGACTTATGTGTGTTAGTGATATGTATTGCAAAAGTGTGAATGAAGGAGAGGCAATCTCCCAGGCAATTATTAAAAAATATTACAAAATTTACGGAGCAAGGATAAAAGTCAGACAGATACCTATATTGGGGTATTTTGTTTCTGCTCCTCCTCCACTTGTTAACTAGGAGCCAAAAAGCTCCTGGACCTTCCCAGCCACCATCAACATCTTTCTGGGAAGACAAAACAAAGCACTACAACTCAAACTGGAGGAGCTGGAAAAAACTGAGGACAATTTCTTTTTTTCTCATTTATCTAATATGTATATAGGTGGTGAAGGGACCTCCCATGGCGATCATGGCTCTACTATTGAAGGCGTTGTTACCCTCACACTCATTCTTGTATTAGGAAGCATTTTGTTCCTTTAATATGAAATATGGGAGGTGGAGGCAAGTGAGTCCAACGTCCTCTGTGATGCACTCATTGTGAATCAAGATTCTCAAGAGGAGAGTTCCTTACCACCCTCCATGGTAATCCCTTCCACCCAGGAAATCCCCTCCACCAAGGAAATCCCCACAACCCAGGTAATCTCCACCACCCAAGAAATCCCAACCGCCAAGGAAATTCCCACCAGCCAGGAAATCCCCACAACCCAGAAAATACCCACCACTCAGGAAATCCCAACCACCCAGGAAATCCCCTCCACCAAGGAAATCCCCACAACCCAGGTAATCTCCACCACACAAATCCAACTGCCAAGGAAATTCCAACCAGCCAGGAAATTCCCCACAACCAGAAATACCACACTCAGGAAATCCCAACACGAATCCCCACAACCCAGGAAATCCCCACAACCCAGAAAATCCCCAACACCCAGAAAATCTTCAAGGGAACAAGTGATGACTCAAGGATCAAAGACGCAATAGAAAACTTCGTAAATATCTTCATTGAGGAAAACGGCTACTTTATCCAGGAGGATTTGGCAGCCCTTCCCCTAAGTGGTAAGTATATGGAATTTCTGTTCACTGTTGTTTTCGGTCGTGCTGGATATAATCCTTACGAACACCACCAACTCTGTACACTGATGACCTTAGTGGAAGGTACCCACGGACGATACAAAAGTGAAAATCTACGCTCTAGTACTCACTTTTCAATGACACTCAACAGACATGTCCTCGTGTCTTTAGAAAAGGTCAATTGCTTAAAGAAAACCTCTTTTTTCCTAACAAATTTATTGTTGTTTTTGGTGAGAATTACATATGCAAAGCAGCTAAGTCTTCAGTTCATGCTTGAACCTTTGTCAGGGCTGCTGAGCACGGATGAAGAGATATGTACTCCGTCCATTGTGGCATGTCTAAGGTACATCCATATATTTGCAAGAGATCAACGAGGCACTTACGCAAAGAGGACGCAATAGAGCTACGGCATTTTGAGTCCTATTTAAAACAACAAGGAGAAAAGAGTTCCAGTGACCAGGTTCGATCTTTAATAAATATGTACTTCCGAGACGGAAAGTGTTCGCAGAGCATCACTTGTAACCCAGAAGGAAAATATTATGGAGGAGAGACAAGGCGTGGTCTCCCAAGAAGCCAGGCCAGGGGTGGTCTCCCAGGAAGGCAGACCAGGGGTGGTCTCCAGGAAGGCAAACAGGGGTGGTCTCCCAGGAAGGCAGACCAGGGGTGGTCTTCCAGGAAGGCAGACCAGGGTGTCTCCCAGGAAGGCAGACCAGGGGTGGTCTCCATGGAACAAACGTGTGATCACCTTTCAGCATTCTTTATTAACATAATCTTTGTTGAAGCATATTGTTATTATTATTATTATTATTGTTATTATTATTATTATTATTATTATTAATAATAATAATTTTTACTAATAATATTAAAGTTTTATTATTAGCATTGTTTTTAATTATTTATTTATTTATTAACACACTGGCTGATTCCCACCAAGGCAGGGTGGCCCGAAAAAGAAAAACTTCCACCATCATTCACTCCATCACTGTCTTGCCAGAAGGGTGCTTTACACTACAGTTTTTAAACTGCAACATTAACACCCTCCTTCAGAGTGCAGGCACTGTACTTCCCATCTCCAGGACTCAAGTCGGCCTGCCGGTTTCCCTGAATCCCTTCATAAATGTTACTTTGCTCCACTCCAACAGCACTATCAAAACACGCTCATGCATGCCTGCTGGAAGCCCAAGCCCCTCGCACACAAAACCTCCTTTATCCCTCCCTCCAACCTTTCCAGGCCGACCCTTACCCGCCTTCCTTCCACTACAGACTGATACACTCTTGAAGTCATTCTGTTTTGCTTCATTCTCTCTACATGTCCGAACCACCTCAACAACCCTTCCTCAGCCCTCTGGACAACAGTTTTGGTAATCCCGCACCTCCTCCTAACTTCCAAACTACGAAATTCTCTGCATTAATTCACACCACACATTGCCCTCAGACATGCCATCTCCACTGCCTCCAGTCTTCTCCTCGCTGCAACATTCATCACCCATGCTTCACACCCATATAAGAGCGTTGGTAAAACTATACTCTCATACATTCCCCTCTTTGATTCCAAGGACAAAGTTCTTTGTATCCACAGACTCCTAAGTGCACCACTCACCCTTTTTCCCTCATCAATTCTATGATTCACCTCATCTTTCATAGACCCATCCGCTGACACTTCCACTCCCAAATATCTGAATACATTCACCTCCATACTCTCTCCCTCCAATCTGATATCCAATCTTTCATCACCGAATCTTTTTGTTATCCTCATAACCTTACTCTTTCCTGTATTCATTTTTAATTTTCTTCTTTTGCATACCCTACCAAATTCATCTACCAATCTCTGCAACTTCTCTTCAGAATCTCCCAAGAGCACAGTGTCATCAGCAAAGAGCAACTGTGACAACTCCCACTTTATGTGTGATTCTTTATCTTTTAACTCCACGCCTCTTGCCAAGACCTTCGCATTTACTTCTCTTACAACCCCATCTATAAATATATTAAACAACCACGGTGACATCACACATCCTTGTCTAAGGCCTACTTTTACTGGGAAATAATTTCCCTCTTTCCTACATACTCTAACTTGAGCCTCACTATCCTCGTAAAAACTCTTCACTGCTTTCAGTAACCTACATCCTACACCATACACCTGCAACATCTGCCACATTGCCCCCCTATCCACCCTGTCATACGCCTTTTCCAAATCCATAAATGCCACAAAAACCTCTTTAGCCTTATCTAAATATGTTTCACTGTAAACACCTGGTCCACACACCCCCTACCTTTCCTAAAGCCTCCTTGTTCATCTGCTCTCCTATCCTATTCTGTTTATATATATATACAACACACACACAAAAACAATATTATATACATATATTAAAAATATATATATTATAATATATATATATATATATATATATATATAAATATATATAATATATATATATGCAATAAGATCACAGTAAACAGGTGATTTCAAAATATGCAAAACAACCACTCTGAAAGAATAGAGAAATTCCAAGCGCTTTCGTGACTACTCACATTATCAAGGAACTATGAAGTAAGCATCCAAGGAGGTATATAGGGGTCTGGCAACACCTACTATCAGATCCACTACGGTTAAACACTACGCGCGCTGGCCAACTGGACATGTCTTTGCACAACCACAAACAAACTATTCTACCCAAAGAAAATTTATAAAAATTATTATTGTTCAGTGTATTATTAAATTCTTCCCTAATTCTATTAATTATAAATGGATCCATTTATATAAACCAAAGGAAATATTCATATTATTGTCAAAACTGCTATTTTTGAAAACAAGATACATTATATTCCTGTCGACCATTGACTTGCTTGATACTACTTTCTCAAATTTTTGACAATCAATTGGATGGTGATATATCTTAATATGAATTTAAATAGAGCATTGAATCATGTCCAGTTCTAATGCTATATTATGTTGTTTTAATTAGGCAAAGATGAATTAGTCAAACAATTACTTCCTCTAAATCATCTTTACCTTACAGTATGGATAATAAAAACCACACAAAACCAGGGAATCCAGTCAGTCATTATTAGCTCCCTTGGTCGTTTTCAGATAAATTATCACAAATGGCTTGTTGATATTTTGAGCCTATTGTTGGCAAAATTTCTAACTTTAATGTTAAAAAACAACATAGACTTAGTTGATAAAATTAAGCTCCTTGATGGACTTAAATGTTTTAACATGGTTAGTTTTGATGTTACTTCCTTGTTACGATAAAGTTCCTGTTGATGATTTATTAAGTTCTTACCTGAAGAACTCGCTTAATTATGATTTACACATTGCAGTTCTATATCATTAAACTTATTACACTTTGCATTGTTGTTACAAAATTTGTACATTAATGATAAGTTTTACACTCAGATAGTTTGGTATGGCAATGGAAATCCTCTTTCACCTGTTCTTATGTACTATACATGGAATTTTTTGAAACAAGGTTGCTTAAACATATCCTCCACTAATAGACTAATATGGTTCAGATATGTTATATATTTTGTTCTTATGCCAATAAAATGTCAATATACACATTTTCTTGGAAAATTAAATAGCTATAGCCAATTCTATAAAACTTTACTGTTTGAAATTTGAGGAACAATAACTCATTGCTTTTCTAGATGATTTGCAACAAACCATACCCCCGACCGGGATTGAAACCCGCGCGTCATAGAGTCTCAAACTTCAAATCACGGCTGGGGGTATGGTTTTTTGCATCGTGTCCATTACGATTTCTTGAGTCATGTTGACGGCAGTGAAGGATGGCTAGAGTTCGTCAAGGAATCGCTAGCTGGAGATTGGTCTATAAAAACTTGCATTTGTGGATCACAGTTCTGTGCCTGTGCTTAACCTTCCTATGTGTACACAATATACCTAGTTGGAAGAATCTTATTGTGGCTTAAGTGCGTCTAGAGGCTAACGCGTGGGCTGGAGTTTGAGACTCTAGACGCGGGTTTCAATCCGGCGGAGATGGTTATAATTGAATTTGTTTCATAAAACAATGTTTGACAATAATATAAGATTTCCTTTGGTTTATCAAATTATAGATCATTTATAATTAATAGAATTGGGAAGAATTTTAATAATTCATGGAACAAATAATAATTTTTAAAAAATTCTTGGTGATAGAATTAGTTTGTTCGTGTTGTTGCAAAGGACTGTCAGTTGGGCCGGCGTGTCAGGTTTGTTTAAACCATTGTGGGATTGATATTGAGGTGTTGGCCAGACCTTATTATACCTTCCTTGGATGCTTTACTTTCATAATTTCCTTGATAATGTTGAGTAGTCACGAATAGCGCTTGGATTTCTCTATTCTTTCAGAGTGTGTTTTGGTATATATAAATTCTATATATATATATTATATATATAATATATTTATATATAATATATTATATATATATATATCTATATATATATATAATGTTCATATATTTTATATTTTGTCGATGCCGAATACGAGAGCTTGCCATCTTGGATTAAATAGCGAAGCTCATCTTGCACTATAGGTAAGTGAAAAAATTTAGTATGCATTAATTTTGCCAAAATCTTTGAACCTACGGAAAAAAATATATTTGATTGTGTTTGTTTAGTACTAAATTATTGAATCATATTTAAAAATATATTTAGTTGGGTATTAGGCTAAAATAAATTGCTTTGTTTATAAGGTTAGGTAGTTTTCTAAGATTCTTTTGGTGCAAATATAAAAAATTAATTATACATATATCAAAATAAATGTATCTTTAACTGTAAGAGAAAATTCAGATGGACTTTTTTAAATGAGTTCTTGCTAATTGACAGTTTTACTTATTCGGCACGACAATAATATATATATATTTATATATTTATATATATATTATAATATATATATATATATATAATATATATATATATATTATATATATAACACACCACACACAAATGCCCTTTTGAGTTTTCTTTATATTTTCTCACTGGTTCTTGTTCTTGTTTATTTCCTTTTATCTCATGGGAAAGTGGAACAGATTCATCCCTCCAAAAGCCATGTGTGCTTACTTAGAGGCGATAATGCTGGGAGCAAGGGCTTGTAATTCTTCTGTATACATTTTTATTTTAAAAAAAAAACTTTTATTTTTTTTTATTGCCTTTTGTTAAAT
>NC_069416.1:24690975-24728209 GCF_026875155.1 Cherax quadricarinatus | reverse complement strand
CCACCATCACCACTACCACTACAACTATCATCACAACACCTATCAGCACTACAACCATCCCCACTACCACCATCACTACAACTATCACCACCCCCACCACTTAACATATCTTCTTGATTTTACCTTTGATGTACAAATGAGAGAGATGGAATAGGCAATAAGCATCCTGAGAACTCTTAGATACTTAAACCACTCACAATATTCTAAAAATATAGGAAAATTGTTAAGATGTGCATGTACTCAGCTTTAAGGGAAAATGATTTAAAGGAGAAGCTTGAAATATCTGCTATTTCTCCTTTTATGCTCAAAGTTTTTTTATACAGTAGGGCCCCGCTTTACTGCGTTTCGCTTTACGGCGTTCCGCTAATACGGTCATTTCAAATTATGACCAAAACTCGCTATACGGCTCCCCCCACCTGACTTTCTAATACGGTCACCGCGCCCCACCCGGTTTGTTTACATTCTCTGTGAGATCTGTAAGCACTAAGTCTCTCCATTATGTCTGGAAACTCCAAAATTTTAAGTGTTTTTAAAAGTTATTTCATATTTTATATATACTCGGATAATTATACTTATGTATACCTGTACTTAAATAAACTTACATACTGTGCTGGCATGCAGGTACACATTAAAATAGTTTTTAAGCTGTGGTAGACTCGGATAATTATACTTATGTATACCTGTACTTAAATAAACTTACATACTGTGCTGGCGTGCAGGTACACATTAAAATAGTTTTTAAGCTGTGGTAGACTCGGATAATTATACTTATGTATACCTGTACTTAAATAAACTTACATACTGTGCTGGCATGCAGGTACACATTAAAATAGTTTTTAAGCTGTGGTAGACTCGGATAATTATACTTATGTATACCTGTACTTAAATAAACTTACATACTGTGCTGGCGTGCAGATACACATTAAAATCAGTAAGTGTGTTTTATGTCTTCAGACGTCATATTAGTAATGATAATAATAATCACCGAGTCTCATTTAAATGTCGTATATTACGTTAATATACACATTTTCATTAATCCATCTATGATATTTTTTTCAAAATTATATCATAAAAACGATGCATAACATATAAATATGATAAATACACCCCACAGTAGAATAAATAAACATAAATATGAGATGTCGTATATCGTATATCAATACTGTACATCGATCAGTCATTTATAACATATTTCATCTTGACCATTGAGAGCCAGGTGATGTATGCATAAGTGTTTTCAACTGCTGACCAAACCTTCAACTGGGAAAGTGTAGGATGTAACAGCAGTGTTAGAAACACCAAGACTGTTGTACACAAGTAACTGCATCGGGGACACAACCCTCACTCTCTTGCCTGGGCGCAAAAAAGTGAATGCATAAAAAGATTTATGGTTTGTATAGTAAGAACATCTGAAAGACAAATTTAGTGTACAGGAGACCATCATTTAACACGGTTTTGACTGGCACGTTTTGGTTATAGCACTACTGAAGAATTGCGGGACATTTCTGAATAACACTTCATAAAATTAACTTAACATGGTTCACGAGAGGGGAGAAAATTTTGAGCGCGTCACCTGCGAGATACCACCCCCACCAACCTTCGCCACAACAATCACATTTGTACCAAGGAGCCACATACTAGAAGATGAAGAAGAACCTGAAGAAAAGCAGTTAACATTGCAGCAGTTACGTGAGGAGTTCCATGTTTCTGCTTAAAGTAGACGTTGCCACTGAAGAGGACCCTGACAAATCTAGAAGCAGCATTTTGTAATGGGGTCTAGACCACCTGATGATGTCTTACCATCAGCTCTATAATGTACTGCAGGGTAAAAAAAACCAGAGATCCATTACAGAATTTATGCACACTCCAGTGCAACCATCAACTATAGTGCCAGAACCTCTACCATCCACTTCTGCAGACAACCAACAACCAGCCACCTCAGCCTGGTAGGGCCAAAACATCCATCTCCACTCTCTTCACAATCATCCACAAACACCATTACTCACAATTTAATGTAAGAAACACTATTATTTAATTTTTCGTTTGAAGTCTTAAAAAGTAATTTATCTCAACAATGAACAACAATTACATTATTCACTTACAACAATTACAAACATAATCACTACCACCATTACTGTTACAACCATCACCACAGCAATCATCACCACTACAACCATCACCACAGCAATCATCACCACTGCAACCATCACTACAATCATCACTACTACCACCATCACTGCTACAACCATCACCACTACCACCATCACTGCTACAACCATCACCACTACCACCATCACTACTACAACCATCACCATTACCACCATCACCACTATAACCATCATCATTACCACCATCACTACTACAATCACCACCACTGTAACCATCTCCACTACCACCATCACTACAACCATCACCACTACCACCATCTCACTACAACCATCACCATTACGGCCATCACCACTACAACCATCACCACTACAACAATCACCACTTCCACCACCACTACCACTAGAACCATCAGCACTGCGACCACCATCACCAGTACCACCGTCACCACTACCACCATCACCACAAGCACCGTCACCACTAGCACAATCACCCCTTCCACCATCAACACTACCACCATCACCACTACCACCATCATGACAACCACCACCACTAAAATCATCACCAGTACAGTCATCACCACCAGCACTAAAACTATCACCACTACAAGCATCTCCACTATAACCATCACCACTGCAATCATCATTACTACAACCATCACCACTACAAAAATCACCATTATCACCATCACAACTACAACCATCACCAATATAACCACCATTATTACCACCATCATTACTACAATCATCACCTCTGCCACCCTCTCCACTACCACCATCACCACTACAACCATCACCACTACAACCATCACCACTACCACCATCACCACTACAACCATCTCCACTACCACCATCACCACTACAACCATCACCACTACCACCATCACCACTACAACCATGACCTCTGCATGTCACTACCATCATCAGCACTTCAACCATCACCAGTACAACTATCACCAGTACCACGATCACTAATACCACTACAACTATTACCACTACAACCATCAGCACTAGAACCATCACCACTGCCACCACCATCATCAGTTCCACCATCACCACTACCATAATCACCATTACCACCATCACCTCTACCACCATCATGACAACCATCACCACTAAAATCATCAGTACAGCCATCACCACCAGCACTACAACTATCACCAGTACAAACATCTCCACTATAACCATCACCACTGCAATCATTTCTACAACCATCACCAATACAACCATCACCACTACTACCATCATCACTACCACCATCATCACGGCAACCATCACTACGATAATTATCACCACTAACATTATCACTACTGCCACCATTACCACTACAACTATCATCACAACACCCATCAGCACTACAACCATCCGCACTACCACCATCACTACAACTATCACCACCCCCACCACTATCACTACGACCTCCGCCATCACCACTACCACTAACACGTTTACCAGTACCATCACCACTTCCACCATCACCTTTCCCACCACCATCACCACTACCACAATCACCACTACAATCATCACCACTACAACCATCCACACTACCACCATCACTACACCTATCACCACCCCCACCACTATCACTACTACCACCACCATCACCACTGCCACCATCACCACTACCACCATCACCACTACCACCATCACCACTACCACCATCACCACTACAAACCATCACCACTACCACCATCACTACAACTATCACCAATACAACTATCACCCTCCACTGCTATCACTACTACCACTGCCATCACCACTACCACCATCACCTTTACCAGTACCATCACCACCACCACCAGCATCACCACTACCCCCATCACCACTACCAAACCATCACCACTACAATCATCACCACTACAACCATCCCCACTACAACTATCACCAATACAACTATCACCCTCCACCGCTATCACTACTACAACTGCCATCACCACTACCACCATCACCTTTACCAGTACCATCACCACTTCCACCATCACCTTTCCCACCACCACCACCACCAACACCACCACTACCACCATCACCACTACCACCATCACCACTACAACTATCACCACTACTACCATCACCACTACCACCATCACCACGACACCCATCACCACGATAATTACACCACTAAAATCATCACTACTGCCATCATCATGTTATTTCTATTCTTCTGTTGAATAACGGTTTAGTGCCGATGGAGGTAGCGTAGGTAGCAATGATACGGCCGTGGACTAGTTTGGCTTTAATTGGGTAGGAGTGAGTACACAACGGGCAGTGTGAGGGAGTGACCGCAAGCCAGTCCGTGGAGGGGGAGCACTTGTGTCTGTCAAGTCGGTCGGCCTAGGAGTGAGGGAGAGGCATGGGCCGGCAGGCTGGCGTGCCTACCTAGAGGCCTGGCTACAGAGGGCAGCACCTGAGTGGCGCAAAATATGAACTAAGCTGGCAGACAGCATGGGCTGTCTGTGCAGACAGTACAGGCTGTCTACAATCACCACTTCCACTACAACCATCCCCACTACCACCATCACTACAACTATCACCAATACAACTATCACCACCTCCACCACTATCACTACTGCCAATGCCATCACCACTACCACCATCACCTTTACGAGTACCATCACCGTTTCCACCACTACCACCATCACCACTACCGCCATCACCACTACCACCATCACCACTACAATCATCACCACTACAATCATCACCACTACCACCATCACCACTACAATCACCACTACCACAATCACCACTACCACAATCACCACTACAATCATCACCACTATAATCATCACCACTACCATTGTCACCACTACAATCATCACTACAATCATCACTACCACCATCACCACTACAATCATCACCACTACCACCATCACCACTACCATCACCACTACCACCATCACTACAATCATCACCACTACAATCACTACAATCATCACTACAATCATCACCACTACCACCATCACTACAATCATCACCACTACTACCATCACTGTTATTGCTGTTCTTACTGTTGAACAGCGGTTTAGTGCCGATGAAGGTAGCGCAGGTAGCAATGATACGGCCGTGGACTAGTTTGGCTTTAATTGGGTAGGAGTGAGTACACAATGGGCAGTGTGAGGGAGTGACCGCAAGCCAGTCCGTGGAGGGGGAGCACCTGTGTCTGTCACGTCGGTCGGTCTAGGAGTGAGAGAGGGTGGGCTGTGCTTCCCACTGACCTAGGTAGGCCTACAGAGGGCAGCACTGAATGCCGCGAAATATGAACTAGTCAGAGCAGACGGCTAGGCTGTGTGCTCTGACAGTACAGGCTGTCTACATTTGCTCGGCCACGCACCTCGCGTCGTCCCGACGCGACAATACTGGTGGGCCCGTAGGTATAAAGGAATTACACTAGCTACCCCAGAGAGGGACTGGCTTTCGCTCACTAGTAAATCAAAAATGGACAAAAAAATGCAACAGGCAAAAAAAAACTCTCCCATCCAGGGGAAGAGAAAACTGGTTTGCCCGCGCTGTTTCATCGAGTAGAGAGCCCGAGACGTCAGCACTGGAACTAAAATCTTCTATATACAGGTTGTCCGCAGGGCTGAACATCAGTTGACCACTCGTCTACGAACGTTGTTGCACGCTCACATCTGCAAACAATGACTGACAGTAGCATTTCCTAAGGTGTGACATGTAACTCAGAGGGCAGCACTGCCCTGACCGTAATACAGGCTTTTTTTTTCTTTTTGTTATAAAACACTGGTGCACATATGTACAATAATACTATATCCATGGAATTCATTACACTCTGGGTACCCTTCTAAAAGTATTTACATAATTACATGATGTTGTCCACCCTGACTCTATTATCGACTAGCTTTACAATGTGTGTCATTTATACCCATTTCTGCAAGCAAACAATTAGCATAACTAAGCGTAGGAGTCAGACAAGTCAGTAGGTACGTCAATGTCACAGAAATGTACTGTTTGTCCTGGGGTCGCAGGCCATAAGTATGGGAGCCTTACTGGACCGTCTTCCGTACCAGTAGCAGTGGGAGAAGGGATAGACGGTTTTGTCCCTAACATTAGTCTGATCGTGGCGTTGCAACGCACGCGCCTCCAGCTCTGCTTCGGCCTGCATATGGTCCACATACTTCATGTGATCAAGGTGGCCTCCTTGATAGTTCCCGTAGCAATCTCCCTCACCTCGAAACTTATTGCCACGGAGCTGTCGTAGGACACGGTAAGGACCCACAAACTTTGGGACAAGTTTGTGCATACCTGGGTCTGCACTGGGTTGAGCAACATAACTTTGCAACCTGGTTCCACTTTGCTTTCCTTGGCGCGGGCATTGCGCTCAGACGTGAACCTATCAGTATCTTTCATAAGGTTCTCTCGTACCCGCTGGAAGACAAGCTGCGTTTGTCCTCATCTTTACTACACTGGGGTTATCAGTATCGTAAGTAGGTCTAGGTGGAGTAAACAGAATTTCATATGGTAAGCGCTTGTCATAGCCATACAAAGCAAAATGAGGTGTCTCACCGATCGAGCTGTTGAGGAGGAATTTAATGTACACTGAACATCGGGGATAGCCTCATCCCATGTAGTACAACTTGGGTTAACAGTTACTCTGAGCACCTCCAGGACTTTGCGATTTGTACGTTCAGCAAGACCATTACTCGCAGGGTGGCGTGGAGCTACTGGCGCTTGATGAATGTTGAATCTGGAGCAAAGATCCTGCATTATGCCATTTATAAACTCAGACCCATTGTCTGACAGAAGGACACGTGGCAAGTATGACGAAGAACAACATGCTCACGGAAAGCACTAGCGACCGTTTCCGCGGTTTTATCAGGAATGGGTACTAATTCACTGTACCGCGTCAAGTTATCTACCATTACAAGCAGGTGCTTATTTCCCTTCTCCGAGGTCGAGAAGTTCGTCAACAGGTCGACAAAAGTTCTCTCCCAGGGCTCCTTTGTAATGGATACTTTAGAATGGGTTAGGACCTGTAATGGTACCCTTGTGCTGTAGCAAACAACACACTGGTGTACATGCTTGGCAATGTCCGCTGCCATCTTAGGCCAGAAATATTTCATTCGTGTCTGTTTGATACTGCGGTCCTTCCCGGGGTGCGCTACACCTGGGACATTGTGGATCAACCCAAGAGTAGCTGGTATCATGGACTCTGGTATCACCAGTTGTATACGGTTCTCCGGGTCCACCAGCTGTGCAACAGGCACAGTACTCCTTGGTTGACACCAAATCCTTCAGTGGGAACGGGAGACTTGACCTGTAAGTCAACGTCTCCTTGGTCAGGAAACGAAGGACTGGAGACCACACAGGGTCCCTGTCGTTGGGCTCTCTCGAGATCCTCAACAGAGAACGAATTTGCCGACACTCACGAATGCTATATGTCTCGACAGGGCATCAGCTACAACATTTTGCTTACTGGGACCTAGCAAATTTCAGGGTTGTAGTCATTGAACGGAGCGACCACCGAGCATGCTTTCCCGAGAGGTTCTTATTCGCAAAAAGGCCAATAAGGGTAAATGATCTGTATAAATCTTGATAGATAATGATAGATGATATCCCGAAAATGACTCAGGGCCCATACAATGGCTAAAGCTTCTAGCTCTGTCACTGAATAATTGACTTTCCGCTTTAGTAAGAACACGGCTAGCATAGCAATAGGCTGTTGTTTACCATTAGATTCCTGTGACAAGACTGCACTGATGCCAACTTTGCTGGCATCAGTCGTCAAGGTAAATGCCTGGTGAAATCAGGGAATCTAAGGGTTGGGGCTGATGTTAACTTGTTCTTAAGAATGACAAAAGCTGGTTCCTGATCACACGTCCACTCAAAAGGGGGCATCCTTCTTGAGTAAGCGTGTCAGGGGTGCAGCAATGGTGGAGAAACCTGCGATAAAGGTGCGGTAGAAACCCGCCAGGCCTATGAAGGACCGGACTGCATCCGCCGTCATGGTCTGGGGAATTTTGCACGGCCGAGATTTTAGACTCGTCCGTCTTTATGCCATTCTGAGTCACTACGTGACCCAGAAATTTTATTTCCTTCCGGAGGAAATGACATTTGGGAGCTTTACCTTAAGATTTGCCTGAGCTAGCCTGTCCAATACCCTGTCAAGTTTCTCAAGATGTGACGGAACATCTTGCGACATGACTATGAGATCATCCAGGTAGACCATGAGCGTGCCACCTAGGAGGGTACGGAAAATTGTCGTCATCAAACGACTAAACGTGATTGGGCTTCCGCGCAAGCCGAAGGGCATCCTCCTGAAACTGGTAATGACCATTGTGCGTAGAGAAAGCTGTCAACTCTCTGCTCTCATCATCGAGGGGGATCTGCCAGAACCCTTGAAGAAGATCAAGAGTTGAAAAGACCTTATTATCGCCGATGTTCTGCAACAGGTCGTTCAGAACTGGCAATGGAAAGCGGTCTGGGATGGTACATGCATTCAGTTTCCTGTAATCGATAACAGGGCGCCAGGTTCCGTTCTTTCTTGGGAACCAGAATAAGGGGAGCATTCCACGGGGAAGTGGACTCCTCAATAACTCCATCACGGAGCATCCGTGTAATGAGTTCTTCGGCGAAGACTCTTTGCGCATGTGGCAGGCGATACGCAGGTACATAAATGGGTTTAGTACCTTTGTCAAGTGGAATACGGTGAGAGATCAGTGGGGTCAAACCCATCGACTCACCATCTAGTGCAACTGCAGAACGTGCACAATTGAGAACCTGGAGAAGTTTTGGGACCTCTTCAGGATAGTCTGTCAAAGCTAGATCAATCTTCCTGCACTGGCCGGGTGTTGGAAGAGTCAGCAGCAGACTCGCCTGGGAGAACTGCACTCACAAGGAAGTCAGCTGGGGCTTCACCCTCCACTCTCACCGGGAGAGGGAATCTGACAAGGTCGACAAGTGAGGTATTCTTCCGCAGGGGAAATTCTCGACTATGCATGTTGACAACAAGGACTTGCAACTTACACATTGCACTGTGTGCAAGGATGGTTCAAGGGAGAGACCCTTGACTCGGCATGTGGTCGTTGTCAACCAGCACATGGTCTCCTTCAAAAGCTCTGCTCACGTACACCATAACAGGAGTGAGCGAGTTAGCTGACAAAGTGACGTCATACTTTGTACAAGCAGTAACTCTGCTCGCTGATGCCATGACACGAGTCAGACAGTCGCCTGCCGAAAGGGATACTGCGGCTTGACAACTGCTGGTCTCTACAACAGCGTCAGAGTTAGAGTGAAGGTTAGACTGGGCGTCCCCAGACTGGGTTTCACTGGTAACTACGCGCTGATGGCCAGGAGGTGATGGGCAAACGAGCTCTACTACAAGAGGTCGATCAGGACAAGAGACCGACCCCGGGGAGAATGTGCTATGGAAACCACCGGTTTCCAACGATTCTAGGCACTGTGCATACTCTGAGACAGAGTAGCACGTAGTGGATCCTAAGCGCACGCCCCAGAAGGGCACATCCACTCCGTTGAATTCCGCTTTCCACTCAGCTGGATCTAAAGGATCCTAAGATCTGCCATGGTTTTGAACCCTATGAGCAGGTCACCATGGAAAACAATACCATCTACGACTAAGAATTTTGCGGACAGCTTGTGACCCTGGACCACAAATTCTAGCGTTGTGCGACCGCGAACCGTCAGCGGTTTACCTGAGACTCCTCTCAAGGTCTGAATGGCAGACGGCTCTGTCAACATGGCCGCGTGAAGGCCAATGTCTCGGAAAAAAGTGGAGCGGACAATGTTAACCACCGAACCTGTATCTAGGAAAAGCTGAACAGGCTTATGGTGGACAGTGGACTCGATGAGCGGTCCACTGAACATGAAGGCATGACAGGCCGACGAGATCCCCGGAGTCACAGCTGCTCGAGGCTCGACGCTTGTTGACGAGGCTCGACCTGGAAGGTACGGTACGAGTCTCGGCAACAACGTCAAGACACTCTGTTTCCTCACTGTCGGCAAGCGTATCACTGCCCAGGGCGGTGAATGCATTGCGGACAGGGACGGAATACAGCAACTCCGACAGGGTTACTATGTCTTTCGCTGGTTTTGCGGATGCGCCTCTTCCCCCGAACTAGTGGAAGGGCTTCTACGAGCACGTGCATTGCGCGACGACTGCTTGCTCCACTCAGCTGACAGCATACTTTGCAGCTTGTTACACTCATGGGAGGTATGACTGGAAGTATTGTGGTACATACAGACTCCCTTGCGAGGCTGAGCATGGGGACGGTGACGGTTACCTTGATACTGAGCATGGGGACGGTTATGGTTACTGGGATACTGAGCATGGGGACGGTTACGGTTACTGGGATACTGAGCGTGGGGACTGTGACGGTTACTTTGCGGGGACTTAGGTTTGTAACACTCCGATCGGTAGTGCCCTCGTTTGCCACAGTTGAAACAAGTCACTACACGCTTAGCGGGTGAGGTTGGGGGTGGTGTCTGCTGGCGACGTTTCACCCTGGTCCAGGAAGTCGATGACTGCCTTTTTGTATGAGACTGACTGTTGTTACTGTGGTCAATATTTTTACTTAGGCGCGTGTTTAGTGGGACTGGGGTTTAGAAACTTTGTGGGCTGGCTGTCTGACAGCAGCAGCAAAAGTGACTTCCGGCTGCGACCGCGGGGTCACTGTGGACGGCGCCGGAAGGATGGGTAGGGGATCATCCGCAAAGCGGCAAACCTTGCCTTGCTCGGAAGGCGGCTTGAGCGAGTCGATGGCGTCATATGCACACGTCCAGGACGTCGTGCTGAGGGCCGAGTCCTAGCGCATCAATGGCAACCCAGAGGTTAGGGGCGGCATCCCTCCGCATGATGCCGACAGCCAGCATGGGATGATGTCTTTAGCAGCAATACGGCCATCACCATCCACCCACTTAGTGGAATTGATGGCATCAGTAAAGTCCGTGGCGGCTTGCTCGAACCGGCAAACGCAAGCCAGGGGGCTTTCGTGCCGGTATTGACATTTGGCCAAGACGCTGGTAACGATGTCAATGTAATGGCGTTGGCGACTACGCCGAAAATAACGCCTAAATTCCTCCTTAAGTTCATCCCAAGACTGAATCTTACAAACGCGCTTGAGCTGCACAAAGGCACCTATATCACCCTGGGTGAGATCCACTGCTGCAACAGCAGCACGAATGTACTGTGTATCCATTGGACTATCAAATAGAGCCTGAACAGTCGTCTCGACTGACTGCAGCCATGGCTCTAAACTATTTGAACGACCGTCAAAAATAAGGGTCGGGTATGGACGATGAGCCGGCCCACTGGTGGTCGAGGCTTGAGCCACAAGTTGACCAACTGTCGCTGGGGCTTCGATGCCCTGCCGCATGTTCACGCTGGCTGAGGCACCATTGCTGGCACCAGCAGAATCTGGACTAACGGCATGGCCACTGCGTTGTCTTAGTCATGACGTCAATTTGTTCAAATGCAATTAGGTCACGAAGAGGGTAAACAGGTCAGAGCAAGAAATGGTATGCACTGGCTACAATTCAAAACAGAGTCAAAGAGAACTCAGCACCACAGTACTAGGTAAACTGCTTAGTGATAGAAATAATTTGAGCAAAACAACAATAAAAAGGGAAATAGTGGTACACTCTGAACACAAAATAAGAGATGTATGCAAGTGAATGTACTACTGGGAAGTGCACAAAATGAAGCTAAGGATAGTCAATAATTTCACCAGGAATCTGGCAACAAAATTTATGAAAAGGAGTTGAACTGTAAACACTGGTAGCAAAAATTGCACAAAAATCAAAATAAATCAGGTACTACACAACACTAAACTGTGCTGCAAGCACAGTTTAAAAAGATTGCGGGTGCTAGCAGTTGCAAATTGAAACGCAATAAAAAAAGGGTAATTCACTTGCACAAGGGAAATTGGCACAGAAAAGAGTATGGAATAGTGCCAAAAATCACAGAAAAAAAAAATACACTGTATTCCAGAATTGCTATATTGCACACAAAATAAAATTAATAAAAATGCAAATTATTAAATTCAAGAATATGGCAAAGGTTAGCTGGTGTTAGCAGGGTGTACACTGGTGTTAGCAGGGTGTACACTGGCAAAAAAAAAATTGCACAATCTCAAGGTCAAAATTAATTAACTTCACAAGGAATTTTGGTAATTAATGGTAAATAAGCAGGTTCCCAAAAATACCCTCAATGACTTGGGTATACAAAATAGCAAAATGCAATGCACAAAGGTGAATATTCACAGATAAAACATAGAATATATGTAGAGCAAATAAATGGGAAACAGAAGAAAAGTTTAATGGGCTAGGCACAGATTGTATCACTGCAGGTAGAATAAACTAATACTTAAGTACTTGAAGATTACACTTATTAAAAGAAAAAAACACTAACAAACAAAACAGTGCAGGGTTGTCAACAATCTGTGGCTAACTTGCAGGTGCAACTAACAAAATAACAGCACACAGGGATTACATGTAACTGTATGTGAGAGGTAAATTGTATAAATGGTTAACACTGAACAATTTAAATCAATAACTGAGGTGCAAGAAGCAGAATAAAATACTGGAATTTAAAATGTAGGAGTGCAAAAATAAATTTACAAAATTTAAGAAGCTGTAGGTAAGTGGCAAAATGTGCACTGATGACACTGAACAATTTACTGAAGTATGGCTTCAGTAACTGTAACTGTATGGTGCAGGACAGTAAATAATGTCACAAAATATTAGGAAATGCTAGGTAAGTCACTGTTTACTTAACTTTGAGTGCAGGAGATGGACGAAGGTACTGGTGCTGCAGGTCCTGGAACTTTCAGTGATGCTCTAGTAACACTACACGCCTCGTAGCATTTGTATACTGCTATGGGGCTTCAATGTCGTAGAAAAAATTATCAGAATGGACTTGGGAAGAACAGGAAGGACCGGGGTAACTCTGTGGAGGTATAAGATATTAGAAGAACGTGGATACCCGGCGTGAACCACAGCTGTGTGTTGGTTGTTTACACTGGCAAGCGTGTCTGGGCGCGCTGACTGACTGCGGCTTCAGCACACGGAGAACAAAACATTTACTACTCGAACGTGCTAAAAACAAGCTTAAGTGAAACTTTGAACTGGGACGAGTAAGTTTTACTGTAACAAATCACTGGGGAAAACAGAACTGGTGATGAACTGGGAATATAACAGCAAGGGAAAGGAAAAAAAAAAAAAAAAATTTAAACTGGGCAACACAAAAAAAAACTGCACTGGCTGGAGATACGTAGACGCTGAGTAGTTGTAGACACTATGATGAGTCACGAGCTGCTGTAGACGCTGAACTGAGCTGGCTTAGGGGCTAAGCCAACTGGGTTCCCACGTGGTTAAGCAAGGTAGAACTTCTTGGAGGAAACTGGGAAGAACACAACACACATGGACGGCGAGATGGACGTCGTTGCGTAGCAGAGAAGGCTGTAGAGGAGGCTGGTGTGTTTTACGCGCTGATTAGGGTATAAAACCAACCCCAGAGCTGGCCTCGTGGTCACGCGTGGAGCCACACGAAGCCAACACACTAAACGACCTCACCTCTACTTCTTGTAGCTGAGAAGGCGTAGGGACGCTGTAGGAGGCAGGAGAATGGTGCTGGAGAGTGTTGAAGGGCTGTAGAGAGGGTGATGAGGTGAACACGTGACTGCTAAGGCTGGAGATGACGCCGTGACGCCTATGTCCAGATTTTGTGGGAAAAATCTAGGACGAAGATCTATCTCAGGTCCCGTCAAGACGCTGGGAGTAACAGATAACTCTTTAGGCCAGCAGGGTGCGTTGGATGACGAGGATGATGTTGACTGGCGTCGACCGATGGTGTTGACCCCTCCACCCTGAAGAGGCTCACAATGCCGCTGACTCCGCTGTCACCACTGTTATTGCTGTTCTTACTGTTGAACAGCGGTTTAGTGCCGATGAAGGTAGCGCAGGTAGCAATGATACGGCCGTGGACTAGTTTGGCTTTAATTGGGTAGGAGTGAGTACACAATGGGCAGTGTGAGGGAGTGACCGCAAGCCAGTCCGTGGAGGGGGAGCACCTGTGTCTGTCACGTCGGTCGGTCTAGGAGTGAGAGAGGGTGGGCTGTGCTTCCCACTGACCTAGGTAGGCCTACAGAGGGCAGCACTGAATGCCGCGAAATATGAACTAGTCAGAGCAGACGGCTAGGCTGTGTGCTCTGACAGTACAGGCTGTCTACATCACCACTACAATCATCACCACTACAATCATCACCACTACGATCATCACCACTACCACCATCACCACTACAATCATCACTACAATCACCACTACAATCATCACCACTACGATCATCACCACTACCACCATCACCACTACAATCATCACTACAATCACCACTACAATCATCACCACTACCACCATCACTACAATCATCACTACAATCACCACTACCATCACCACTACAATCATCACCACTACAATCAATCACCACTACCACCAGCACCACTACAATCATCACCACTACAATCATCACCACTACCACCATCACCACTACATTCACCACTACAATCATCACAACTACCACCATCACCACTACCACCATCACCACTACAATCATCACCACTACAATCATCACCACTACAACCATCTCCAGTACCACCATCACAACAACAATCATCACTACCACCAATACTATGACCACTTCTGACACCATTATCACCATCAAAGCTACCACCATCACCACTACCACCATCACCACTACATCACCACTACAACCATCCCCACTATCACCATCACTACAACTATCACCACCTCCTCCACTATCACTACTACCACCGTCATCACCACTACAACCATCACCTTTACTTTACCAGTACCATCACCACTTCCACCACCACCGTTTCTACCACTAACCCCATCACTACCACCAACACCACTACCACCATCACCACCACAATCATCATCACCACAACCAACTCCAGTACGATCACTAATACCACTACAACTATTACCACTACAATCATCACCACTACAACCATCTCCATTACCACCATCTCCACAACAGTCATCACCACCACCAATACTACGACCACTTCTGTCACTATTATCATCACCAAAGCTACCACCATCACCACTACTGCTATCACTACAGCCACCACTATCAGTAATGTTTATAATTCGAATGTGACTATATTTCTAAAATCTTACTAAGAGTGTTGATGTCAACGATAAAGCAGTACAAGTTAGACATTTCCATTTTATCTTGCATCTATTTCGTCGTTTACGTCACCGTAAGATAAAATCAAAATGAGACCAACAAGAATCATGACAGCGTTTGCCATGTTTATCATGGCCACTCTCGTGGGACTTATGTGTGTTAGTGATATGTATTGGAAAAGTGTGAATGAAGGAGAGGCAATCTCCCAGGCAATTGTTAAAAAATATTACAAAATTTACGGAGCAAGGATATTAATCAGAGAGATACCTATATTATGGTATTTTGTTTCTGCTCCTCCTCCACTTGTTAACTAGGAGCCACAAAGCTCCTGGACCTTCCCGGCCACCATCAACATCTTTCTGGGAAGACAAAACAAAGCACTACAACTCAAACTGGAGGAGCTGGAAAAAACTGAGGACAATTTCTTTTTTTCTCATTTATCTAATATGTATATAGGTGGTGAAGGGACCTCCCATGGCGATCATGGCTCTACTATTGAAGGCGTTGTTACCCTCACACTCATTCTTGTATTAGGAAGCATTTTGTTCCTTTAATATGAAAGTTGGGAGGTGGAGGCAAAGGTAGAGTCCAACTCCTCTGGTGATGCACCATTGTGTGTCAAGATTCTCAAGAGGGAGTTCCTTACCACCTCCAGGTAATCCCCTGCACCCAGGAAATCCCCTCCACCAAGGAAATCCCCACAACCCAGGTAATCTCCACCACCCAAGAAATCCCAACCACCCAGGAAATCCCCTCCACCAAGGAAATCCCCACAACCCAGGTAATCTCCACCACACAAAAAATCCCAACCGCCAAGGAAATTCCCACCAGCCAGGAAATCCCCACAACCCAGAAAATACCCACCACTCAGGAAATCCCAACCACCCAGGAAATCCCCACAACCCAGAAAATCCCCAACACCCAGAAAATCCTCAAGGGAGCAAGTGATGACTCAAGGATCAAAGACGCAATAGAAAACTTCGTAAATATCTTCATTGAGGAAAACGGCTACTTTATCCAGGAGGATTTGGCAGCCCTTCCCCTAAGTGGTAAGTATATGGAATTTCTGTTCACTGTTGTTTTCGGTCGTGCTGGATATAATCCTTACGAACACCACCAACTCTGTACACTGATGACCTTAGTGGAAGGTACCCACGGACGATACAAAAGTGAAAATCTACGCTCTAGTACTCATTTTTCAATGACACTCAACAGACATGTCCTCGTGTCTTTAGAAAAGGTCAATTGCTTTAAGAAAACCTCTTTTTTCCTAACAAATTTATTGTTGTTTTGGTGAGAATTACATATGCAAAGCAGCTAAGTCTTCAGTTCATGCTTGAACCTTTGTCAGGGCTGCTGAGCAAGGATGAAGAGATATGTACTCCGTCCATTGTGGCATGTCTAAGGTACATCCATATATTTGCAAGAGATCAACGAGGCCACTTACGCAAAGAGGACGCAATAGAGCTACGGCATTTTGAGTCCTATTTAAAACAACAAGGAGAAAAGAGTTCCAGTGACCAGGTTCGATCTTTAATAAATATGTACTTCCGAGACGGAAAGTGTTCGCAGAGCATCACTTGTAACCCAGAAGGAAAATATTATGGAGGAGAGACAAGGCGTGGTCTCCCAAGAAGCCAGGCCAGGGGTGGTCTCCCAGGAAGGCAGACCAGGGGTGGTCTTCCAGGAAGGCAGACCAGGGGTGGTCTCCCAGGAAGGCAGACCAGGGGTGGTCTCCCAGGAAGGCAGACCAGGGGTGGTCTCCCAGGAAGGCAGACCAGGGGTGGTCTTCCAGGAAGGCAGACCAGGGGTGGTCTCCCAGGAAGGCAGACCAGGGGTGGTCTCCATGGAACAAACGTGTGATCACCTTTCAGCATTCTTTATTAACATAATCTTTGTTGAAGCATATTGTTATTATTATTATTATTATTATTATTATTATTATTATTATTATTATTATTATTATTATTATTATTAATAATAATAATTTTTACTAATAATATTAAAGTTTTATTATTAGCATTGTTTTTAATTATTTATTTATTTATTAACACACGGGCTGATTCCCACCAAGGCGGGGTGGCCCGAAAAGAAAAACTTCCACCATCATTCACTCCATCACTGTCTTCCCAGAAGGGTGCTTTACACTACAGTTTTTAAACTGCAACATTAACACCCCTCCTTCAGAGTGCAGGCACTGTACTTCCCATCTCCAGGACTCAAGTCCGGCCTGCCGGTTTCCTTGAATCCCTTCATAAATGTTACTTTGCTCACACTCCAACAGCACTATCAAACACGCTCACGCATGCCTGCTGGAAGCCCCAAACCCCTCGCACACAAAACCTCCTTTATCCCTCCCTCCAACCTTTCCTAGGCCGACCCTTACCCCGCCTTCCTTCCACTACAGACTGATACACTCTTGAAGTCATTCTGTTTTGCTTCATTCTCTCTACATGTCCGAACCACCTCAACAACCCTTCCTCAGCCCTCTGGACAACAGTTTTGGTAATCCCCCACCTCCTCCTATCTTCCAAACTACGAATTCTCTGCAATTACATTCACACCACACATTGCCCTCAGACATGATATCTCCTACTGCCTCCCAGTCTTCTCCTCAACTGCAACATTCCAACCCATGTCTTCACACCCATATAAGAGCGTTGGTAAAACATACTCTATACATTCCCCACTTGATTCCCAAGGACAAGTTCTTTGTATCCCAGACTCCTAATGCACCACTCACCCCTTTTCCCTCTCATCAATTCTATGATTCAACCTCATCTTTCATAGACCCATCCGCTGACACTGTCCACTCCCAAATATCTAATACATTCACCTCCATACTCTCTCCCTCCAATCTGATATCCAATCTTTCATCACCGAACATTTTGTTAACCTCATAACCCTTACTCTTTCCTGTATTCATTTTTAATTTTCTTCTTTTGCAATACCTCTACCATATTACATCTACCAATCTCTGCAACTTCTCTTCAGAATTCCTCAAGAGGCACAGTGTCATCAGGCAAAGACAACTGTGACAACTCCCACTTATGTGTGATTCTTTATCTTTTTAACTCCATCGCCTCTTTGCCAAGACCTTCGCATTTACTTCCTTACAACCCCATCTATAAATATATAAACAACACGGTGACACACACATTCCTTGTCTAAGCCTACTTTTACTGGTGAAATAATTCTCCTCTTTCCTACATACTCTAACTGAGCCTCACCAATCCTCGTAAAAACTCTTTCACGGCTTTCATAACCTACCATCCTCCACCATACACCTGCAACATCTGCACATTGCCCCCCTATCCACCCTGTCATACGCCTTTTCCAAAACCATAAAATTGCCACAAAAAACCTCTTTTAGATTAGCCTTATCTAAATTGTTTCACTGTAAACACCTGGTCCACACACCCCTACCTTTTCTTAAAGCCTCCTTGTTCTTTGCTCTCCTATCCTATTCGTGTTTATTATTATACACACTCACACATACACACAATATATATACAAATAAAAATATATATATATATATATATATATATATAATATATATATATATATTTATATATATACAATATATATATATATATGCAATAAATCACATTAAAAGGTGATTTTCAAAAATAAGCAAAACAACCACTCTGGAAAAAAGAGAAATTCCTTGATAATGTGAGTATTTCAACGAAAGCGCTTGGAATTTCTCTATTCTTTCCAGAGTGGTTGCTTTTGGGCATATATATATATAATATAAATATATATATATATATTATAATATATATATATAATATATATATATATATATAATAATAATATATATTTATATATATATATAATATATAAATATATATATATTTATATGCAAAAACAACCACTGTGAAAGAATAGAGAAGTTCTAATCGCTTTCGTGAGGAGTCACGAAAAGCGATTGGAACTTCTCTATTCTTTCAAAGTGGTTGTTTTTGCATATTCTGAAATCAGCTGTTTACTGTGATCTTATTGCATATATATATATATATATATATATAAAATATATATATATAATAATATATATATATATATATATATATATATATATATATATATATATATATCTATATATATATATGTACATATATCTTTACTTTCAACACACCGGCTGTATCCCAACCGAGGCGGGGTGGCCCAAAAGAAAAAACGAATGTTTTATACTTTTTACATTTAGTAAGTATATACAGAGAAGAGGTTACTAGCCCCCTTGCTCTCTCCCGGCATTTTAGACGCCTCTTACACACGCATGCTTACGGAGGAAGAATCCTGTTTCACTTCCCCATGGAGATAAGAGGAAATAAACAAGAGCGCAAGTACTACTGAGAAAATAGAAGAAAACCCATAGGGGGTGTGTATATATTTGTTTGTACATGTAATGTGTAGTGTGACCTAAGTGTAAGTAGAAGTAGCAAGACGTACCTGAATCCTTGCATGTTTATTAGACAGAAAAAACCACCAGCAATCCACCATCATGTAAAACAATACAGGCTTTCATTTACATTCATTGGCAGGACGGTTGACCTCCCTGCATTTGCTGTCTACCAACCTACTACCTAGAACATTATATAATATATATATATTAATAGTATGTATATATATATATATATAATATATATATAAATTATATATATATAAAATATATATATATATATATTTAGTATATATATATATATATAAATATATATATATATAATATTTAATATAATATATATATAATATATAATATATATATATTTATGTATATATATATATATATATATATATAAAAAATATATATATTTATATATATATATATATATATATATGCAATAAGATCACAGTAAACAGGTGATGTTCAATATGCAAAACAACCACTCTGAAAGAATAGAGTAAATTCCCCAAGCCTTTCGTGACTACTCGACATTATCAAGGAACTATGAAAGTAAAGCACCAAGGAAGGTATATAAGGGGTCTGGCCACACCTCACTATCAGATTCCCACAACGTTAAACACCTGACGCGCGCTGGGCCCAACTGGAACATGTCTTTGCACAACCCACCAACAAACTATTCTACCTCAAGAAAATTTTAAAAAATTATTATTTGTCCATGTAATTATAAATTATTTCCCAAATTTCTATAATATTAATGGATCAATTTATATAAACCAAAGGAAATATTCATATTATTTGTCCAAAACTGCTTTTTTTGAAACAAGATTCAATTATATTCCTGTCGACCATGGACTTGCTTTTGATACTACTTTCTCAACTTTTTTGAAAATCAATTGGAATGTTAAAATCTCTTAAATGAATAAATATAGCATTGGAAATCTTGTCCAGTTCTAATGGGGCTATATTTATGTTGTTTAATCTTAGCAAAGAAATGAATTAGTCAAACAATTTTACTTCCCTCTAATCCTTCTTTACCTTACATGTAAGGGACCCCCTTAATAAAAAAAAAAAAAAACCCAAACACAAACCAGGGGATCCAGTCAGTCCAATTAAAGCTCCAAGGGTCAGTTTCATATAAATTATTATCCAAATGGCTTGTGATATTTTTGAAGCCCTATGTTGGCAAAATTTCCTAACTTTAATGTTAAAAACAACATAGACTTAGTTGATAAATTAAGCTGCCTTGACTGACTAAATGATTTTAACATGGTTAGTTTGATGTTACTTCCTTGTTTACGAATGTTTCTGTTTATGATTATTAAGTTTTTTCTTATCTGAAGAACTCGTTAATTTGATTTACCATTGCCAGTTCCTACAATCATTAAACTTATTCACTTTGCATTGTTGATGCAAAATTTGTTATTTAATGATAAGTTTTACACTCAGAATTTGGTTGTCAATGGAAAATCGCTCTTCACCTGTTTCTTAGTAACCTATACATGAAATTTTTTGAAACAAGGTTGCTAACACAATCCTCCTAATAGACCTAAATGGTTTCAGATATTGTTGATGAATATTTGTGTCTTATGCCCCAAAAATGTAGATATACATCATTTTCTGTCTTGGAAAATTAAATAGCTTAGCCCATTCTATAAACTTTACTGTTGAATATAAAGTAAAATAACTCATTGCCTTTTCTAGATGTTATGCAAACAAAAACCATACCCCCCGGCCGGGATTGAACCCGCGGGTCATAGAGTCCAAAACTTCAATCCGGCTGGGGGTATGGTTTGTTTTGCAATCGTGTCATTACGATTTCTGAGTCATGTTGACGGCAGTGAAGGGACTTGAGCTAGAAGATTCGTCACGGGCCAACGCTAGCTGGAGATTCGTCTATAAAAACTTGCAATTGTGGTCACAGTGGTTGCCTGTTCTAACGGAGGGTTCCTATGGTGTACAAATATACCTAGTTGGATGAATCTTATGTGGCTAGCTGGGTCTAGAGGCCTAAAACGCGACGGGCTGGAGTTTTGAGACTCTATGACCCAGCGGGTTCAATCCCCGGCCGGGGGTAATGGGTTTATAATTAATCTTCTGTTTCATAAAAAGCAATTTTGAACAATAATATGAATATTTTACCTTTGGTTTATATAAATTAGATCCATTTATAATTAATAGAATTTTGGGAAGAATTTATGAATACACTGACAAATAATAATTTTTAAAATTTCCTTGGGTAGTAATAGTTTTGTTCGTGGGTTGTGCAAAGGACCTGTCCAGTTGGGCCGGCGCGCGTCAGGTGTTTTAAAACCGTTGTGGGATCTTGATAGTGAGGTGTTGTCCAGACCCCTTTATACCTTCCTTGGATGCTTAACTTTTCATAGTTCCTTGATAATGTAGTAGTCACGAAAGCGGCTTGGAATTTCTCTATTCTTTCAGGAGTGTTGTTTTCATATATATATATATAATATATATAAATATATATATATATATATATATATAAATATATTATATATATATATATATTATATATATGTATATATAATATATATATATTATATATATATCTTTAATGTATATATATTTATATATGTCTGCCGAATTCGCAGAGCTTGCCAATCTTGGCTTAAATATCGAAGCGCTCTTGCCATATAGGTCAAGTGACAATTTGTGTATGCAATATTTCTTTCGCCAAAATCATTCTGAACCTAACGGAAAAAAAATATTTGATTGTGTTGTTATGTTTAGTACTAAATTATTTGTAAACCTATTAAAATATATTTATTGGGTTAGGCTAAAATAAATTGCTCTTGTTATAAAAGGTTAGGTAAGTTTTCTAAGAATCTTTGGTGCAAAATTAAAAAAAAATTAAATTAACATTAATGAAAAAACTGTATTTCTTTAAACATGTAAGAGAAAATTTCAGAAAGGACGATTAATTTTAAATGAGTTCTTGCTAATTGACCCGTTTTACTTATTCTGGCACGACATATTATATATTATATATATAATATATATATATATATATATATATATATATATATAATAATAATATATAAAACACACCCACACACACAAATGCCCCTTTTGAGTTTTCTTCTATTTTCTCACTGGTTCTTGTTCTTGTTTATTTCCTTTTATCTCCATGGGAAAGTGGAACAGAATTCATCCTCCAAAAGCCATGTGTGTCCTTAGAAGGGCGACTAAAATGCTGGAGCAGGGCTAGTAACTTCTTCCTGTATACATTACTATAATTAAAAAGAGAAACTTTTACTTTTCTTTTTTGGGTTATCCTGCCTCGGTGGGATAAGGTCGGTTTGTTGAAAAAAATTATTTATTTAATTAATTCCTAATTTTTTATGAATCTTTCCAGCCAAAGACCCTTATATAACCAACCGCTTTTGTCTGTATGAACACAACTGAGATAAAATGAATTTCAGGCAAAGATGCAGCACCCTGTGTTATATAAGAAGTTGCTTGACGTAATCAGGCTGGTGATGACGTGAATGGCCGCATACCCATCTACTGCGCTCTGGTGCGCCTCTTGAACCTGTTTGGTGATTTCTATACCAGCGCCCTCGTCCTGCCATCACCTGAAACAGACCCAGATATACTGAGTTTCTGGTTCGCAGCTGGAGCAACCCAGTTTTCTTTACCACCTGTTCGGTGGCCTTCTCACTCCTTCAGGTGGCTTGGCGCTCGTCATATGTCACTGTCCGAGTCAGTAGTTTCTCGTTACAGAGTAAGTCTGCCTTATTGATCCAGAGTTCTCGTTACTAGAGTGTAGAGTTCCTTATTGATCCAGATTTCTCGTTACTAGAGTAAGTCTTATTGATCCCATATTTCTCGTTTTAAGTAAGTTAATATGTTTATTATGCACCCCATACCCATCCTGTGGGCGGTAGGCAAAAGATATACAGAGGTACATAATTGCTCCAGGGACTGGATTCCGAAGTTTTGATAGCTGAGCAAGTTACAATGTAATGAACTAGATTCTGGTCACATCATGACTAAGTAACAAAGGTAATGAGCTCCATGTAGAGCTGGTCACACTCATGACTAATTACAAAGTAATTGAATCATAAACACATTAATACATGGTTACAATAATCAACAAATTACAGAGTAATGACAATTAACAAACATTGTGGGGAATTCATTCACTGCCCTAACAACAGATGTGCTAGGTGCCTGTCTCCATCCTCGGCAGACAGCCAACAGCCTTGCAAACAGCAGCAGGTTTGCGCCAGGAACTTGCTGTTTGCAGGAGGCACCATCGGAACCCGTCTCCTAGAGGTCGAAGAGCGCCAGCGACTCGTCTAGCAGCCCGAGGAGAAGCCACTTCTGGGTACGTGTCAATAGTCCTGGTGACGCCCATTTGACTGAGATTCCAGCCCTTTTTAAAGTGAAGGTGCGCTGCCTGTCACCTCTGCTGCTGGAGGGGCTGTTGGTTGTTGTTCCACCTGGAGCCCTCCGGGTGCCAGAACAACCCACCGTGTGCACGGAGGTTGAAGCTTGAGGAACTGAGTGGCACACTGTGCCTGTGACACACTGACAGCTGCCTCGTAGTCCGCACTCCACGGCGCTGTCCTGCAGTGCATCGCTGACATGGGCTGGGGAGGGGGAAAAGTACGCCTCTATAGTTGGGGTGGCGCTGGGGGTTGGTGGGTGAGGCAGGGGAGTTGAAATGGTAGAGGCCGCAGGGGTGAGGGATTATGAGAGGGTCACTGTTTACTACACACGGGGGCAAGACCCGGGAGGGGGGGTGAGGGGCAACTTCCCTACACACTGATTATGCAACTTTTGTTCACGCACTGTCCTGCCTACTGCTACAACAAACATTTTTTGTTTCCCATGATACACATCATGAAAATATGGGAATGTGAACTCAACAAAACCAACAGTGTTCAATTCATCTTTCACTAACACACCCGCCCCCTCCTCTCGGCAGTGTTGGGAGGGAATGGCACTGCCGGTCCAACCTGGGCACTCTCAACCACACCCAACACTCACAAAACTGCAAACAAACACTCAACTATTATACACTGAAAACAATGCACTGGGCCTGGGATTCTCAATCAACTTGGCGTCCACCAGGACGCTGAAAAACATGTCCCTAGGGCAGCTCTCCATCGGGCTGCTAACGAGTCACTGGCTTCTTGGACCACTTGGGGAGGGTCGATGGTGGCTCGTGCCAGCAGCAGATCCCGGGGCCAACTTGCTGCTGTTGCAATGGCTGTCTGCTGAGGAGAGACAGCACCTAGCAACATCTTTGTTGGGGCAACTGGATGAATTTCCCCTACATGGTTTGTTAACTGCTCATTAACTCTGTAATTTGTCTATGATTGTAATCATGTCATAACGTGTTTATCATTCATTACGCTTTGAAACTTTGTCATGACTGTGCCAAGCTCTAACTGGAGCTCATACCTTTTGTAAATTCTCATGATTAATGTGTTTGATTCATTACCTTTGCAAATATTCAATGAGTGGACTAGCTCTACCTGAGCTCATTACCTTTGTAACTTGGTCATGATTATGACCAGATCAGTTCATTACCTTGTAACTTGCTCAGTCATCAAAACTATGGAGTCCAGTCCCTGGTAACCAATTATGTACCTCTGAATCTTTTGATTACCGCCCACAGATGGGTATGGGGTCATAATAAACATATTAAACTAAACTAGGATGTCCTCTCACCACTCTGGAATCTTCTCAAAGCATTCACACAGCTCTGCTCAGTCGTGACCTGATCAGCCTCTTTGATCAGGAGCTATCCTTGAAAATCCCACAGCTAGCCTGCTACGTGTCCTGCCGTGTCGGCCATGTTGGTGGAGTGCTCGTTATTAGAGTAAGTCTTATTGAGTCAAGAGTTCTCATTACTAAAGTCTTATTGAGTCAGTGTTCTCATTACTAAAGTAAGTCTTGAGTGAGAAACTTTAAAAAACTTGTTGGCTCTATATCCATTTGTTTTATATTCGTCGGTTTAAAAGTCTTTTAGGCTGTTCAATTTTTCTCGCTAACTCACATGTACAGTTTTTATTTTGTGATTTATTTGTAACTGCCTGATTTCACCCACAGAAGAACTATGATGGCTGTGTTTAGACATAAGAATTTGTTCGTGTGTGCGTGTGTGTGTGTGTGCACGCAGGCTCACCTATTTAATATCTTTATTTACTACCAGTACATGTACAAGGTATACACGCCATATCTGACATCAGTGACATACTACTATATAGAAAACCCATTGTTATACTGAGCATTTCAGGCAAATTAGGTCAGTTTTGTCCCCAGGATGCAACTCACAGCTAGTCGACTAACACCCAGGTACCCATTTTAAACTGATGGGTGAACAGGGACAGGGACAGCAGGTGTCTTATGGAAACACGTCCCTAATGTTTTACATTTGTTCTGGAGGAGATTCGATCTCCGGACCTCAATGTGAGCTGAGTGCCCTGTCGATCAAGCTATGGGACAGGGGGTCGGTCCGCAAATGTATGGTGTGGGTGCAATAATCACCTATTTATGGTTCAGGGTCGATTCCACAGCTCCTGGCCCGCTCATAAGCTACTTATGGGTTCCTCCTGCGTCGCACTACAAAATCACTTTCCAGATTGTTTCCTCTTTCTGACAACGTTTAGTGACCTGAAGAAATATATATTTTCCTAACTTTCCTTGATTAATCCTGAGTTTTTCCAACTTCCAGTTGTAACCCCTTTCACTGTGTCTTCAATCTCTGGAGCATTCTATCCTTATCCTCACTTGTCGATTCCTTTTTGGTGATAATATATACCGTTTTATTATCATGTCCCCCATAATCCTTCTGTCTTCCAGTGTCGTCAGGTTGATTTTCCCTTAAACTCTCCTCATTGGACATACCCATTAGCTCCAGGGCTAGTTTTGCTCCAAATCTTTACACTGTTTCTAATTTCTTGACGTGATTGACCAGGTGTATGTTCCATACTGGTCTCTGCATACATCCAATATGGAGCTGACGTACAGGTGTTACAGTGGTCTTCAATGACTCCTTACTTATATGTCAAAACACTATTCTTAGGTTTGCCAGGCACACACATTTGCAGCACTATTTAGTTGATTGTGTGACTTAGAGGATTCTGCTCGGTATGATACCCACACGCCGAGGTAATTTTTTTCCTGGGTGAGGTTGTACCTTGGTGCAACTTTGCTCCATCTCCAGACTTCATCGACCTTCACCAATTCTCAGAATATTTTGTACTTGGTGGGGGCTAAACTCCAGGAGCGCATTTGTTTGGGCAGGTTTTGGCAGCCTGTGTAGATCCGCTTTGTAGCCCTAACACGATCCTCATTTGTTTGAATTCCCCTGCATTAGCTTTACATCATCTGCAAACAAGGGACACCTCTGAATATATGCCTTCTGCTTGCTATTACATATAGGCATCGGCCTGGCCCTAGGACTGACCCTGGCGGAACCCCACTCGTCACATGTGTTCCACGTCATCATGTACTATCATTGCTTCCTTCATGTAGGTATTCCCTGATCTATTGCAGTGCCTTTCCTGTTTTCCTACCTGCTCCTCTATCATCTACAGTAATCTCGTGTGTGTACTGTGTGGTATACTCAACCTATTTATATTTGCAAGGACTTCGATTCAACACGCTCCTGGCCCCTGCCTCTTTGCCTGGCTCTACTAGACATTCTCTCCATGCCACATATCCTTACATGTAGTATGTGTGTGCATGCATGTAACTCCACACCTACATATACTGTACTCGCAATTTAGCTCTTGGTCCCCTCCACTTTGCAGGCTTCTACTGAATTCTCTCTTGCTGAGTGAACTCCATCATACTCTTTCTTTAAGTATATCAGATCTGTCTCTTCCACCGCACTGTCCAGGTGGGTTCCACATTCTGACCACTCCCGATGCTGTACAAATGTATCATAACGTTCCTGTGACTCATCTGTTTGTTTATCTCCTCGTGTTTCTCATAGTAAGTTTCTTTATTTCCACACTGTCAAATATCTCAGTATTATGTACATCAATACCAATTTAGGCCCTCTAGTCTCTCATCACAACCCCAGTGCTATTACCTCCGGGATCTAGTCACACTGCAAACCTTTTTTTCAAGCTTCTTGAAACTGGTTTGTTTTGTTTTAGTGGTGCCTGCAACTCTGTATGGGATGGGCCGACCATACACGTTACAAAGTCCTGAACCATTCTTACTTAGGTTGCTGGTTACCAATATGCTCAGCACTATTTTTCTTGTGTGCCCTCAGGGAGATTGCCGGTATTATACTCACTCAAGAATCCATTCCTGAGTGAGGTTCGCAGTCTTTGCCCTTTAGACTAACTCTGTCTGTGGTCTTTGCTCTTCCCTGAATCTTCATTTTGCACTTGGTGGGGTTAACCTCCAGGAACCAGTTGCAGGACCAGGCTTGCAGCCTGTCCAGATATCCATTGTAGTTCTGCCTATCTCATCTGATTGAATTCTTCCTCATTAGCTTCACATCATCTGCAAACAGGGACAATTCTGATTTTATCCCTTCCGTCATGTCATCCACATGTACCAGAAACTGCACTGGTCCTAGGAGTGACTCCTGTGGAAACCTCGCTCGTCCAAAGGAGCCCAGCTCTGTCACCTCATCACATACAATGACTGGCAGTTTTGTAGACAAATGGTCAACGAAACGACAAGTTGACAATTAGACACATGTGCAACACTTGGGTATCTTTAATGAGGAAGGTTTCGCCACAGCATGGACTTCATCAGTCCATTCAAAAGGAGAATGGTGAAGACAGGAAGGAGTTTGGGATAATCAATCCCTCAGCTAGAGTAAAATGTATGTCAGTCCCATCAATCTTGAAGAATACAGCACATGTGTGGAAGGGGCGAAGAAAGGCTTTATGTACTGAAGGAACGTGAGATGCAAGACAGTCGAAGGTTGTATCACATTTGACAAATCCAAATGTGGAAGTAGATCATGCCTAAGTTAGGCAAGCGAAGAATTCCTGTATAAGATCCCAAAATATTGCTGTATCTGACAGGACACAGCAACAATATGCTGCATTTCTTTTCAGATTGATGGACTGATTACCTTGAACTCAAGCGAGGACTGATTACATGACTCTATCTATATCTAAGGCTCTGAGGGCTGATTTACCTCAAACTCCTGTTCTTTACCATTCTCCCTTTGTATGGACTGATGAAGCCACTGTGTGGTCGAAACGTTTCAATATTACAGATAGGTAAGTGTTGCACAGTCCTGTTTAATTTAATCAACATGAATGCAGTTGCTTCCTTCAATTAAAATCTCTTATCCACTGCAGTTCCTTCACAGTTATACCTGCCGGGTCCTCCACTCATGCACTAATCTTTTGAAAGGAACTGTATCAAAAGCCTTCTTGCAGCCCAGGAAAACACAATCTAACCTACTTCTCTCTCTCTCTCTCTCTCTCTCTCTCCTCTCTCTCTCCTCTCTCCTCTCTCCCGTCTTACTGCCACCCACTTTGTCAGAACTTTAGTAGGTTTGTGACACAGGATTTCCCACCCCTGAAATCATGCTGAATGTCATGAATAAGCTCATTTCTTTCTAGGTGCTCAAAAAACTCTTCTGATAATCTTCTCCATGACTTTGCAAACGTCAGTGACACTGGTCTGTATTTTTAATGCTTCGTGTCTGTTTCTTAAAAATTGAGACTATATTTGCTGTCTTACACACCTCAGGTAGTCGCCCTGTTTCGATAGATGTGTTGAAGATTGTTGTTAGTGGTATACAGAGCACCTCTGCTCCCTTTCTCAGGACCCATGGAGAGATGTTGTCTGGCCCCATTGCTTTCGAGTTATCTAGTTCACTTAGCAACCTCTTCACCTCCTCCACGGTTGTGTATTGGTTTTAGTCTCTCTACACCTTTGGGTAAATCTAGGGCTCGTCCTGACTTTCTCATTATTTCTGTTGCCCTTGGGTATGAATCTCTTCTCTGCTTCCTTGCAGAGGAGAGGTAGTTTGGTTTCATTCGTCCTGCCCTTCCTGCTTCCCTCTCCACTTGTTTACCTGGAGTTTACCTGGAGAGAGTTCCGGGGGTCAACGCCCCCGCGGCCCGGTCTGTGACCAGGCCTCCTGGTGGATCAGAGCCTGATCAACCAGGCTGTTGCTGCTGGCTGCACTATGAATTCAAAGCTCAGAACCACATGATCACTGGCCCTGAGGGGTCTTTCATATGTAATGTATTCAAGATCAAAACTACTCAAGGTGAATAAAAGGTCCAGTATTGCTGAATTGTCCTCTCCTCTCTCTCTCTCTCTCTCTCTCTCTCTCTCTCTCTCTCTTCTCTCTTCTCTCTCTCTGATAGTGTCAGTAATATGTTGATATATGAGGTTTTCCAGTACCACCTCCATTATCTTAACCCTCCACGTTTCTGGACTCCCAAGTGGCTCCAGGTTTCCCCAGTCAATTTCCTTGTAACTGAAGTCACCCACAACCAGTAGCTTTGCCCTGACCACGTGGTGTCGTCCATGTCGCTGTTACTCCCATGATATTCTTGTCTTGGCCTCCTGCTATTCTGTGGTGAGTTATACATCATTGCAATTACCACCTTGGGACCTCCAGTCTGAAGTGTTCCTATTATGTAGTCCCTGTGTGTACTCATCTAATTGTACTCACCTATTTGTGGTTGCAGGGGTCAAGATTCAGCTCCCGGCCCCGCCTCTTCACTGATCACTACTAGGTCCTCTCTCTTCTTGCTCCTTGTGTACTCACCTATTTGTACTCACCTATTTGTGGTTGCAGGGGTCGAGTCCTAGCTCCTGGCCCCGCCTCTTCACCGGTTGCTACTAGGCCCTCTCTCTCCCCGCTCCATGAGCTTTATCAAACCTCGTCTTAAAACTGTGTATGGTTCCTGCCTCCACTACGTCATTTTCTAGGCTATTCCACTGCCTTACAACTCTATGACTGAAGAAATACTTCCTACTATCTCTCTGACTCATTTGTGTCTTCAACTTCCAATTGTGGCCTCTTGTTTCTGTGTCCCCTCCCTTGGAAAAATCCTGTCTTTGTCCACCTTGTCTATTCCACGCAGTATTTTATATGTCGTTATCATGTCTCCCCTGACCCTCCTGTCCTCCAGTGTGGTCAGGCCGATTTCCCTTAATCTTTCCTCATAGGACATTCCCCTTAGCTCTGGAACTAACCTTGTCGCAAACCTTTGTACTTTCTCTAGTTTCTTGACGTGCTTTATCAAGTGCGGGTTCCAAACAGGTGCTGCATACTCCAGTATGGGCCTGACATACACGGTGTACAGTGTCTTGAACGATTCCTTATTAAGGTATCGGAACGCTATTCTCAGGTTTGCCAGGTGCCCGTATGCTGCAGCAGTTATTTGGTTGATGTGTGCCTCCGGTGACGTGCTCGGTGTTATGGTCACCCCAAGGTCTTTCTACCTGAGTGAGGTCTGTAGTCTTTATCCACCTAGCCTATACTCTGTCTGCGGTCTTCTTTGCCCCTCTCCAATCTTCATGACTTTGCATTTGGCAGGGTTGAATTCGAGAAGCCAGTTTCTGGACCACATGTCCAGCCTGTCCACGTCTCTTTGCAGTCCTGCCTCATCCTCATCCGATTTAATTCTTCTCATCAACTTCACATCATCTGTGAATAGGGACACTTCAGAGTCTATTCCTTCCATCAGAGAGAGAGAGAGAGAGAGAGAGAGAGAGAGAGAGAGAGAGGGTGTGTGTGTGTGTGTGTGTGTGTGTGTGTATGTTTCTCTAAACATTCTTGATGAATAAAACACTTGTGCAACATCTGAGCGTCAATACTGTGGAAATGTTTTGCCAGCCAGTGGTTTCATCGGTCCTATGCAGAGGAGAATGTTAGAAGATACTGAAGCGTTTGAGGTAATCAGTCACTCAATGAAGATACCCAAATGTTGCACATGCGTCTTATTCATCAACATCTCGGCTTTGTTAAACATTTTTACTAAAATTATATAATGACTTTACAATATTTTTTCTTCACACTTCCTGCATGCACTGCAGGAGAAAAACATGAGGGCGGCCAAAGCTATGAATTAGGAAGGCTTGCCCCCCTTTAGAAGGTTTGAGAGGTAAACCCCATGGCAACCCGGCCCATCCAACCCACAATTCTCCCCTCACTGTTGGTTTTGGCTGCCACAACAACTGCCCCTGACAGCTTCTTCCTGAGGCAGGCAGGGGGAAAGGGCCTTTCCTGAAAGACCAGTTTGGTAAAACCCCCTTACACCGCAGCACGGGACACTTCCCACGGGAAATCTTCCCCTTTGAGGGAAAAGGGAACTAGGAGCGGTATTTACACCCCTGACTCCCGGGCAGACTGCCTTTTGATTGTTGCCCTCACAACACAAAAATCACGGGAATTGGAAGAATTGACAATAATAATATTTTTTTATACTTACATGAAAAAGTTAACGACCTTTTGTGACACATGGCATACTACTATATAAAAAGTCGGTTGTTATGCAGAGATTTCGGGAAAATTAGGCGTTTTTCCCCAGGATGCCCCTACCCCATCCACAAACCATCCGGGTTCCATTTAAAATGACGGTGAACGAGACAATCAGTGAAAAAAAAAAAATAGTCCAATGTTTCCACCCTTTCCCCCGGGAATCAAACCCCGGACCCTCACCATGTGAATGAGAGCTTTTGCCATCAGGCCACGGGCCCTTTTCTGGAAGCACATTGTCTAATTTAACCTATAAACATATACTTTTTCCTTCCTAATTAACAGAAAGTATTCAATTATTTTTTAATCTTTCCCAGGACATTTTCCCCGTCAAGAAAAAAAAACAGTTAAAGATTTAGTTGAAAAGCAAGGAAAAAGAAGATAGGACCAGCTACAAGAAGTTCGGGAGGGGAGTTTGATTCTCTTTTCAAAGATACTGTGCAAATCCTCTTTTCCCAAAAAACTGGGCTACCTTCAACAGCATCCCCCACAAAAACATGCTATTTCATGCTACGGTCTTCTTGTGTCTTGCCGACGGGCATTACAGCTGCATCCCTTTGGCACAGTGGGGGGCCCTTTAAATGTTAACCTGTGCTTAGGAACACCGCCCTCTAGGCCTTCACAAAAGCTGCTTCCAGGGGTAAATGGTTCTTTGGTTTTGTGCTCGTCTGGGTGCATCTGCTATAAAAAAGACCGTTTTAAAACCAAACCCAGCCCCTTGCTCCCTTTTGGTCATAACACAACTTATCACGTTAGAGGTGTTCATGAGGAACATCACCCCGTGAGCAAAGCGGGAACAACCCCAAGGGACATAGTTTTTAAATTTTTAAGAATATTTTAATCGTTATTTGAAGACGGATCGATTGGGGCGAAACATTTTTTTTCAATCAACCGCTAACCATTAAAAAACTCCTAAATTTGCCCAATATTAAGATCTAACAAGACAACGGATATTCAGGTTGACTTTTGTAAAGGCAACTAAGCAATTTTAAAAGAGGCGTTATTAAAAGGTTCAAAATATTTTGGATGAAGTGAGTTCTATTGAAAGTTTATGAAGGGTGAACTATCACTGTAGGAAGTTCGTCAGATGAACCCGTCGATGCACCAATGAGTAAAAAATTTAAAGTGTTGTGCATCAACTTTTTCCAGAAATCAAATAGAGATTATCGAGCAGGATGCACACCAGACGCTCTGAGTGGACACAGGCTAAGCTTCGGTCAAGACGATCACCCCAGCCTGCATGGAAGAAATTTTTAAAAACTTCTATGAATTAGTGAGGGATGTCTTGAGAAGCATACATCAATGTAGTCATTTATTTGGTACCCCAGTGTAACAAAAACTAGGTAGCATTGCAATAGCCTTTGTTGGCGGGGGAAAGGAGTATCCTTCTTTGATTGGGAAGACTTATTCCTGTGTTGGCTGTGCCATGGCCACAGGGTGAGTAGGCCCCACCACTCCTGAAACATCAATCAGGGGTTACCTTTAAAAACAGCTGACGGGGGGTGGGGGTGTAGTTTTTTCCGGTGCTGAGGCGAGGCCTAAACAACTGACCACAGGAACGCCCCGGTTATCGGCCCGCAAAATCTTCTCTTTACCTGAAAGGGTGACCCCTTGATCCCCGGGAAGTAAAGGCCAACTACACAGGGGGACTCAAAGGGAATGGGAAACATGATTCCGCGGATTGCAATGAAGAACAGCTTTCTAAATCAACTCAACAAAACGTGAGAAAAAAAAATAAAGGGAGATAAAAACCCATCCAGATAAACATCCCATCTTAAGAGACAAAGGCCAAAACTTTTGATCCAACAAATAAAAAAGAATCTTTAGTACCACCAAGATAATGCCATTTTTGGGGGTGAGTTTGAGAAACCCAAAACGGGGAAAAAGGGCCCCAGATTATTAAAAACCTCAGAAAACTTGAAAAACCACAGAACAAACCCCCAAAACGAATCCTGGAGTGGTGTTCTCTACTATAAAATTCGCTGTATAGCCCTTGGGTTAGGGCTTCTTTTTTATTATAATAAAAATAAACTATAAAATTTAATTATCAAAAATATATATGTTATTTCTACGACTTATCATATGTTTATGTCTATGTTACAAGAAAATTTTTTGTGTTAACTGTATTTTTTTTAACTTACTGCAGGTCAAAATTAAACAGCCTAAATATGAAAAAATTTGAATTGAAATCCTTTTTTTTTTTTTTGGTCAGAGGAGATAAATATGAATGAGTATATGTAAGAGACTATATATATTTCTGAGAAAAAGGTGAGTGTCTCAAGACTCTTTGTCTTTAATTAATTTTTATAAAAACATTAAAATTTGTTCTTTACTGGGAAAAAAATTTGATTTAATTTCTGTTTTATTTTTTCCACTGGGAAACAAACTTTTATTTTCAATGGTGTTCACAATAAAGGGCAAAAAACACAAATTCTTTAAAAATTTTTATTTAGGCTAAAAAATAAAAAAGGGAGAAAATGTCTAAAGCCAAGAGAAGAGATTAATAAGACCGGGTGATTATCAGCACTTGACTCAGTTTCTCGTATCATTCATCTTAATGTTACAGAACGTGCAGCATCACTTTACATCCATAGGTTAGTCAACAACAATAATCTGTATTCACCAATTTGCAACACAGTTCTGTCCATACTGACACTGAATTCGCACCATGCTTACTCGTGGCCATGAATGAAACAAATTACAGCATAGACTTTTTTGTCAAATAACCGGTGATTATTCAGAGTAAAGCTGCTGTACTTTACACTTCACTAAAAAAAAAAAAAAATCCCAAAAGTCGAAAAAGCTGGAGTTATTCTATCATCCAGATGAACATATTGCTGCCAGGTATTATGGATCACTTGGTTCATGTCTACCATCTCCTTACACCAGGTTGAACCAGGTGCTAACTTTATAAATAACAAAAAAAAGCACAATACCGTGACTGGAACGATACACAAATAACCCACACATAGAAGAGAGGAGCTTACGACGACGTTTCGGTCCGATTTGGACCATTTACAAAGTCACACTAACTTTATCAAAAATCTTAAAACTTTTTTCCATGTGTTTGTTTCAGTTATTCTTACACACACACTCCAGGGGCCAGGAGCTATGAATTGACCCCTGCAACCACAAATAGGTGAGTGTACACATGAGGAATTTCCTGCACGAGGTTCAGTGGAAAAGAACTGGTCGGAAAATCAGTAAACGAAATGGACTACGTGACACCAAAATGCAAGAAGGCAGAGAGGTTTGTACCAATAGCAACAAATAATGGGAAGACCAACACGAGTCCTTGGTTCACCCAAAGATCTAGAGAGGCCAAAACTAGGTCTGGTACAGAAGATAAAAGACCCAGGAAAATAAGGAGATTAGCCGAAGAGCCAGAAACTAATATACAAAATGACATATCATCGAAAGCCAAGTCTGACTCAAAGTTGTTACACAGCCACATCAGAAGGAAAACAACAGTCAAGGACCAGGTAATCAGGCTGAGGAAGGGAGGGAGATCACAAACAACTGAGAAGTATGCAAAGAGCTCAACCTGAGATTTAAAGAAGTATTTACAATGGAGACAAAGGACCCCAGAGAGTCTGAATGGTGGGGTACACCAACAGGTGCTGAACACGATATGCATAACCAAGGAAGAGGTGAAGAGGCTGCTAAGTGAACTAGATTCCTTGAAGGCAATGGGACCAGACATCTCTCCCTGGGTCCTGAGGGAGAAGCAGAGGCAGTGCGTGCCACTAACGGCAATCTTCAACACATCTTTTGAAAAAGGGTGACTACCTAATGTGTGGAAGACAGCAAATGTAGTCAGTTTTTAAGGAGACACACACAACATTAAACTGCAGACCAGTGTCACTGACATGTATAATATGTAAAGTCATGGAGATGATGACTCACAAAATCGTAATGACACGATTGCAAACAAACCATACCCCGGCCGGGATTGAACCCGCGGTCAGAGAGTCTCAAAACTCCAGCCCGTCGCGTTAGCCACTAGACCAGCTAGTCAAATAAGATTCGTCCAACTAGGTATATTTCTACACAATAGGAAGGTTAGCACAGGCACCACTGTGACCACAAATGCAAGTTTTTACAGACGAATCTCCATCTTGCAATCGTGTCATTACGATTTCGTGAGTCATGTTGACGGCAGTGAAGAGACTTGAGCTAGAGTTCGTCACGGCCACGCTAGCTGGAGATTCGTCTGTAAAAACTTGCATTTGTGGTCACAGTGGTGCCTGTGCTAACCTTCCTATGGTGTAGAAATATACCTAGTTGGACGAATCTTATTGTGGCTAGCTGGTCTAGTGGCTAACGCGACGGGCTGGAGTTTTGAGACTCTCTGACCGCGGGTTCAATCCCGGCCGGGGTATGGTTTGTTTGCAATCGTGTCATTACGATTTCGTGAGTCATGTTGACGGCAGTGAAGGGACTTGAGCTAGACTTCGTCACGGCCACGCTAGCTGGAGATTCGTCTGTAAAAACTTGCATTTGTGGTCACAGTGGTGCCTGTGCTAACCTTCCTATGGTGTAGAAATATACCTAGTTGGACGAATCTTATTGTGGCTAGCTGGTCTAGTGGCTAACACGACGGGCTGGAGTTTTGAGACTCTCTGACCGCGGGTTCAATCCTGGCCGGGGTATGGTTCATGGAGATGATCATCAGGAGAAGAGTGGTGGAGCACCTAGAAAGGAACGAGCTTAACAACAACCAGCTCGGTTTCAGAGAGGGGAAATCCTGTGTCACGAACCTATTGGAGTTTTACGACAAGGTGACGGTAGTAAGAAGAGGGAGGGGTTCGTAGACTGCATTTTCTTGGAGTATAAGAAGGCTTTAGACAGTTCCACACAGGAGATTAGTGCAAAAGCTAGAGGATCAGACAGGTATTACAGGAAAGGCACTGCAGTGACTCAGAGAATACCCGACAGGAAGGCAAGAGCAAGTCATAGTATGTGACGAGGTGTCTGAGGGGCGCCTGTGATGAGCGGAGTTCCACAGGAGTCATCCTAGACCAAATGCGTTTCTGGTTATTTTATGATGGAAGGGTAAAATAGAAGTATCCGTTTGCAAGGAGTAGAATTG
>NC_069416.1:24637808-24690475 GCF_026875155.1 Cherax quadricarinatus | reverse complement strand
CAAGTGGTAATACTTTATTTACAGCTAGCTAGTTTATAACATCCTGTGGAGAGGGAGCATGGACACTGGGGTCGTCCCACAGTTACTAAAAACAACAGACATAGCCCAACTCCATAAAGGGGGCAGTAAAGCAATAGCAAAGAACTACAGACCGATAGTGCTAACATCCCATATTATAAAAATCCATGGCAGCATGGGTTTAGAACAGGTCTCTCCTATCTGTCCCAACTACTGAACCACTATGACAAGGTCCTGGATACTCTAGAAGACAAACAGAATGCAGATGTAATATACACAGACCTTGCAAAAGCCTTTGACAAGTGTGACTATGGCGTAATAGCACACAAAATGTGATACAGTAAAAGTCAGAAAATGAATCTATAATTTCCCAGCAGAACACAAAGAGTAGTAGTCAACAGAGGAGAGTCTGAGGCGGTTACAGAGAAAAGCTCTGTTCCACAAGGCACAGTACTTGCCCCATCCTGTTCCTCATCCTCATATCAGACATAGACAGGGATATAAGCCACATTGCAGTATCTTCCTTTGCAATGACACCCAAATTTGCATGACTCCAGGCGGACATCAACCAAATCTTTAAATGGGCTGCAGAAAACAATATGAAGTTCAATGATGATAAATTCCAATTACTCTGATATGGAAAACGTGAGGAAATTAAAATTCATCAGAGTATAAAACAAATTCCAACTACACAAGAGAGCAAAAAACAAACGTCAAAGACCTGGGAGTGATCATGTCGGAGGATCTCACCTTCAAGGACCATAACATTGTATCAATCGCATCTGCTAGAAAAATGACAAGATGGATAATGAGAACCTTCAACACCAGGGACAGCACCATCACAGCACTCATAACCGCGATAAACCACCTCAATTACTGGGATTGTTTGAAGTTCCTAAACCTGTACTCCCTAGGATGCAGGAGGGAGAGATACATGATTATATAAACCTGGAAAATCCTAGAGGAACTAGTACCAAACTTGCACACGAAAATCACTCCCTATGAAAGCAAAAGACTCGGCAAATGGTATAACATCCCCCCAATGAAAAACAGAGGTGCCACTAGCAAGAGACAACACAATAAGTGTCAGGGGTCCAAGACTGTTCAACTGCCTCCCAGCATACATCAGGGGGATTACCAAAAGACCCCTGGCTGTCTTCAAGGAGGCACTGGACAGGCACCTAGAGTCAGTACCTGACCAGCCGGGTTGTGGTTCATACATTGCATTACATGCTGCCAGCAGTAACAGCCTGGTTAATCAGGCCCTGATCCACCATGAGACAGGGCCGTGGAGGCACTGACCCCCAGAACTCTCTCCAGGTCTACATTCAATTCAATTCAAGTTTATTCTCTATAAGGGTTACAATGTGGGGTTTACAGATTTTGAGTATTGTGTGGTTTACATGTTATAAAATACTAATCACAGAGGGGGCCACTAGGACACCTAGCATGGCTACGCATTTCGGGCAGACTTAGATTAATTCTTAACATTAAATCCTTACAGATTATAGTATTAAGGCTAAGTGACTATATCATAATTTATGAGTTTAGCAATGTGATACTTTTTTTGTTATGTGTTGGATATGGGTGCTGAAATTTAGGTTGTTGTCGAGGTATAGGCTAAGGAATTTGCCCTCATTATGTCTGGCAATTAGAGTGTTGTTGATCTTAATGTTAAGTTGCGCAACACCTGCTCTGCTACCAAACATAATGTAGTAGGTTTTGCCAGTGTTAAGTGTAAGTTTATTGGCTATCATCCAAGTCGATATTTTGAGCAGCTCCTCGTTAACAATGGTGTTGAGGGTGGCAAGATTAGGGTGTGAGATGACATAAGTCGTGTCGTCAGCAAAGAGAATGGGTTTCAGGTGTTGGAATATGTTTGGAAGATCATTGATGTAAATGAGGAAGAGCAGGGGTCCAAGGACACTTCCCTGCGGAACTCCAGTATCAAGTGGCCGTATTGATGAGGCTGTGTCTTTAATGGTGACATACTGACACCTATTAGAAAGGTAGGATTTAACATATGCAAGCGCATGGCCTCATATACCATAGTGGTCAAGTTTGTGGAGTAGGATGCCGTGGTCTACTGTGTCAAACGCTTTTCTTAGGTCAATAAAAATTCAATGTGGATATTCCTTATTTTCCAATGCTGTGTAAAGCAGGTCTAGCATTTTTATAATTGCATCATTAGTGCTTTTATTTTTCCTGAATCCAAATTGGCAGGGGTTGAGTATGTTTTGTGACGTTATAAATGAATATAGACTCCTGTGCACGAGTTTCTCAAAGATTTTGGATAGCAATGGTAAGTTTGATATTGGCCTATAGTTGTTTACGTCTGTAGGGTCACCACCTTTATGCATTGGTGTAATCCTTGCTGTCTTGAGTAGTGTCGGAAAAGTGCTAGTTTCTAGTGACTTGTTAAAAAGTAATGTAATAGCATGCGAAAGGACATGGGCCGCTCGCTTGTACAATAATGGCGGGACGTGAGACAGATTCCCCATGTTATTTTTAAGTGACTTTATGATCGCAGTGACTTCTGTGGACTCAGTTGGTACAAGATAGAAGGAATCTGGGAAATTCCCATCCAGGTAGTCCCCGGCACAGGTATTGGTATGTTGGATTTTACTGGCGAGATTAGATCCTATGTTTGAGAAGAAGTCATTTATCTTGTTAGCTGTGTCAGTGGGATGCAGTGGTGTTTCATGAGGTTTAGTTAGAACAACATTCTTGTTTTTTTTCAGTTTGTGGATCCCCAGAATCTGGGAAAGTGTTTTCCAGGTCTTTTTTATATCTCCTCTTGTGTCAGTGAATCTGCTGGAGTAGTACAGTTGTTTGGCTTTCTTTATTAATTTGGTGAGAACTGTTGAATATTGTTTAAGAATATCTTTGTGTATTAAGCCCTGTCTATATTGCTTTTTATATTGGTGTTTCTTATCAATGGATTTCAGAATGGTGCTGGTTAGCCATGGGCAACCAAGCCGTTTATTCGTGATGTTTCGTTTTTATAGGACAATGTTTGTTATATAGTCTAAGTATTTTGTTAAGAAAAATGTCTGTCCAATCGTCAATACCATTGGCATTGGAGAATTTTGTAGGCCAGTCAACAGTCTCTAGGTCTGCTGTGAAATTCCTTATTGAGGCCTCGTCATGGAGTCTAAATGAAACTTTGTTGTATTCGAGTGGTGGCTTACTAATGTTTAAGAGGAAGGTTGGGCAGTGGTCAGTAGTGCTGTCTGTGATTATCCCTGATTTAAGGAGCAGGGCATGGACCTAGTAGCGGCCAGTGAAGAGGGAGGGTCAGGAACTATGACTCTACTCCTGCAACCACAATTAGGTGAGCACCTAGAAAGGAATGAGCTTGTAAATGACAGCCAGCACAGTTTCAGGGACAGGAAATCCTGTGTCACAAACCCACTGGAGTTCTATGACAAAGTGACAGCAGTAAGGCAAAGAGGGGGTGGGTTGATTGCATTTTCTTGGACTGTAAGAAGGCGTTTGACACAGTTCCATGAAAGAGATTAGTGCAAAAGCTGGAGGACCAGGCAGGGATAACAGGTAAGACACTACAATGGATCAGGGAATACCTGTCAGGAAGACAACAGCGAGTCATGGTACGTGGCAAGGTGTCAGAGTGATCACTTGTAACAAGCGGGGTGCCACAGAGATCAATCCTACGATCGGTGCCGTTTCTGGTATTTTTGAATGACATGACAGAAGGAATAGACTCCAAAGTGTCCCTGTTTGAGGATGATGTGAAGAATTCAATTGGACAAAGACCAGGCAGAACTGGAGGGATCTAGACAGGCTGCAGGCCTGGTCCAGCAACTGGCTCCTGGAGTTCAACCCCACCAAGCACAAAGTCATGAAGATTGAGGAAGGACAAAGAAGATCACAGATGCAGTACAATCTAGGGGACCAGAGCCTACAAACCTCACTCATGGAAAAGGATCTTGGGGTGAATATAACACCAGGCACATCTCCTGAGGCGCACATCAACCAAATAACTGTTGCAGCATACGGGTGCCTGGCAAACCTAAGACCAGCATTTTCGCATCTAAATAAGGAGTCATTCAGGACCCTGTACACTGTGTAAGTTAGGTCCATATTGGAGTATACAACCCCAGTTTGGAACCCTCACCTAGCCAAGCATATGAGGAAACTAGAGAAAGTGCAAAGGTTTGCAACAAGACTAGTCCCGAAGCTAAGGGGTATGTCCTACGAGGAGAGGTTAAAATTAAGGGAAATCAACTTGACACTGGAAGACAGGAGAGTTGGGGGGGGAGCGATAACGACATATAAAGAACAGACAGGAATCGACAAGGTGGACAGAGATAGAATGTTCCAGAGATGGGACACAGCAACAAGGGGTCACAGTTGGAAGTTGAAGACTCAGATGAACCACAGGGATGTTAGGAATTATTTCTTCAGTCACAGAGTGGAATATTCTGGATAGTGATGTACTGGAGGCAGGATCCATACATAGCTTTGAGAAGAGGTATGATAAAGCTCATGGAGCAGGAAGAGTGACTGAGTAGTGGCCATTGAAGAGGCAGGGCCAGGAGCTGTGAACTGACCCTAACAACCACAAATAGGTGAGTAGACTCGCGCTTAATAAGCTGACCAGGCCAACACCAGACTCCCATAAAATATCAACTTTTCAATAATATTGTTTATAGAATGAGAGAAATTTTCATTCACAACGTTATAAAGATTTTTATTTTTGAACCAAAACTATCCTAAAAACCTCGCCTAATATCATTTAAACGTACTATTTTTTTTTAGCTAAATTCTGCTCAGTTTACATACATTTAACATTACTTAAAATTATGATATGACTTGACAGAAAAGTAAGACAAGTATGACAGACCAATCTCTTCGGCTTATATGGCATGGCAATTATTTTTTACCGACACATTGGCCGTTTCCCACCAAGGCTGGTGACCCGGAAAAGAAGAAACACTTTCATCATCAGTCACTCCATCACCGTCTTGCCAGAGGAGCCGCTTACACTACAGTTATAAAATTGTACAGTGATGGAAAGTACAGTGTCTGTACTCCTTTGGAATGCAGACACTGTACTTCCCATCTCCAGGACTCAAGTCTGGCCTCTGAGTTTCCCTGAATCCCTTCATAAATGTTACCTTGCTCACACTCCAACAGCACATCAAGTCTTAAAAACCACTTGCTTCTATCTAAGACGCTCATGCATGCTTGTTAGAAGTCCAAGCCCCTCGCACACAAAACCACCTTTACCCCCCTCAACATTTCCCAGACCGACCCCATACCCCATCTTCCTTCCATTACAGATTTATACACTCTCCAAGTTATTCTATTTCATTCCATCCTCTCTAAATGTCTGAACCATCTCAACACCACCTCAGCCCTCTGGATAATATTTTCAGTAACCTCGCACCTCCTAATTTCCACTATGGATTCTCTGCATTATATTCACACCACACATTGCCCTCAAACATGACATCACTGCTTCCAGGCTTCTCCTTGTTTCATCATTCACCACCCATGCTTCACACCCAGATAAAAGCGTTGGTATAACTATACTCTCGTACATTCCCCTCACTCCTTCCATGGACAAAGTTCTTTGTCTCCGCAGACTCCTCAGTGCACCACTCACCTTTTTCCCCTCATCAATTTTATGATTCACCTTATTTTTCACAGACCCATCTGCTGACAAGTCAACTCCCTAATATCTAAATACATTCACTTCCTTCATGCTCCTTCCCTACAATCTGATATCCAATCATTCATCTTACTCTTTCCTATGTCCAATTTTAATTTTCTTCATTTACATTGTTTTTGTCCTGCTCCACATAATTTATTATTTCTGGAATTTTGCTAGTATCTTCCTGTGTAAAAACTCTGAGGAAGTGTTAAAAATTCTACACATTTCCTTATCACCGAGTGAGATGACCCGAGTAACTTTTGAATGGTCCTATCTTGCCCCTAATCTTACTTCTATATACCTTAAAGAATCCTTTTGGGTTAGTCTTCGAATTCCTTGAGACTTTAACTTCAATCTCTTTTTGCTTATCATATTCCCTTTATTTCTCTCTAACTGAATATTATGATTTCTTAACTGTCCCTCTCCTCTTTTGATTCGTCTATTCATGTTTCTCTTTTAACCAACGAGACGTTTTATTCTATTGTTTATCCATTTAGGATATTTTTTGTTTGATCTAATTTCCCAGTTCGGAACATAAGTTGTCTGGGCATCTCGAACTATGCTCTGGGAAATGTCATATTGACATCCATCACCCCTTACTTGACCTGGCCCATAGTACAACCCAGGCACTAACTTGTTGTACCACCCTGGCACACATACTGTACCACTCAGGTACACACACCCTGTACCACCCTGGCACACACTTGTTACACCACCCTTGCACTCACTGGTTGTAGTTCTCTGGCACACACTTGTGCTACCCTGGTTGTACCACATTGGCGCACACACCCAGGGATAGATTCAGAGGTGTCCCTGTTTGCAGACAGTGAAGCTAATGAGAATATAAGCAGATGAGGATCAGGTAAGTCTACAAGGGGGATATGGACAGGCTACAAGCCTGGCCCTACAAATGGCTCCTGGAATTTAACCACAGCAAATGCAAAATCATGAAGCTTGAGGGAAGGATAAAGACTGCAGATGGAGTTCAGCCTTAGAAGTCAAACTCTGCAAAACTCACTCAGGGTGTCACCTTGGACAAATTAACATGTGGAAGTAGGTCATACCTATGTTGTTGTCTGACAGGAATGTAAACACATACTTTAAAAAGACAGGTTGATAAATTACACGTGTGTAATACAGTGGACCCCCGGTTTACGATATTATTTCATTCCAGAAGTATGTTCAGGTGCCAGTACTGACCGAATTTGTTTCCATAAGGAATATTGTGAATTAGATTAGTCCATTTCAGACCCCCAAACATACACATACAAACGCAATTACATGCACTTACATAATTGGTCGCACTGGGAGTCAATCATAAATCAGGGGTCCACTGTATATTCTGTATTCCTTTCATGTATGATAGACTGATTACATCAAAGCCTTGCTGAGGGACTGATTACCTCAAAACTTCTGATCTTCACCACTCTTCTTTGCACTGGACTGATAAAGCCACTGTATGGCGAAGCATTTCCACTTGTTATTTTATCAACCTGTTGGTTCTCTGAAGCTTTTATGTACATTCGTGTCAGCGACGGCAACTTCTTGAAAGTAGGTCATACCCTTAAGTTAGGCATGCGTAGAATTCCCTGCTTTTTGCTTGTCTCATTTATCACGAACAACTCGGTGTTTTGTGGCCTGTAAGTAGCCGAGGTATGATTCTTTTATAAAGCATACCTCATACGGTAGGCTCCACCTCTGCCCGCATTATTTACCTTCTCATAATAGAACAGGCAAAGGTTGGTCTTCTTAACGCCTTACAAGGATTCTTAGCTCGATCGAGGGGGCTGAGGTGGTGTTGAGATGGTTCAGACATTTAGAGAGGATGGAATGAAATAGAATAACTTGGAGAGTGTATAAATCTGTAATGGAAGGAAGATGGGGTATGGGGTCGGTCTGGGAAATGTTGAGGGGGGTAAAGGTGGTTTTGTGTGCGAGGGGCTTGGACTTCTAACAAGCATGCATGAGGGTCTTAGATAGAAGCAAGTGGTTTTTAAGACTTGATGTGCTGTTGGAGTGTGAGCAAGGTAACATTTATGAAGGGATTCAGGGAAACTCAGAGGCCAGACTTGAGTCCTGGAGATGGGAAGTACAGTGTCTGCATTCCAAAGGAGTACAGACACTGTACTTTCCATCACTGTACAATTTTATAACTGTAGTGTAAGCGGCTCCTCTGGCAAGACGGTGATGGAGTGACTGATGATGAAAGTGTTTCTTCTTTTCCGGGTCACCAGCCTTGGTGGGAAACGGCCAATGTGTCGGTAAAAAATAATTGCCATGCCATATAAGCCGAAGAGATTGGTCTGTCATACTTGTCTTACTTTTCTGTCAAGTCATATCATAATTTTAAGTAATGTTAAATGTATGTAAACTGAGCAGAATTTAGCTAAAAAAAATAGTACGTTTAAATGATATTAGGCGAGGTTTTTAGGATAGTTTTGGTTCAAAAATAAAAATCTTTATAACGTTGTGAATGAAAATTTCTCTCATTCTATAAACAATATTATTGAAAAGTTGATATTTTATGGGAGTCTGGTGTTGGCCTGGTCAGCTTATTAAGCGCGAGTCTACTCACCTATTTGTGGTTGTTAGGGTCAGTTCACAGCTCCTGGCCCTGCCTCTTCAATGGCCACTACTCAGTCACTCTTCCTGCTCCATGAGCTTTATCATACCTCTTCTCAAAGCTATGTATGGATCCTGCTTCCAGTACATCACTATCCAGAATATTCCACTCTATGACTGAAGAAATAATTCCTAACATCCCTGTGGTTCATCTGAGTCTTCAACTTCCAACTGTAACCCCTTGTTGCTGTGTCCCATCTCTGGAACATTCTATCTCTGTCCACCTTGTCGATTCCTGTCTGTTCTTTATATGTCGTTATCGCCCCCCCCAACTCTCCTGTCTTCCAGTGTCAAGTTGATTTCCCTTAATTTTAACCTCATTCCCTGCTCAGACGCTGTGCTGAGCGGTCGTCAGCTGTCTCTCCTCAGTCCCGACACCTGGTGGAGGAGCTTTGAGACGACAACAACAATGGCGACGGGTTATCGAAGAAGAGTTAATACTGTGTGTATTGACCTTATAAAGGGCACGATCCCCAGCTCATCGATTAATGTGTTGGTGCCGATGATCATCTGCGATGTATATGGCATCCAGCGTGAATCCCTGTGTGGCGTTGCCTTAAATGGACTATCACGGATATTCGTCAAGTTTTGCGATACCAAGACCTACGAGCAGATTGTCAACCAGTATCAGGATGTTAGCAAGCAAGCAGTCACAGTTAAGTTGCACGACGTTTCACATTACTATACATGGGTACGTGTGCGAAACGTGCCTTTTGAGGCTAACGAAGTTGACATACGTGACGCCTTCAAATACTATGGGACGATCCACCAGGTTACTATGTGTCGGTGGTCTGATGGCCGCTTTGCTGGTTTACAGGAAGGGTCGTTTACGTTAAAAATGTCCCTGCGTCAACCAATACCTTCGTACATAAACCTAGAGGAGTTCCGTACCCAGGTGTACGTTACGTATCCTGGTCAGAGACGAACTTGTCGCCTTTGCGGAGCATTGGACCACATTGCTGCACAATGCGTTAAGCGCCAGCCGCCCTCAGGAAGTGGTCATCGTCCGGTTGGTGAGGCTCCCCGACAGAATTTGGCAGATGAAGTAATTGAGGACTTACCGCGCCTGAAATCGTGGTGTGATGAGGTGGATCGGGCCATGCCTGTGGAGTCATCCTGCGTGACTCTACCTGGTACGGTCAACCACGATGTGGTAGAATATGGTGGACGTGAGAGCCCTCAAGCAAGAGAGGATGCTGACATGGACGCTAACATTGTATCGACATTGAGCGACCTTTTAGCTTCGCAGGAGTATGATTCTGTGCCGTGTGTGCCTGCATTAGAGTGTTCAGATGATGAGAGACCACAGTTAAAGGACGTCGATCAGTTAATTAACGTGAGTGAAGTAGAAGGTCCGAGAGTTCATACTGTTGCGGTAGAAGTTCACAAGGAGAACATTACAGGTCCTGATAAAGTTGAGGATGCTGTTTCTAGGAAGCGTGCGGCTACCCCGCCCGACTCCGACGATGTCTTGACCCCTGGTCAGCGCTCAGGGAAGAAGACGTGGTCGGAAGTCACGGGTGGGGCGTCGCGTGGTTCCAGGACAGCGAGTAAGATAACAGAGAATGTACAAGGTAAAGGTGGCGCCTTAGGCGTTAGTCAACGTAAAGGGAAAAAGGGGTGTGGTGGTCCCTCGAGGAAAGCCACCGTTAGCAAAGTTAGGTGTATAACCATAAATGTTAATGGTATGAAAAATAACAGAAGGCAAGTGCAGGTACATGAGTGGTTGCATCGCTTTGCAGTAGATGTATGTTTCGTGCAAGAACATAACCATAAAGTTGGAAGTTCGTTTGCGATAGATGGTTATGATGTTAATATGGCTCACTCGAGTCGTTTGAAAGGTGGTGTGGCTGTGTTAATAAAAGCGACCAGCCCGTTCGTGATGAAACATTGGGAGGAAGGGGGGGGGGTCACGTGGTACGCGTCATAGGTGAGTGGGGTACTCAACGGGTTGGTTTTGTAGGAGTATATGGACCAGCTGAACATGATGTTAATATTAAAAATACTTTTGTCAACGACGTTCTTGTGTACTATTTGAGATCTCTGCCTGATATAACAGTAGTTGGTGGCGACTGGAACTGTGTGGTGCGCCGTAAAGACGTAGAACCGAGGGGAGCGGGTTATTGTTCGATTATTTTGGGTGATTTGTTGTCTGGACTGGGGTTGGTGGATGTAAGTGGAAGCAGTGACTTAGGGATTGAGCACACTTTCGTGCGTAAGGACTATGCTGCGCGCTTAGACAGGGTATATGTGTCTCGGCGGGTAGTTGTAACCAAAGTGCGTGTGCTAGATGTGTATTTCTCCGACCATCGAGGTGTTCTCGTAGAGCTCGACTGGAGAGGTCTCCCGACTCGTTTTAAAGGATATTGGAAGTTAAATACTCGTTTACTTCAAAGTGATGAAGATAAGACACTCTTCACGCACTTATGGACGTCTATGGGAGTAGACTCCTTGGAAGGTAGTGATTTAGTGCGACAATGGGACGAGGTTATGAAGCCTCGCATTAAGGATTTTTATGTACATCGGGGTAAGGAGGCCTCTCGATTGGAGTATGGATTTTTGAGGTACCTGGAGGGTTCTTTACAGCACTGTTATGCGCAAGGGGAGGTATCTGGAGTTTACCCTGTGGACGAGATTAACAATCTAAAGGAACACATCCAGACGCTGAAAAATACGGTTTTTGATGGGGCGCGTATTTCGAGTGGAGTCGAGGAGGCTGTGTGGGGTGATAAGCCGTCCGCTTGTGTCTTACGTAGTCAGACACAAAGGAGGAAGGCGACTGAAATCGTGAGTTTAGTGGTGCAGGATGGCGTAGAAGGGTATAGTGAGGGTCAGGTTGTAACAACAACTGAAGGAATAAGCTATTTTGTTGATAAATGGTTTAATATCAAAATGCTAAATAAAGAAGTAAGCGTGGATGCAATACGGGAATTGGGGCAGAATGTACGATGTGAGTTGAATGATAATGATCGCTTTCTCATGGGTGGGCCTATAACTGAAGCTGAGGCGTGGGAGGCTTTGCAGGGAATGTGCAAGGGTAAGGCGCCAGGTATTGATGGCATTCCATGTGAATTTTATATTCAACATTGGGAGGTCATACGGACTTTTCTGGTACGTTTACTCAATGCGATGAAGGAAGGGGGTCGTTTAGGTATGTCTCAGAGTACAGCGGTTTTGGTGTTAGTTAAAAAATGTGACATACCCGTATCACTTAAGGATTACCGACCAATATCACTAATGTGTAGCGATTATAAATTATATGCAAAAATTTTAATGAATAGGATTAAGAAAGTGTTTGACAAGGTAATACATAAGGGTCAGTTTGGCGTGCCAGGTAGGACAATGTATGATGGTCATGGGAATATCAGGGAGTTTGTCGAGGAATGCGGAACGAGGGGCGGGGGTGGTGTTTTGGCTTTAGACTGGCAAGCAGCTTTTGATAGTGTAGAAAGGGATGTGCTGTGGAAGTTTATGAGATGGCAGGGTTTTGGTAATGAGATCATCATGTGGGCTCGCTCTTTGTATAGTGGTGCTGGGTTTAGAGTACAAATTAATGGGAAGTTAGGAGACTTAGTCAAATTGAATAGAGGCATTCGACAGGGATGCCCTATGTCTCAAATGCTCTTTGCTTGCATGCAGGACCCTTTTTATTGGACAGTTTGTGGGCGGGGTGTAGATTCGTCGTGGGGTTCGGGTAGTGATCGACCTGCCATAGTAGGTTATGTAGATGATACAACTGTCCTAGTACGTACGAGGGAGCAGTTGAGTTGTGTAGGAAGATTTGTAGATATATTTGGTAGAGCAACAGGAATGCGAGTTAACAAAGAAAAATCAAAGATTATGAAGTTGGAAGATTGGGCGAGAGAGGAGGTAGGTGTAGAGACGTGGACGGTGGTTGACTGTGTTACTATATGTGGTATACAGTATATGAGAGAGGTTGATGAGACGAGGGCATGTAATTCGGGGAGGGTGGTAAATAATGTTTTGAGGCGTTTAAATAGTCTAAGGCCACGACATTTAACCTACACCAGCGAGCGATAGTAATTAATGTTCTTCTTTATAGTAAAGTTTGGCACGTTGCTGCGCTGTATCCACTAATAAAGGGGGATATCAAACATCTTTTAAATAGAGTTTATAGATTTCTGTGGGGTTCAGGGTGCGACTGGCTCACAAGAGCGGTGGTAGAGACACCAATGCGTCAAGGAGGGTTAGGTCTTGTTCCTTTAAGAGACCGAGTCATTGCTTGTTATGTGAAACGTCGTTTTCTCCGACTGGGTGGCAGGCATGGTGGTTTAACAGAAATGTATCGTGACCTGCGCAGGTGGTGGACACGGGCAGACGTAATCAAGTGCGATACGATGCTACGTGTGTTACTGTGCATGCGAGACGTGCGGAGCGTTAAATTGAGTACTTTGGAAAGAGTGGGTATGGTGAAAGTTGAGGTGAGAGTTCAAGGAATGTTCCCCATGTACGCGTGGTGTGATATATGGAAGCGGGTTCATCAGTTACATCTCCTTCCTAAGTACGCGAAGTGGTTTTTAAATTTTTGCACGGGATTCTGCCGTCCAAGGTGGTGTTGTCTAATCGGCGTGTAGAGGTTGACCGGAGCTGTTCAGTGTGCGGGGAGGATGAATCAGCGTTTCACGTTGTGTATTTCTGTGAAAATTTAGGTATAGTGCGTGCGTGGTTAAGCAGAGTTTTACGAATGGTAGGGGGGGGAGGTTTGTCTGTAATTAGGGCGTTGAGTTTTGATGTGGGTGGGGTTGACATCTGTGTACAACGTGCTGTGTCGTATGTCGTAGCCGATTATATTTATGTGTCATGGGCTATGAGACATGTTGAAGGTAATAGCAGAATCCGGGTTTTAGCGGGAACAATTCTTAGAACTAAGTGTCGAAATCAGTTAGTATATGAGGGGAGATGGGAGAAAGATTTCCCGTCTGCATACAGAGCGTTAGAGTTAAAGGATTTGAGATAATTTGTGTTTGTTCAGTGGGTAATCTTACGGGCTGGTCGGCTGCGTTTAATTGTGTGTAAATGTCGGTTGTGTGTTTTGTGTAATGTTGTATGTATGTCTCTAATGTTGTATGTATGTCTCCAATGTTGTATGTATGTCTCCAATGTTGTATGTATGTCTCCAATGTTGTATGTATGTCTCCAATGTTGTATGTATGTCTCTAATGTTGTATGTAAGTCTCCAATGTTGTATGTATGTCTCCAATGTTGTATGTATGTCTCCAATGTTGTATGTAAGTCTCCAGTGTGATGATGTCATTAATAAAAATGTAAAATTTTGTATGTGCAGAACGTTAAGAGTTTTGCCCTTTTTATTCTTGTATACCAATCATTGGTATTTGTATAGATGTGTTTTTCCTATTGCATGTAATATATGATATTGCATGTAATTGATTATATTATTTGTTGAGATGTAATATAACACATCGTATTTGTTATATTTGGATGTTTTCGTAGTCGATTCATTAATACCTATGTGTATGTTGGTGTGTATGAGTGTGCTTGTGTGTGTGTGTTATTGTGTGTGTTGGTTTTATAACACTGTATTATACGGTCTATATACTTACCCATGTGTGCTTGCCATTTGTATATACAACATGAAGTGTAAATATATGACATATTACTGCATATTGCAATTTTTTGTTATTGATATCAAGCCTAACATTGTATAATCATGTATTTAGCAAAAGTGTTGAAGGATGAACTGTACAGGTGAAGAGGGATTTTTTTATGTAAAACTTGCAGTGTGTTTAGACAATGAAGAATTTATGTTGTCTGTTGAAGATCTGATACTGTATACTTTTATTTATTTAATGTATTGTATGTTTTAAATAAAATATAAAAAAAAAAAAATTTTAACCTCTCCTCGTAGGACATACCCCATAGCTTCAGGACTAGTCTTGTTGCAAACCTTTGCACTTTCTCTAGTTTCCTCATATGCTTGGCTAGGTGAGGGTTCCAAACTGGGGTTGTATACTCCAATATGGACCTAACTTACACAGTGTACAGGGTCCTGAATGACTCCTTATTTAGATGCGAAAATGCTGGTCTTAGGTTTGCCAGGCACCCGTATGCTGCAACAGTTATTTGGTTGATGTGCGCCTCAGGAGATGTGCCTGGTGTTATATTCACCCCAAGATCCTTTTCCATGAGTGAGGTTTGTAGGCTCTGGCCCCCTAGATTGTACTGCATCTGTGATCTTCTTTGTCCTTCCTCAATCTTCATGACTTTGTGCTTGGTGGGTTGAACTCCAGGAGCCAGTTGCTGGACCAGGCCTGCAGCCTGTCTAGATCCCTCCAGTTCTGCCTGTCTTTGTCCAATTGAATTCTTCACATCATCCTCAAACAGGGACACTTTGGAGTCTATTCCTTCTGTCATGTCATTCAAAAATACCAGAAACGGCACCGATCGTAGGATTGATCTCTGTGGCACCCCGCTTGTTACAAGTGGTCACTCTGACACCTTGCCACGTACCATGACTCGCTGTTGTCTTCCTGACAGGTATTCCCTGATCCATTGTAGTGTCTTACCTGTTATCCCTGCCTGGTCCTCCAGCTTTTGCACTAATCTCTTGCATGGAACTGTGTCAAACGCCTTCTTACAGTCCAAGAAAATGCAATCAACCCACCCCCTCTTTGCCTTACTGCTGTCACTTTGTCATAGAACTCCAGTGGGTTTGTGACACAGGATTTCCTGTCCCTGAAACTGTGCTGGCTGTCGTTTACAAGCTCATTCCTTTCTAGGTGCTCACCTAATTGTGGTTGCAGGAGTAGAGTCATAGTTCCTGACCCTCCCTCTTCACTGGCCACTACTAGGTCCATGCCCTGCTCCTTAAATCAGGGATAATCACAGACAGCACTACTGACCACTGCTCAACCTTCCTCTTAAACATTAGTAAGCCACCACTCGAATACAACAAAGTTTCATTTAGACTCCATGACGAGGCCTCAATAAGGAATTTCACAGCAAACCTAGAGACTGTTGACTGGCCTACAGATTTCTCCAATGCCAATGGTATTGACGATTGGACAGACATTTTTCTTAACAAAATACTTAGACTATATAACAAACATTGTCCTATAAAAACGAAACATCACGAATAAACGGCTTGGTTGCCCATGGCTAACCAGCACCATTCTGAAATCCATTGATAAGAAACACCAATATAAAAAGCAATATAGACAGGGCTTAATACACAAAGATATTCTTAAACAATATTCAACAGTTCTAACCAAATTAATAAAGAAAGCCAAACAGCTGTACTACTCCAGCAGATTCACTGACACAAGAGGAGATATAAAAAAGACCTGGAAAACACTTTCCCAGATTCTGGGGATCCACAAACTGAAAAAAAAAACAAGAATGTTGTTCTAACTAAACCTCATGAAACACCACAGCATCCCACTGACACAGCTAACAAGATAAATGACTTCTTCTCAAACATAGGATCTAATCTCGCCAGTAAAATCCAACATACCAATGCCTGTGCCGGGGACTACCTAGATGGGAATTTCCCAGATTCCTTCTATCTTGTACCAACTGAGTCCACAGAAGTCACTGCGATCATAAAGTCACTTAAAAATAACATGGGGAATATGTCTCACGTCCCGCCATTATTGTACAAGCGAGCGGCCCATGTCCTTTCGCATGCTATTACATTACTTTTTAACAAGTCACTAGAAACTAGCACTTTCCCGACACTACTCAAGACAGCAAGGGTTACACCAATGCATAAAGGTGGTGACCCTAGAGACGTAAACAACTATAGGCCAATATCAAACTTACCATTGTTATCCAAAATCTTTGAGAAACTCGTGCACAGGAGTCTATATTCATTTATAACGTCACAAAACATACTCAACCCCTGCCAATTTGGATTCAGGAAAAATAAAAGCACTAATGATGCAATTATAAAAATGCTAGACCTGCTTTACACAGCATTGGAAAATAAGGAATAATCCACTAGGAATTTTTATTGACCTAAGAAAAGCGTTTGACACAGTAGACCACGGCATCCTACTCCACAAACTTGACCACTATGGTATAAGAGGCCATGCGCTTGCATATGTTAAATCCTACCTTTCTAATAGGTGTCAGTATGTCACCATTAAAGACACAGCCTCATCAATACGGCCACTTGATACTGGAGTTCCGCAGGGAAGTGTCCTTGGACCCCTGCTCTTCCTCATTTACATCAATGATCTTCCAAACATATCCCAACACCTGAAACCCATTCTCTTTGCTGACGACACGACTTATGTCATCTCACACCCTAATCTTGCCACCCTCAACACCATTGTTAACGAGGAGCTGCTCAAAATATCAACTTGGATGATAGCCAATAAACTTACACTTAACACTGGCAAAACCTACTACATTATATTTGGTAGCAGAGCAGGTGTTGCACAACTTAACATTAAGATCAACAGCACTCTAATTGCCAGACATAATGAGGGCAAATTCCTTAGCCTATATCTCGACAACAACCTAAATTTCAGCACCCATATCCAACACATAACAAAAAAAGTATCCAAAACGGTGGGGATCCTCTCCAAGATATGATACTACGTACCACAAACTGCCCTTCTCACACTATACCATTCACTTATATATCCATACCTCACCTATGCTATCTGTGCTTGGGGTTCAACTGCAGCAACACACCTAAAGCCAATAATAACCCAACAAAAAGCCGCAGTAAGAATAATCACTAAATCCCATCCCTGGCAACACCCCTTCCCCCCACTCTTCACAGATCTAAACTTACTCCCTGTTCAGAACATCCACACTCACTACTGTGCAATCTATATCTACAGGACCTTGAATTCCAATATTAACCTTGATCTAAAATGCTTTCTTGATAGTTGTGACAGGATCCACAGGCATAACACCAGACACAAACATCTCTATGACATTCCCCGTGTTCGACTAAACGTTTACAAAAATTCAATGTATTTCAAAGGACCTAAAATCTGGAAACACCCTACCTGAAAACTCTAGAACTGCAGACGCATTCATCACTTTCAAAACTACAGTTAGAAAACATCTTATCTCCCTGATACACCCCGACAACTAGCTACATGATAACCACCTGGTGGTTCACAATTACATTATTATTATTATTATTAAATATTCGCCGGTATTCTCCCGGCCCGGGCCTTTTCCAAGTGGTGGCCCGGCCTTGACTCCCTCTTTAGGGAGTGTCTGAGACCTAAGTCTCCCATGGGAGGAGACACAAGTACCTCCTCATCTTTGGGACCAACTGTCCCCAGGCCTAGCCACAAGCTAGGCCTCTCTGGTCTGCCATCCCCGCCCCAAGGGGGCAAATGGGAATGACAGTCTCATGAGCTAAAAGCTCGGGCTCAGGCACCTACCCTACCCTAGAAGGGTTAGGCATGGTGTCGATCTCACAATTACACTCACCCACCCACTGACTATAAACCCAGAAATATTAATCATAATCTTAAAATAATAAATCCTAACTAGTCATATGTTTGCCTATGATACTCCAATATAGACACTTTGTATTGTGCCAAAACAAAAACATTCACATTGCTAAACTCATAAATTACGATATAGTCACTTAGCCTTAATACTATAATCTGTAAGGATTTAATGTTAAGAATTAATCTAAGTCTGCCCGAAATGCGTAGCCATGCTAGGTGTCCTAGTGGCCCCCTCTGTAATTAGTATTTTATAACATGTAAACCACACAATACCCAAAATCTGTAAACCCCACATTGTAACCCTTATAGAGAATAAACTTGAATTGAATTGAATGTATACCTGGAGAGAGTTCTGGGGGTCAGTGCCTCCACGGCCCTGTCTCATGGTGGATCAGGGCCTGATCAACCAGGCTGTTACTGCTGGCCGCATGTAATGCAATGTATGAACCACAACCCAGCTGGTCAGGTACTGACTCTAGGTGCCTGTCCAGTGCCTCCTTGAAGACAGCCAGGGGTCTTTTGGTAATCCCCCTGATGTATGCTGGGAGGCAGTTGAACAGTCTTGGACCCCTGACACTTATTGTGTTGTCTCTTGCTAGTGTCACCTCTGTTTTTCATTGGGGGGATGTTATTCCATCTGCCGAGTCTTTTGCTTTCATAAGGAGTGATTTTCGTGTGCAAGTTTGGTACTAGTTCCTCTAGGATTTTCCAGGTTTACATAATCATGTATCTCTCCCTCCTGCATCCTAGGGAGTACAGGTTTAGGAACTTCAAGCGCTCCCAGTAATTGAGGTGGTTTATCGCGGTTATGAGTGCTGTGATGGTTCTCTGTACATTTTCTAGGTCAGCAATTTCACCTTCCGCAATATTCCAGCCTAGATAGAACAAGCGACCTCAAAAGTGTTATCATGGGTTTGGCATCCCTGGTGTTGAAGGTTCTCATTATCCATCTTGTCATTTTTCTAGCAGATGCGATTGATACAATGTTATGGTCCTTGAAGGTGAGATCCTCCGACATGATCACTCCCAGGTCTTTGACGTTTGTTTTTTGCTCTCTTGTGTAGTTGGAATTTGTTTTATACTCTGATGAATTTTAATTTCCTCACGTTTTCCATATCAGAGTAATTGGAATTTATCATCATTGAACTTCATATTGTTTTCTGCAGCCCATTTAAAGATTTGGTTGATGTCCGCCTGGAGTCATGCAAATTTGGGTGTCGTTGCAAAGGAAGATACTGCAATGTGGCTTATATCCCTGTCTATGTCTGATATGAGGATGAGGAACAGGATGGGGCAAGTACTGTGCCTTGTGGAACAGAGCTTTTCTCTGTAGCCGCCTCAGACTCTCCTCTGTTGACTACTACTCTTTGTGTTCTGCTGGGAAATTATAGATTCATTTACTGACTTTTACTGTATCACATTTTGTGTGCTATTACGCCATAGTCACACTTGTCAAAGGCTTTTTGCAAGGTCTGTGTATATTACATCTGCATTCTGTTTGTCTTCTAGAGTATCCAGGACCTTGTCATAGTGGTTCAGTAGTTGGGACAGATAGGAGAGACCTGTTCTAAACCCATGCTGCCATGGATTTTTATAATATGGGATGTTAGCACTATCGGTCTGTAGTTCTTTGCTATTGCTTTACTGCCCCCTTTGTGGAGTGGGGCTATGTCTGTTGTTTTTAGTAACTGTGGGACGACCCCAGTGTCCATGCTCCCTCTCCACAGGATGTTAAAACTAGCTAGCTGTAAATAAAGTATTACCACGTGTGTGTGTGTGTGTGCGCGCTCACTCGTGTGGGTGTATGACCCACTTAATATTTGTATTTATAGCTCGTTACAATTGTGACCAGGTGTGGACGTATCAGTGGTTCATTACTTTGTAATTTGTTCATGACTGTAACCATGTATAGGAGTGAGGCTGATTCATTACCTTTGTAACTTGCCATGATTGTGACCAGATCTACCTGGAGTTCATTACCTTTGTAACTAGTTCAGCTATCATAACTTTGGGGTCCAGTCACTGGACCCATTATGTACCTCTGTAATCTTTTGACTACCGCCCACAGGATGGGTATGGGGTGCATAATAAACATATTAAACTAACTAAAACTCCCTCTCCACAGGATGTTAAAAGCACGTGATAGGGGCTTCTTGCAGTTCTTGATGAACACGAAGTTCCACGAGTCTGGGCCTGGGGCAGAGTGCATGGGCATGTTATTCATCGCCTTTTCGAAGTCATTTGGCATCAGGATAATATCAGGTAGGTGTGTGTCTACCAAATTCTGTCTCATAAAAAAATCATTTAGGTCTTTGACTCTCAGTCTGTTTAGTGTCTCGCTATAAGCCGAGTGATACTGGGACTTGAGTAACTCACTCATTTCCTTGCTGTCACTCTCCAGACTCTTCCACTTCCTGACAACTATGTGACTGAAGAAGTATTTCCTAATATCCCTGTGAGTCATCTAAGTCTTCAATTTCCAATTGTGATCCCTTGTTGCTGTGTCCTGTCTCTGGAACATCGTATCCCTATTCACCTTGTCCCCCAGTGTCGTCAGGTTGATTTCCCTTAACCTCTCCTCATTGGACATACCCCTTTGTGCCAGTCTTGTTGCAAACTTTTGCACCTTCTCTAGTTTCCTTTTATGCTTGACTGTGAGGGAAAGGTTCATAAGATAGGAGTGGAAATATGAATGGTGGTGGTGGTAGTTTGTTGGGCAGTAAGCTTGCTCTGTTAGGTGTGTGCATCGGTACCGCGACTCCCTCTTCCCCTTCCATTCTCCGCCCGGTGGGAGTTGTGTCCCTCAACCCAGTTGACAGTCACTTGGCTTTCAACTTCCATCAAGTATGTATCTAATCCACTGCTGTTTAAGAATATATTGCTTTTTATTTAGGAGCTTCACTCTTGTTTAGGGTTTTATTCTGGTAATTCAACCTGACCTAATTAGGACTTGCGTAGTGTAACGTTGTCAGTTTTTTGTCCTCATCACTTCTAAATGTTTTAAAAGCTGACATGCAATCAGCTGCATACCATCTTCCAATCGTTTTCCAGTTATAACCCACCAAAGTTTTATTGTGGTTCATGACTGGCGACTCTACTGCTTCGAAAGCGTTGTGGTTGTCAGAGGATCCCAGTACCTCAGTTCTTCAGAATCCTACTGGTGTTGGAGTCATTCTGTTAAAACAGTCACGTCCACCTGTAATCCCCCATCCCATCAACAACTGCTCTACGTTCCATGCAACAATTATTTAGTTGATGTGCTCATTATTATACTTATCACAAGATCCTTTTCTTTAAGTGAGATTTGCAGTCACTTGCCCACTAGCCTGCACTCTGTCTGCATTCTTCTTTGCCCTTCCCCAATCTTCATGACTTTGCACTTGGTGATGTTCAACTCCAGGAGACATTTGCTGGACCAGGCATGCAGCCTATCCAGATCCCTTTGCAGTCCTGCCTGATCCTCATCCAGTTGACTTCTCCTAATTAGCCTCACATCATCTGCAAACAGGGATACTTCTAAATCTACCCCTTCCATCATATAATCATACCAGAAACAGCACTGGTCCTAGGACTGACTCCTGTGGAACTCCGCTCATCACAGGCGCCCCTCAGACACCTCGTCACATACTATGACTTGCTCTTGCCTTCCTGTCGGGTATTCTCTGATTCACTGCAGTGCCTTTCCTGTAATACCTGTCTGATCCTCTAGCTTTTGCACTAATCTCCTGTGTGGAACTGTCTAAAGCCTTCTTATACTCCAAGAAAATGCAGTCTACGAACCCCTCCCTCTTCTTACTGCCGTCACCTTGTCGTAAAACTCCAATAGGTTTGTGACACAGGATTTCCCCTCTCTGAAACCGAGCTGGTTGTTGTTGATAAGCTCATTCCTTTCTAGGTGCTCCACCACTCTTCTCCTGATGATCATCTCCATGAACCATACCCCGGCCAGGATTGAACCCGCGGTCAGAGAGTCTCAAAACTCCAGCCCGTCGCGTTAGCCACTAGACCAGCTAGCCACAATAAGATTCGTCCAACTAGGTATATTTCTACACCATAGGAAGGTTAGCACAGGCACCACTGTGACCACAAATGCAAGTTTTTACAGACGAATCTCCAGCTAGCGTGGCCGTGACGAACTCTAGCTCAAGTCTCTTCACTGCCGTCAACATGACTCACGAAATCGTAATGACACGATTGCAAGATGGAGATTCGTCTGTAAAAACTTGCATTTGTGGTCACAGTGGGTGCCTGTGCTAACCTTCCTATTGTGTAGAAAATATACCTAGTTGGGACGAATCTTTTTGTGGCTAGCTGGTCTAGTGGCTAACGCGACGGGCTGGAGTTTTGAGACTCTCTGACCGCGGGTTCAATCCCGGCCAGGGTATGGTTTGTTTGCAATCGTGTCATTACGATTTTGTGAGTCATCATCTCCATGACTTTACATATTATACATGTCAGTGACACTGGTCTGCAGTTTAAGTTGTGTGTGTCCCCTTTAAAAACTGACTACATTTGCTGTCTTCCACACATTGGGTAGTCACCCTTTTTCGAAAGATGTGTTGAAGATTACCGTTAGTGGCACGCACTGCCTCTGCTTCTCCCTCAGGACCCAGGGAGAGATGTCTGGTCCCATTGCCTTCAAGGAATCTAGTTCACTTAGCAGCCTCTTCACTTCTTCCTTGGTTATGCATATCGTGTTCAGCACCTGTTGGTGTACCCCACCATTCGGGCTCTCTGGGGTCCTTTGTCTCCATTGTAAATACTTCTTTAAATCTCAGGTTGAGCTTTTTCGCTACTTCTCAGTTGTTTGTGATCTCCCTCCCTTCCTCAGCCTGATTACCTGGTCCTTGACTGTTGTTTTCCTTCTGATGTGGCTGTGTAACAACTTCGAGTCAGACTTGGCTTTCGATGATATGTCATTTTGTATATTAGTTTCTGGCTCTTCGGCTAATCTCCTTATTTTCCTGGGTCTTTTATCTTCTGTTCAGACCTAGTTTTGGCCTCTCAGATCTTTGGGGGAACCCAAAGGGACTCGTGTTGGTCTTCCCATTATTTGTTGCTATTGGTAAAAACCTCTCTACCTTTTTGGCATTTTGGTGTCACGTAGTCCATTTCGTTTACTGATTTTCCGACCAGTTCTTTTCCACTGAACCTCGTGCAGGAAATTCCTCATGTGTACACCTATTTGTGGTTGCAGGGGTCAATTCATAGCTCCTGGCCCCTGGAGTGTGTGTGTAAGAATAACTGAAACAAACACATGGAAAGAAGTTTTAAGATTTTTGATAAAGTTAGTGTGACTTTGTAAATGGTCCAAATCGGACCGAAACATCGTCGTAAGCTCCTCTCTTCTATGTGTGGGTTATTTGTGTATCGTTCCAGTCACGGTATTGTGCTTTTTTTGTTATTTATAAAGTTAGCACCTGGTTCAACCTGGTGTAAGGAGATGGTGGACATGAACCAAGTGATCCATAATACCCGGCAGCAATATGATCGTCTGGATGATAGAATAACTCCAGCTTTTTCGACTTTTGGGATTTTTTTTTTTTTAGTGAAGTGTAAAGTACAGCAGCTTTACTCTGAATAATCACCGGTTATTTGACAAAAAAGTCTATGCTGTAATTTGTTTCATTCATGGCCACGAGTAAGCATGGTGCGAATTCAGTGTCAGTATGGACAGAACTGTGTTGCAAATTGGTGAATACAGATTATTGTTGTTGACTAACCTATGGATGTAAAGTGATGCTGCACGTTCTGTAACATTAAGATGAATGATACGAGAAACTGAGTCAAGTGCTGATAATCACCCGGTCTTATTAATCTCTTCTCTTGGCTTTAGACATTTACTCCCCTTTTGTTATCTTTCTAGTCCACTAAATAAAAATATTTACAGTAACTGAATAGTTGAATTTGCCCTTTATTGTGAGACACCATTGAAAATAAAGTTTGTTTCCCAGTGGAAAATAAAACAGCAAATTAAATCAAATTATTTCCAGTAAAAGAACTGAATTTTATGTTTTATATATAATTAAAGACATAAGAGTCTTGAGACACTCCCCTACTTTCTCAAAATATATATAGTCTCTTACATATACTTATTATATTTATCTCCATCTGCCCAAAAAAAAAAAAAAGGCATTTCAATATCAAAAATTATTTTTCAATATTTAGGCTTTTAATTTTAGACTCTGCAGTAATTTAAAAAATATATACAGTTAACACAAAAAATTTTCTTGTAACATAGACATAAACATTATGATAAGTCGTTTTGTATAACATACTAACATTTAAAATTTAAAATTTTATAGTATTATTATTATTAAAAATCAAAAAAGAAGCGCTAACCCACAAGGGCTATACAGCGAAATTTTATAGTAGAGAACACCAGCTCCAGGATTCGTTTTCAGGTTTGTTCTGTGGTTTTTCAAGTTCTCTGAGGATTTTAATAATCTCAGGAGCACCTTCTCCTGTTTTGGGGTTTTCTCAAACTCCCCGCCAAAATAGCATGTATCTTGGCTGGTACTAAAGATTCTATTTTATTTGTTGGATCACAAAAGTCTTGGCACATGTCTCTTAAGATAGTGATGATTATCTGGATGAGGTCTTCATCTCGCCATTTATTTTTTTCCTCACGTTTTCGTTGAAGTTGATTTAGAAAGCTGTTCTTCATTGCAAATCCAGCAGGAATCATGATTTTCCATTTCCCTTTGAGCCCCACCATGTGTAGTTGGCCTTTACTTCCCGGGGCATCCAAGGGTCAGCCTTCAGGTAAGAGAGAAGAGTTTTGCAGGCCAGATAAACACGGCGTTCCTGTGAGTCTAGTTGTTTCAGGACCTCTGCCTCGCACCGGCAAAAAATACACCTCCACTCCCCCTCAGCTGTGTTACTAAGGTACACCTGATTGATGCTTTCAGGAGTGAGTGGAGGCCTACTCACCTCTGCTGGCCATGGCACAGCCAACACAGGAACTAAGTCTATACCAATCAACAGAAGAGGATACTCCTTGCCCTGCCCAAACAAAGGCTATTGCAATGCCTACCTGAGTTCTTGTTACACCTGGAAGGTACCAAACTAAGATGACTACACTTGATCGTATGCTTCTCAAAACAGCTCCTCACTAATTTATAGAAGTTATTTATTAAATTCTTCCCATGCAGGCTGGGTTGATCTGTCTTTACACGAGTCTTAGCCTGTGTCCACTCAGAGCTGTCTGGTGTGCATCCTGCTCGATAATCTCTATTCTGATTTCTGGAACGTTTGATAGCACAACACTTAAGTCATACTCATCTGGGCATACAGACGGGTTCCATCTGACGAACTCCCTACAGTGATAAGTTCCCCCTTCATAAAGCTTATCAATAGAACTCACTTCATCCAAAATATTCTGAACCTCTTTAATAACGCCATCTTTAAATTGCTTAGCTTCGCCTTTACAAAAGTCAACTCTGATATCATTCCAGTTGTCTTGTTAGATCTCTAATATTGGTCAAATTTAGGAGTTTTTTAATGGCTTCAGACGGTTGATTGAAAAAAAATGTTTTTGCCCCAATCGATATCCGTCTTCAAATAACGATGTAAATATTCTTTAAAATTAAATACTATGTCCGTAGGTGTTGTTCCTGCTTTGCTCACAGGCTGATGCTTCCTCATGAACACCTCTAACTGCTGATAAGTTGTGTTATGCCAAAAATGGCAGCAAAGTGGGCTGGTGTATGTTTATAACGGTCTTGTTTTATAGCAGATGCACCCAGACTGAGCAGCAAAACCAAGCAACCAGAGTTACCATGGGAAGCAGCTTCGTGAAGGCCGGTAGAGTCGTGTGTTCCATCAAGCACAGTGTCAACATTAAGGCCACCCTGGAAATAAATGGTATAAAATACCGACACAATGGAAATATAAACACAAATGCAGTATAATGTGATCCTTTATTGACAACGTTTCACCCACGCAGTGGGCTTTTTCAAGTCACACACGGATCTATTTCCATTAAGGCCACCCACTGTGACCAGAAGGTATGCTAGAAGGCAAGACACAAGAAGACCGTAGGCATGAATAGCATGTTCTTGTGGAGATGCTGTTGAAGGTAGCCGAGTTTTGGCAATAGCAGGATTTGCACAGTATCTTGTGAATAGAGAATCAAACTCATCCAGAACTTCTTGTAGCTGGTCCATATCTTCTTTATAAGAACATAAGAACATAAGAACGAAGGAACACTGCAGAAGGCCTACTGGCCCATGCGAGGCAGGTCCAAGTCTCCTACCGGCTTAAGCCAATGCACCCAACCTAGTCAGGTCAGGTCACATTGACTTAAGGGAGGAACACGGCAACCGACCTGGTAGCACAAGCTATCAGGTCTAACTCACACCCACCCACATCCACTCATGTATTTATCCAACCTATTTTTAAAGCTACACAACGTTCTGGCCTCTATAACGGTACTTGGGAGGTTTGTTCCACTCATCCACAACTCTATTACCAAACCAGTACTTTCCTATATCCTTTCCCGAATCTGATTTTTTCCAACTTAAAACCATTGCTGCGAGTCCTGTCTAGGCTAGATTTTTCAGCCACTATTTACATCCCCTTTATTTATTCCCGTCTTCCATTTATACACATCAATCATATCCCCCTAATTCTACGTCTTTCTAGAGAGTTTCAGATTCAGGGCCCTTAGTCTATCCTCATAGGGAAGGTTTCTGATACATGGGGTCAACTTTGTCATCCTTCTTTGTACATTTTCCAGAGAATTTATATCCATTCTGTAATAAGGTGACCAAAACTGTGCAGCATAATCTAAATGAGGCTAACCAAGGATGTATAGAGTTGAAGAACAACCTGAGGACTCCTATTATTTATGCTTCTTGATATGAAGCCAAGGATTCTATTAGCTTTATTGCGAACACTTATGCACTGTTGTCTTGGTTTCAGATTACTGCTAACCAGAACTCCTAAATCTTTTTCGCAATCCGTAAAATTAAGATTACATTATTTATTTATATGTGGCATGGTTATTGTCCTGTCCAACATTTAGAACTTTGCATTTGTCTATATTAAACTGCATCTGCCACCTTCTCTCCGACACTGCATCAGTCTATTCAAATCTTCCTGGAGTGCTCGAATGTCCTCGTCAGAATGAATTCGACGGCCTATTTTGGGGGTCATCGGCAAAAATTTTCCGATGTCGCTCTTTATGCCCTCATCTATGTCGTTTATGTAGATTGTGAACAGCAGGGGGCCCAACACTGACCCCTGTGGAACACCGCTCGTGACACTTCCCCACTTGATTTCTCCCCATTTATGCAAAATCTCTGCTGCCTATTGTCAACCATGCCTCTATCCAGGAAAAAATTTCTCCTCTATTCCATGTGCTTTAATTTTCCTCAATAGTCTCTGATGGGGGGACCCCGTCAAAAGCCTTACTGAAGTCCATATACACAATATCATATTCATTACCATGATCTACCTCCTCAAATACCTTAGTGAAAAAAGTTAATAAATTCGTAAGGCAAGGAACGCCCCTTTGTAAACCATGCTGAGATTCGTTGATTAATTTATGCTTTTCCAAGGTGGCTACGAACTGCCTCGGCAATTATTGATTCCATAAATTTTCCCACTATGGAGGTTAGGCTTATTGGTCTATAGGTTCGAAGCTAAGGACCTGTCACCTGTTTTGAAAATAGGTTTTCACATTTGCCATTTTCCACTTATCTGGCACCATGCCAGTTTTGTAGTGATATGTTGAAAAGATTAGCCAAAGGTGTGCTAAGCTCCTCTTTACATTCCTTTAGAACCCTTGCATACAGTTCATCAGGGCCTGGGGATTTGTTAGGTTTTAATTTACTATTTTCCTAAGGACCATGTCACTTGTGACCCTAATAGTACACAGTTTATTATCGTCCTGTTCTACATAATTTATCATTACTGGAATATCGCTGGTATCCTCCTGTGTAAAAACTGAGAGGAAGTATGTGTTAAAAATTCTACACATTTCCTTTTCACTGTCAGTGAGCTGACCCGAGGAACTTTTGAGTGGGCCTATCTTGTCCCTGATCTTACTTCTGTATACCTGAAAGAATCCTTTTGGGTTAGTCTTCGATTCTCTTGCAACTTTAACCTCATAATCTATTTTTTGCTTTTCTAATTCCCTTTTTTATTTCTCTCTTTAACTGAATATATCGATTTCTCAATTGCCCCTCTCCTCTTTTGATTTGCCTATATATGCCTCTCTTTTGACCAATCAGATATTTTAATCTATTGTTCATCCATTTAGGATCATTTTTGTTTGATCTGATTTCCCTATTTGGAACATAATTTGACTGAGCAGCTAGAACTATGCCCTGGAAAGCATCATATCGCAACCATCACCACCTACCTGACCCTTAGTCAGGTCATTCCAGTTCAGCCCACCTAAGTAATTTTTTCAGTCCTATGAAATCAGCCAAGCGAAAGTCAGGGACGGAGACTTGATTGCCATTATTAGGGGAATTCCATGATATATTAAAACTGAGTGATTTGTGATCACTTTCCCCAAGCTCATCATTAACCTCAAGATTATTAATTAGTGTTTCCCTACTGGCAAGAACCAAGTCAAGGAGGTTATTTCCCCTAGTTGGCTCTGTCACAAACTGTTTTAAAAAACAATCCTGGATCGTATCAAGAAAGTCACCTGACTCTAAATTTCCTGTCAAATTGCTCCAGTCAATCTGTCTATAGTTGAAATCTCCCATTAGCACAACATTTTCGTATGTAGATGCCTTACGAATTTCGTCCCATAGAAGTTTACTGCACTCCCTATCAAGATTTGGGGCCCTGTAAATCACACCCAAAATTAGTTTTTCTCGGCCCTCGAGAAGCTGTAACCAAACAGATTCAGTGGCTGACGCTTCTAATTTAATATCTTGTCTAACACAACAATTTAAATTGTCTCTGACAACATCGCTACTCCACCACCTTTCCTGTTGACCCTGTCAGTGTGGAATAATTTATAGCCTTGTATGTGACATTCAGAGGGCATCTCTCTATCTTTCAGATTGAGCCAGGTCTCTGTTATAGCAATAATATCTATGTCTCCTGCACTTGCAATTAATCTTAGCTCATCTATCTTATTTCTTACACTCCTGCTATTAGTATAGTAAACCTTAAGGGAGCTAGTCCCTTGCTGCCCTCTGCTGTCCCCCTTTGTTTGCTGACCTGATCTATTGTCTTTATTTATAACTTCATGCTGAATGCCTTTTTATACATTTACTGTTTCCAACCCAAGTGTTGCAACCTGCTTGTTTCCCACACACACCCATACCTCTATCTTCCATCAGTTTAAAATCATAGGCATTTCACCAATGGCCTTCTCAATCGAGTCTGCAAGTGCTACCACCCCAGCCCCAGAGAGATGTACCCCATCCCTTGCATACATATCATGTTTGCCATAAAAAATTGTTCCAGTTGTCAATGAATGGGATTGCAAGTTCCTTGCAGTATCTGTCTAGCCAGCAATTTACACCAATTGCCCTAGACAACCATTCATTTTCCTACTCCCCTTCTAGGCAAGATGCTACATATGATTGGGATCCCTCCCTTTGACTTAATGAAATCTATAGCTGACCTGTACTTATCTAGCAGCTCTCTCTCCTACCCTTCCCAATATCATTTCCACCAGCACTGAGACAGATAATGGGCTTGCTCCCATTACCTGACATGATATTAACCAGCCTGTTGACAATGTCCCCAACACCAGCTCCAGGGAAGCACACTCTATCTCTCATCTTCTTATTCCTATTACAAAAAGCACGGTCAATGTATCTTACCTGAGAGTCACCAACCACAAGAATGTGCTTACCTCCATTAGCAGGGGCAGTAGTACCCTTACCTTCACTGGCCACTGAAGTACATTCATCCTGAAGAACAGAGAAGCGATTTCCTACCTTCAGATCTTCACTCTTAACTTTCCTTACTCTGATGCGCTTTCCATTACTGTGAACTACTCGCCACTTGTAGCAGGTGCTGGGCTGCACCTCACTGCTGGTAGCCGTTGCTGCCTCCTCAACTACAGCCTCCTCACAGCGAGAGACAGACTGCACCTCGCTGCTAGAAGCCTCATTCCCCACAACTCTAGCCACCTCACACTCTCTCCCAGACCCATTGAGGTGGACCTTCAGCCTCCTAATCTCCTCCTGGAGAAGCAAGACCTCCTCCTTCAACTCTCCAACCTCAATTTTTAAAACACTGCAGAAGCAAGCCATGATTTGTAACCGTCCACACTAATCCCCAAGGCAGCTCAGGGTCTGTGACCTCACGTGACGACTGACCACTGAGTACTGACGACTGACCACCTTAGCTTTCTCAACTAACTCTTCTAACTGTTGCCTTTCTTGACGGAAGATGTCCTGGAATTGATTAAAAATATAATTGAATACATCTCTGTTAATTAGGAAGGAAATGTATATGTATACTAGGATTAAATTAGACAATGTAGCTTCCAGAAGAGGTGCCCCGTGGCCTGATGGCAAAAGCTCTCACTTCACATGGTGAGGGTCCGGGTTCGATTCCCGGCGAAGGTGTGGAAACATTGGACGTATTTTTTTTTTACACTGATTATCTACGTTCACCCGTCAGTTAACTGGATACCTGGATGTTAGTGGACTGGTGTGGGTTGCATCGTGGGACAAAACAGACCTAATTTGCCCGAAATGCTCTGCATAACAACCGACTTTCTATATAGTAGTATGTCATTGATGTCAGCTATGGTCTGTATAACTTTTACATGTACTAGTAGTAAAAAAAATATTATTATTATCAATATCTTACCAATTCCAGCTGATTTCTGTGTTGTGAGGGCAACATATCAACAGGCAGTCTGCCTGAGGAGTCAGGGATGTACATACACGCTCCTATGTTCTTTACCATCAACGTGGCAAGATTCCAGTTGTAAGTGTCCAGTGCTGCGTGTAAGGGAGTTTTACCAAACTGGTCTTGCAGGAAGGCCTTGCCTCCTGCCTGCCTCAGGAAGGAAGCTGTCAGGGGGCAGTTGTTAGTGGCAGCCAAAACCATGAGTGAGGTGAGATCAGTGTGGGATTGGATGGGCCAGCTGGTCTGCCATGGGGTTTCACCTCTCAAACTCTTCACAAGGTGGGCAATGCCTTCACTAAGTACATAGTCTTCTGGCCTCACTCGATGATTCTCTGCCTGCAGTGCATGCAGGAAGTGCTGAAGAAATATATTGTAAAGTCATTTATATGAATTTTTAGTAAAAATGTTTAACAAAGCCGAGATGTTGATGAATAAGACGCATGTGCAACATTTGGGTATCTTCATTGAGTGACTGATTACCTCAAATGCTTCCGTATCTTCTAACATTCTCCTCTGCATAGGACCGATGAAACCACTGGCTGGCAAAACATTTCCACAGTATTGACGCTCAGATGTTGCACAAGTGTTTTATTCATCAAGAATGTTTAGAGAAACATACACACACACACACACACACACACACACACACACACACACACACACACGCAGTAGGGACAGCGAGCGGGCTAGTCACGCCGTCGGTGCTCCGGGGATTTAAGTGTTTTTGAGGGCTACTAAGTGTTCTGCAAGGGTTGCTAAGTGTGTCAGGGTAGTCAACAATCCTAGAAGTGTTTTTTTTTAATTGCCTGAGCCACACAAGTGTGGGGAGAGCCACAATTTTGAAAGTGATCTGGAAAATAAAAGCGTCGTGGCGCAGGCTAGTGTGAAGGCGGTGTTGCCAAGTGTCACCCAAGATTTTAATAAAGTGAAACAATAGTGTGACCAGTGAAAAAAAATCAGTAAAAGGGGTACTTTATTAACGAGAAAAAATTGGGTGGATCTACGCCGGGACGTACATCGACTGGTTACCCCGGGACTCACTCGCCCTGGAAATTACACTGCTACAGCTGCACTAAAGTACTGTATCCCCATGAGTTTTGTTTGGGTTGGGGCCCAGGTTCCAATTAACGCCAAGCGAATGTAAAGGCTAACTTCATAGCAGATAAAAAAAGGGCACTCAAGTATTCAAAAAGGGTTTTAGCAAAGGGTAACCCTTTTAAAACAAGGCGATTAACTCACTAAAAAGGGTGATATAGGCACCACTGCAAGGGTGGGAGTCAGGTCACAAGAGGTTGTGGACACAAGCGACAATGAGAATCTACTTACACCCCAAAGCACAAGCCCCCTACTTTTCAGACACATAATAACCCCACATAATCGACCCATAATTCACACACACACCACACCACACACACACACACACACACACACACCCACATCCCAAACAACCCCCACACACACACACACACACACACACACACACATACACACACCCACATACACACACACACACACACACACACACCACACACACACACCCAACACCACACACACCCCCAACACACACTGAAAGTGCGGTAAGTCCCGGAGGTTGGGGTGTCGGGTCACAAAAAGGTGTGACAGAAAGGACCACTGGACTTCCCTTTAAACGCAAAGCCCCTCCCTTTTCATAATAAAAAAAACCCACACAAACCCCCACAACAATTACACAAAAAATTTTCCACTCACACACACACACACACACACACACACACACACACACCACACATATCCGACAACATACACCCCCCCCTCACCCCCAACTTCTCACATTTTCCCCGATCCATCCCCTCCCTCGACCCCCCCTCCCCCCCCCCCTTACCCCAAACCCCCCCACCCCTCCCCATCCCCCAAATAGCCACTTCCCTCCACTACTTCCCCCCCCCCACACCTAAATACCACTACAAACCTAACAACAGAACTACATGGGTTTTTTCCCACTTGACGCAATCAGGATAAAAAAAAATGGGTTGCCAAGAGCAACAAGAAAAACCAAGAGACAGGGGGGGAAAATGAAAAGGAAAGTTTGGGGGAGCAGAGCTTAAAAAAAGGGGATCATAAATGGGAAAAGAAACTTGAAGAACTTAGCATGAAAAGGGAAAAAGGTAATATGAAAGCGGGAAGGGGGAGGTGCATGAAAAGCGCAGAATCTGGGAACGAGTTTAGAAGAGGAATTAAAAAAATCTAAAAACCAAAAGAACTAAACTTTTTGGGGTTGAAAAACAGAGACGCTACCTCACCCAAAAATAAGGGACTGTAGGGAAAAGGGGCACAACTGATGGAGATGCCTATAAAGGAGACTGTAGAAAAATGAAAGAGCTAAGTTTATGTGGAGGCCAAACAACAACAACAGAGCCAAGGAAAGCCGAAAAGAAAAGACGGCCACTAACCCAAGTACTTTACCCAGTGAAACGATAAAAGAAAGCGCGTGGAGGAAACCAAATTTAAAAATGAGGGGATACCGGGGATAGCATGGGGAATGAAAGGGTGAGGTCTTTTGTGTTGGGCCCCAGGAAGTCGAAGGGGAAACATATGAAGCAAGAAAACAAGGGGAAAGAAAAGCAATTGAAAGCATCATGAAAGCAATAGGAGAAGACGATATAAACCCAGGGAAAAATTTTTCGGAGAATGGGGGGGTTTTGTAAAAAAAAAACCCCGGGCCAGTGAGAGTGACCTTAAGGCAAAGCGACTGGGGACCAGATACTCAGGAGAAAGCACGATTAAGGGACATACGCATACAGGAGGGGTATCTCGACCGCGACAAACACAAAAAGAAAGGAAAAAACTGAGAGGAGGGAAAAAGGCAAAAGGGAGGAAAGGGGGGGGAGGAGAAGAAAACGGAGTCCCAGCCCAGGAAGAAATCAAACAGCCCCCTCACAACTTTCTATAAAAGCCTCCCAACCAGGTCAACCCCAGTGCAACCAAACACTCTAAATCAAACACCCATGCCACACCCCAATGCCCCCACCCACTACATTACAAACTTCACCCCCACACAACAACCCATAGTTCCTTACCAGGTTCCCATTCCCCCAACCCCAATTATTTCCCCAACCAAGCTTAGAAAAGAATTTAAAAAGGTGGGTATACAAAGCAGAGGGGGAATAAAAAACAATATGAGGAGTGGCACAAAAAAATCAAAAGACCCCCAGAAAAAGCACCACAGAAACAAAACTCCCAAAAATAACGATTCAATTTTCCATCCGGATATCAAATTTTCGGGAAAGACGAGGGGGGGAAGGGGAGGGGGAAATTGCACGCTCAAAAAAAACCCAGGGGTTTTGAGAAAATAAAAGGAATGGATGGCAGGGGCGAAAGGGACACTTAGTAGGAAAACCAGTCTGGGGGACAAAAGGTGATAATTGCAGTAATGTAAACCCATCACAAAACTGAGGGGGCCAAAGAAAATACATGAGAGAACAGAGCAATGATCAACCCCTAGCCGGGGTGGCCGGGAGAGCACACGGGGGGGAGAAAAGTTACAGTTATGGGTGATTTAATCACAAGGAGATTGCTGAAAAAACCCGGGGAGCCCCAGGGGGGTCCCAAACATGGGAGCCAAGATAAAGGTGGTACTGGAAAAAACCTCATGATCAACATTTTGAGACCTACCAAGGAGAGAGGAGAGTTAACCAGAAAAGGTTGGACCGTTTCACCATGGTGTTGGGACATCGGGGGTATCTGTATAAAAGGCCCCTGGGGAGCTAGTGTCATGTGGTTCTGTGTTTTCGACTACATAGTTGAGCCCCAAAGTGGAAGGTAGCGGAATGGGCGGGGAAAAACCAAAACTACAAAAGGGGGGGGGAACATCAGGCATGGGGAATTTCCCTTAAAGACATTCATGGGAGAGGAACTGACAGGAAACCGTACAAAAAAGAGGATAGTACAACAAAATGCAAGGAGGCAGAGGAGAGGTTTTTTCCCCAAAGGGAAACAAAAATAATGGGAAAAACGAACAGTCCTTGTTAAACCCAAAGGTGTGGGGAGGCAAAACTAGTGTACTAGAATGGAAAAGGTCAGAAGACAGAGAATCAGGAAAATAAAGAAATCACGAAGACCAGAAACAAATATGCACAGATAAGAAGGGAGGCCAGAGACATAGAAAAGACATAGCATCAAAAAAAAGACTGACCCAAGCTGTTGTACAGACATCAGGAGGAAAACAACGTCAAGGACCAGGTATTCAACTGGGGAAGGGTGAGGGGGAATTCACAAGAAACGACCGAGAGGTATGTCAGGAGTAAACAAAAGATTTAAAGGGGGTATTTACGGGGGAAACCCGTAGGCTCCAAGAAACAGAACAGGGGGCACCCACAATGCTGGATGAGGACATAAACCAAAGGGGGAGGTGAAGAAGTGCTATGCGAAATTGACACCCCAAAGGCGGGGGGACCCAAAAAATCTCTCCTGGGTCCTTTAAAAAAAGGGGGGGGAGATATTGTTGAGCCCTTAACAAAGACTTCAACATCATTTTAAAACTGGCAACCCCTGAGGTATGAAAAATGGCAAATGTGTCCCAATTTTTAAAAAGGGAGACATACATGAGGGCCTAAACTACAGCCTGTATCCTAACGGTTTGTTGCAAGGTCATGGAGAAGATCATAGGGGGAGAGTGGGGGGGCACCTGGAAAGAAACAAGTTATAATTTTCAACCAGCACGGTTTCAGGGAAGGAAAAACCGTGTCACAAACCTACTAGAGTTTTATGACAGGTGACAGAAGTAAAACAAAAGAGAGGGGGGGCACTGCGTATTTTTGGACTGCAAGAAGGCTTTCGACACAGTTCCTCACAGAGGTTACTGAAAAGCTAGAGGGCCCGGGACAAAATAAAAGAAAGCACTGCCTGGAGCGAGAATATCTGACGGGAGGCAACAACGAGTCATGGGACGCGACAGGTGTCAGAGTGGGCGCCTGTGACAAGCGGGTTCCCAGGGGTCAGTCCCAGGACCTTTCTGTTCTTGGTAACGTAACGACATAACGGGAAGGGGTAGACTCAAAATGTCCTTGTTTGCAGACGATTTTAAATTTAAAGAGAAGAATCGAATCGGGCGAAAAATCAGCAGGACACAAGAGATTGGCAGGCTACAAGCCTGTCCAGCAACTGGCTCCTTAATTTAACCCTGCCAAATGCAAAGTCATGAAGTTGGGGGAAGGGCAAAAAGACCGCAGACACAATATGTTTTGATAGCCCAAAAAACTCAAACCTCACCAAGGGGAAAAAATCTGGGGGTTTGGGATAACCCGGGAAAATCTCCTGAGGGGCACATTTAATCGATAACTGCTGCAGCATACGGGGGGCCCGGCAAACTACGGGGTGCTTCCGAAACCTCAGTAAGGGTTCGTTAAAACTCTGTCACCCTCTACGTCAGGGGCCCCTACGGAGTAGCAGCACCAGTTTGGAATCCACACCCATCAAGCACGTCAAGAAATTAGAGAAAGTCAAAGGTTTGCAACAAACTAGTCCCAGAGGTACGGGATTGTCCTTGAAGAAAGGTTTGAGGGAAAACGGGGGACAACTGGGGGCCAGGGGGTCAGGGAGAAGATAACACATATAAAAAAGCACGGGAAAAACAGGTGGACAAAGAAGGGATGTTCCAGAGATGGACACAGAACCCCAAAAGGTCACAATTGGAAGTTTAAGATCAAAGAATCAAAGGGATGTTAGGAAGTATTTTTTCAGTCATAGATAGTCAGGCCGTGGAAAGCCTAGAAAGGATTGTGGAGGAGGAACCCAAAATATTTTTTAAAGGGGAGGTTTTGATAGAGTCATGGGGCAGGGAGAGAGGACCTAGTAAATTTACGAAGAGGCGGGGCCAGGAGCTGTGACTCGACCCCCGCAACCCCAAAAAGGTGGTACAATAGGTGAGTACACACACACACACAAAAACACACGGCAAATGTATTCCCCTTTTCAAAAAAGGAGACAGAAAAGAGGCCTAAACTATAGACCTGTGTCTTGACGTTATAGTATGCAAAATTTGGAGAAGATTTTCAGGGGGAGAGTGGGGAGACCTGGAACAACAGGAGTATAAATGCCAACCACACGGGTTCACGGAAGGCAAATCCTGTGTCGCAAAAACCTTTTTGGAGTTTATGATAAAATAACAAAGTAAGACAAAAGAGAGAGGGGTGGGTTGATTGCATTTTGGACTGCAAAAAGGCCTTTGACACAGTTCCTCACAAGGAAATTTTGAAGAAGCTAGAGATCAGGCGATATAAAAAAGGGGACTGCAATGGAAACGAAAAACCTGACAGGGAGGCAACAAAGATCATGTACGTAAAGGTATCACAGTGGGCACCTGGACGAGCGGGGGGCCCACAGGGGTCGGTCCTAGGACCAGTGCTTTTTTGGGATTGTGAACGACTACGGAAGGTTAACTCGAATGTCCCTGTTTGCAGATGATGTGAAGTTAAGAGGAGAATTAAAAACTGATGGGACCAGGCAGGACTTCAAAGAGACTGGGGCGACTGGACACCTGGTCGCAAATGGCTTTTCGAATTTAAAACCTGCCAAATGCAAAATCATGAAAGGGGAAGGCACAGAAGACCAAGACAGAGTATAGGGGTAGGTGGCCAAAGATGCAAACCCCTTTATCAAAGGGGAAAGATCTTGGGGGAGTATAAAACCGACATGTCTCCGGGAACAAAATCAATCAGATAACTGCTGCGTATAGGGGGCCTGGCAAACCCGAGAAAAGCATTCCCATACCTTAGTAAGGAACATTCAAGACACGTACACCGTGATGTCGGCCCTACTGGAGTATGCAGACCCGTTTTGGGAACCCCCACTTTAAAAGCACGTCAAGAACTAAGAAAGTACAAAGGTTTGCAAAAGGTTGTTCCGAGCTAAAAGGGGGAAATTCCATGAAGAAAGATTAAGGGGAAAACGGCCTGACGACACGGAGGACAGGGGGGTCAGGGAGACAGAAACACATATAAAATACTCATGGAATAGACAAGGGGGACAAGGACAGGATGTTCCAGGGGGGGACACAGAAACAAGACCACAATTGGAAGTTTAAGACACAAATGGAAATAAAGAAGTAGGGAAATATTTCTTTAGTCATAGAGTTGTAAGGCAGTGGGAAAAACCTAGAAAATGAGTAGTGGAGGCAGGAACCATACAAAAGTTTTAAAACGAGGTTTTAAAAAGCTCATGGGGCGGGGGGGAGGGCCATAGCAACCGGGGAAGAGGGGGGGCCCGGGGCTAGGGGCCCACCCCCCGCCCACAAATAGGTAGTCAAAAAGGTGATACACATCAACAAACAATACACAACCCGGGAAAACACTTGTAAGCTGTAGTACACACGCAAACACCACATCACAGGATTTCACACCACCTTGAATGACCCCTGAACCTTTCTCCCTCCCCCCCCCTTTTTCTACCCTAATAGACCTTCTCTACCTTTCTCATCTTTACCTTATTCCTCTCTAACCATCCCCTTCCTAACCCATCTCCTTACCTATCTCTCTCTCTTTCCCCCTCCCCCTCTCTCCCCTTAAAATCTCTTACCCCTAAAACCTCCCCCCCTCTAACACTTCCCTCTCTACATCTGTCCCCTCCCATTATCTCTCCCCCCTCCCTTTCCCCATCTCTCTCCCATCCTCCCCTCCCTCTCCCCCTAGCCTCTCTCCCCTCTTCTCTTCCATCTCCCCCTCTTTCCCCTTCTCCCCCTCTCTGCCCCCTCTCTCTCCCCTCTTTGCCTTCTCTTTCTCTCTCTCTCTCCCTCTCCCCCCCCTCTCTCTCTCTCTCTCTCTCTCTCTCTCTCTCTCTCTCTCTCTCTCTCTCCTCTCCTCTCTCTCTCTCTTGCTCTCTCTCTCTCTTGCTCTCTCTCGATCCCCATTTTCCCTTCTAACTCTCCCCTCTCCTACTCTTCCCTTCACTCTCTCTCCCCCTCTACCTTTCCCTTCTCTCTTCTCTCAAAAAAAAAAAAAAAATGGTGGGGACTCGCAGGAACCAAGGATCAGATGAGAATGGTTCTGGTAGGGAGGAGTGGATGGAGGAGCAGTGGAAAAGGATGGAACAGAATGGGAGAGAAAATTAGGAGAGCTTTCTGAAAAATGGAGAAAGAGCTCTCTGTGAAATTGGAAAAGAGGTTGGAGAAGGAGACAAAGAATTGGGAGGCACAAGTCGAAACTGCAGTAGCCAAGATAAGGGTCCTAGAAGTTGAGATAAATAGGCTGAAGCGAGTTACAGGGGCAGTGACCAGAGAAGACACAGCATATGAAGCTGCGAGGCCAAACAGGAAGGAAGGAATTATGAATTATGCTAAAGTCATATCAGTCTGCCAAGGAGGACCAAGGAGTGAAAGGGAAGATCAGCTGGTTGCAGATGGAGAGGGTGATAGGTCGAATGCTGAGGCACAACCAGGCTATCAAGAGCCACTGGAAAAATCAAGGGAGAAACTGACCACATACAGGCAGGATCCAGAGTCACAGAGGGTGAGGCAATGGGAGGAAGAAAGGGCAAAATCAGTGTTTATCCATGGGCTTCAGGAGAGAGAGGAAAGGACACACACTGAAAGGCAGCAGGAAGAAAGAAAGAGATTGAGAAATCATCATGGAAATAGGTGAAGAGATGGACGAGATTGTAAATTTTCAAAGAATAGGGGGGTACTCGAAGGGGAGAAACTGACCAATCAAGCTGATTCTCAGGACGGAAACAGTGCAGAACAGGATCCTCCAAGAGAAACCACGATTGAAATACTCGGAAGAGTACAAGAGGGTGTTCCTAGACAGAGACAGAACAAAATCAGAACGACAGCAGCTGAGGGAGAGGACAAAAAAGCGAAAGGAGCTAGGAAAAGAGACAAGGAGGGAACCAGCAGAGGTCAGTCAGAGCAGAACAGAACAGCAAGGGCAAGCACACACACAACTATTCTCAGAACCATACAACCTATCACACCATCCCAACACACACTACAATCCATACCCACAGCCTCCACCCAACACCGAGCTATAGAATCCCACAGTAATGCCACCAGGTCTCCCACCCTCACAGGCCCCCAAACCACAGTGTTGGAAAGAAAACTGAAGGTATGGTACACAAACGCTGATGGAATAACAAATAAGTAAGAGGAGTGGCATGAAAGAGTCAAAGAAGCATCACCGGACATCATAGCTCTCACAGAAACCAAGCTTACAGATATGATAACAGATGCCATCTTTCCAACGGGATACCAAATCCTGAGGAAAGACAGAGGGAACAGGGGGGTTGGAGGAGTGGCGTTGCTGATCAAAAATCGCTGGAATTTGATGAGCTGGAGAGAGGAGACAGCGGAGAAGAAAGTGATTACACAGTGGGAACACTTCACTCTGGAGGTCCCAAAGGGGGTAATAGCATGATGTAAACCCCCCCAAACTTTTCACAAGGTGGGCAATGCCTTCACTAAGTACAAAATCCTTTTTGCCTCACCGATGATTCCCCTCCTGCAGTGCTTGCAGGAAGTCTGAAAAAAAATATTTTTAAAGTTTTTTAAAATGAATTTTTAGAAAAAAATTTTTAAAACAAAGCCGAGATGTTGAAAATAAGACGCATGTGCAACTTTTGGGGTATTTTCATTGAGTGACGGATTACCTCAAATGCTTCCGACTTCTAACATTCTCCTCTGCCCGGGAAACCATGAAACCACTTGGCGGGGCAAAACATTTCCCGTTTAAGCTGGGGGTTGCAAAAGTTTTTTTTTTCATAAAGAATATTTAGAGAAAAACCATACACACACACACACACACACACACACACACACACACACACCACACACGCAGTGGGGACCCAAGCGATGGGCTAGTCACCCGTCGGTGTTTTCCGGGGTTTTAAAGGTGTTTTTGGGGCAAACTAAGGGTTCTGAAAGGGGTTGCTAAGTGTGTCAGGGTAGTCAACAACCCCAGAATTTTTTTTTTTTAATTTTCCCCCTGACCAAACAAGTGTGGGGAGAGCCACAATTTTAAAAGGGGATCGGGAAAAAATAAAAGCGTCGTGGCGCGGGCTAGTGTGAAGGCGGTGTTCCCAAAGGGGTCCCCCAAAATTTTTTTAAATAAAGTGAAAAAATAGTGTGACCAGTGAAAAAAAATACAGTAAAAAGGGGTACATTATTAACGAGAAAAAATTGGGGGGAAATTTTTTTTACGCCGGGAAAACGTACATCGACTGGATCTACCCCGGGACTTCCCCTCGACCTGGAAAACCCCTACACTGCTACAGCTGCACTACAAGTACTGTATCACCAATGATTTGGTTGTTTGGGGTTGGGGTCCGGGTTTTCCAAATTTAAACCCGCCAAGCGAATGTGAAGGCAAAAACTCTCATAGAAAGATAAAAAAAGGGAAACTCAAGTATTCAAAAAGGGTTTTAACCCAAAGGGTAATCCTTTAAAACAAGGCGATTAACTCACTAAAAAGGGTGATATAGGCACCACTGCAAGGGTGGGATTTCAGGTCACAAGAGGTTGGGGGACACAAGCGACAACTGAAAAATCTACATTAAAACCCCAAAGCAAAAAGCCACCTACTTTTCAGACACATAAAAAACCCCACAAAATTTCCGACCCATAATTACACACAACACACACACACACACACACACACACACAAAACACACACACCCACATACAAACAACCCCCCACACACACACACACACACACACCCCACACACAAAACACAAAACCCACATACACACAAAACACAAAACACACACACACCACACACACACACCAACACCCACACACACACCCAACACACACTGTAAGTGCGGTAAGTCCCGGAGGTTGGGGTGCCCGGGTCACAAAAAGGGTTGTGACAGAAAAGGACCACTGAGACTTCCCTTTAAACGCACAAGCCACCTCCCTTTTCATAAAATAAAAAAACCCACACAAATTTCCCCACACACAATTACACAAAAAAAATTTAACACACTCACACACACACACACACACACACACACACACACACACAAAAAACACTTTATCCAGACACACATACACTCCCCCCTCACCACCAACTTCTCACATTTTCCCCTGATCCACCCCCCTCCCTCGACCCCCCCTCCCCCCCCCCCTTCAACCCCAAACCCCCCCACCCCTCCCCCATCCCCCCAAATAGCCATTTTTCCCTCCACTACTTCCCCCCCCCCACCCCTTTGACTTACACACTACAAACCTAAAAAACCCAGAACTACATAGGTTTTTTCCCACTTGACGCAATCAGGATAAAAAAAAAAAGGGGTTTTTCCCCAAAAGAGCAACAAAAAAAACCAAGAGACAGGGGGGGAAAATGAAAAGGGAAAGTTTGGGGGAGCAGAGCTTAAAAAAAGGGGATCATGAATGGGAAAAGAAACTTAAAAGAATTTTAAGCATGAGAAGGGAAAAAGGAAAATTTTAGGGAAAGCGGGAAGGGGAGGTGCATGAAAAGCGCAGAACCCTGGGAACAGAGTTTAGAAGAGGAATTAAAAAAAATCAAAAAACCCCCCAAAAGAACTAAACTTTTTGGGGATTGAAAACAGAGACGGCTACCTCAGCCACAAAAAAGGGGGAACTGTAGGGAAAAGGGGCACAACTGCATGGAAAATGCCCTATAAAGGAGACTGTGGGAAAAAATGAAAGAGCTAAGCTTTATGTGGGGGGCCCCCCAACAACAACAGACCCCAAGGAAAGCCGAAAAGAGAAAAGACGGCCACAAAACCCAAGAAACTTTAGCCAGTGAAACGATGAAAGAAAGCGGGCAGTGGAGGAAACCCAAATTTAAAAATGAGGGGATACACGGGGATACCCATGGGAGAATGAAAGGGTGAGGTCATCTTTGTGTATGGGGGCTCCAGGAAGTCGAAGGGGAAACATATGAAGCAAGAAAACAAGGGGAAAAAAAAGGGCCCAATTGAAAGCATCATAAAAGGCAATAGGAGAAGACGTTTATAAACCCAGCGGAAAAATTTTTCGGAGAATGGGGGGTTTTGTAAAAAAAAAAACCCCGGGCCAGTGAGAGTGACCTTCAAGGCAAAGCGACTGGGGCCCCCAGATATTTCAGGAAAAAGGGAAAAAACGATTAAGGGACATAGGGCATACAGGAGGGGAAACCCTCGCCCCCGCGACAAACACAAGAAGAAAGGAAAAAACCTGAGAGAGAGGGAAAAAAGGGCAAAAGGGAGGAAAGGGGGGGGAAGGAGAAGAAAACGGAGTCCCAGCCCAGGAAGAAATCAAACAGCCCCCTCACAACTTTCTATAGAACCCTTTCCCAAACCAGGCCCAACCCCAGTGCAACCAAACACTCTAAATAAAAACACCCATGCCACACCCAATGCCCCCACCCACTACATTACAAACTTCACCCCCACACCAACCCCAACCCATATTTCCCTTTTAACCGGGGTTCCCATTCCCCCAAACCCCAATTATTTCCCCAAACCAAGCTTAGAAAAGAAGTTAAAAGGTGGGTATACAAATGCAGAGGGGAATAAAAAACTTTTTATGAGGAGTGGCACAAAGAAATCAAAAGACCCCCCAGACAAAAGCACCACAGAAACAAAACTCCCAAAAATAACGATTCAATTTTCCCAAATCCGGATATCAAATTTTCGGGAAAGACGAGGGGGGGAAGGGGAGGGGGAAATTGCAGGGGCTCTTTAAAAAACCCAGGGGTTTTGAAAAAAATAAAAGGAAGGGGATGGCAGGGGCAAAAAAGGGACACTTAGTAGGAACAATCCAGTCTGGGGGACAAAAGGTGATAATTGCAGTAATGTACAACCCATAAACAAAACCTGCAGGGGGCCAAAGAAAATACATGAGAGAAACAGAGCAATGTTTCAACACCTAGCCGGGGTGGCCGGGAGAGCACACGGGGGGGAGAAAAGTTACAATTTTAGGGGGTAAATTTCAATCACAAGGAGATTGACTGAGAAAACCGGAGCCCCATGGGGGTCCCAAACATGGGAGCCAAGATGAAGGTGGTACTGGAGCCCCCTTTCATGCACCCAACATTTTGAGACCTCCCCAAGAGAGAGGAGAGTTAACCAGAAAAGGTTTGGGAAACCGTTTACACCATGAGTAGTTGGGACATCGGGGGTATCATGAAATGAAAGGCCCCTGGGGAGCTAGTGTCATGGGGGGGGGGTTTCTTTTGTTTTCGACTACATAGTTGAGCCCCAAAGTGGAAGGTAGCAGGAATGGGCGGGGAAAAAACCCAAAACTACAAAAGGGGGAAACCCCTCAGGCATGAGGAATTTCCCTTAAAGACTTTCCCATGGGAGGGGGAACTGAAAAGGAAACCGTACAAGAAAATGAGGACAAAAGTACAACAAAAGGGCAAGGAGGCAGAGGAGAGGTTTTTTTCCCCAAAGGGAAACAAAAATAATGGGAAAAACGAACAGCCCCTTTGTTAAACCCAAAGGTGTGGGGAGGCAAAACTAGTGTACTAAAATTTGGAAAAAAGGTACAGAAGACAGAAAAACTCAGGAAAAAAAAAGAAATCCCCCGAAGACCAGAAACGAATATGCACAGATAAGAAGGGAGGCCAAAAGAAAATAAAAAAAAGACATAGCATAAAAAAGTAAAGACTGACCCAAGCTGTTGTAAAAAGCCACATCAGGAGGAAAACAACAGTCAAGGCCCCAGGTTTTCCCAACTGGGGAAAGGGTGAGGGGGAATTCACAAAAAAAGGGACCGAGAGGAAATGTCAGGAGCTAAACAAAAGATTTAAAGGGGTATTTACGGGGGAAACCAGTGGGCTCCAAAAAAACAGAACAGGGGGCACCCACAATTGCTGGATAAAGGAACATAAACCCAAAGGAGGAGGGGGAAAAAGGGCTGCTATGCGAACTTGACACCTAAAAAGGGGGGGGGGGAAACCAACAACATCTTTTCCATGGGTCATTAAAGGGGGAAGCGAGATATTGTTGACCCTTTTAACAAAAAACTTAAAAACCATCTTTTAAAAACTGGCAACCCCTGAGGTATGAAAAATGGAAAAATGTAGCCCCCAATTTTTAAAAAGGGAAAACATACATGGGGGCCCTAAACTACAGACCTTTTAATCCTAACGGTTTAGTTTGCAAGGTAAATGGAGAAGATCATCAGGGGGAGAGTGGGGGGGAAACCGGGAAAGAAACAAGTTTAAAAATTGCCCAACCAGCACGGTTTCGGGGAAGGGAAAAATCCTGTGTAAACAAACCTACTAGAGTTTTATGAAAAGGTGAAAAGAAGTAAGAAAAAAGAAGAGGGGTGGACCGACTGCGTTTTTTTTGGAAACTGCAAGAAGGTTTTCGACACAGTTCCTCAAAAGAGGTTCCCCTGAAAAAAGCTAGGGGACCGGGCACAAATAAAAGGGGAAAAGCACTGCACTGGAGAAAGAAAAATTATCTGACAGGGAGGCAACAACGAGCCCATGGTACGCGACGAGGTGCCCAAGAGTGGGCCCCCTGTGAAAAGGGCGGGTTTCCCAAACAGGGGTCGGGTCCCAGGACCGGTTGCTGTTCTTGGAAAACGTAACGACATAACGGAAGGGATAGACTCAAAGTGTCCTTTTTTTGCAAAACGTTTGAATTTAATGAGAAGAATCGAATGGGACAAAAGGGGATCGGGCGGGGAACAAAAAAGGGGAAAATCTGGCAGGCTACAAGCCTGTCCAGCAACTGGCTCCTTAATTTTAAAAACCCTGCCAAATGCAAAGTCATGAAGTTTGGGGAAAGGGGCCCCAAAAAGACCGCAGACACAATATATTTTAGATACCCCAAAGATTTCAAACCCCCCCAAAAGGGAAAAAGATTTTGGGGGTTGAGTATAACCCGGGCATATCTCCTGGGGCGCACTTTCAATCAGAAAACCCTGCTGCAGCATAGGGGCCCCTGGAAAACCCAAAGGGATTTTTTTCCGAAACCTCAGAAAGGATTCTTTAAAGACCCCTGTAAAAAACCCATTTTAGGGTCGGGCCCAAAACGGAGAAAGCAGCCCCCAGTTTGGAATCCAAAACCTATCAAGCACGTCAAGAAATTTTTGAGAAAGTTCAAAGGTTTGCAAAAAAACTAGTCCCCCCGAGGTACGGGATTGTCCTATGAAGAAAGGTTTTAGGGAAATCGGGCCACAACTGGGGGCCAGGGGGTTCAGGGGAGAAAAAGATAACACATATAAAAAACGGGACGGGAAAAAACAGGTGGACAAAGAAGGGATGTTCCCCGAGATTTGGGCACAGACCCAAGAGGTCACAATTGGAAGTTTAAGACTCAATGAATCAAAGGGATTTTTAGGAAGTATTTTTTTTCAGTTTATAGATAGTCCCGGCCGTGGAATAGCCTAGAAAGGATTGTTGGGGGGCCCGGAAAACCCAAAATATTTTTTAAAGGGGAGGTTTTGATAGAGCTCATGGGGCAGGGGGAGAGAGGACCTAGTTAAATTTACGAAGAGGCGGGGCCAGGAGCTGTGACTCCCACCCCTGCAACCCCAAATAGGTGAGTACCCAAAAAGGTGAGTACCAAAACACACACACAAACACACAAAGGCAAAAAGGGATTTCCCATTTTTTAAAAAAGGAGAAAAGAAAAGAGGCACTAAACTATAGACCCCGTGTCATTGACGGGGTTTTAGTATGGGAAAAAATTTGGAGAAGATTTTCAAGGGGGAGAGTGGGGAGACCTGGAACAACCCGGAGTATAAATGCCAACCACACGGATTCCCCCGGAAGGCAAATCCTGTGTCGGGAAAACCTTTTGGAGTTTTTTGATAAAATAACAAAGTAAGACAAGAAAAGAGAGGGGTGGGTTTTATTGCACTTCTTTGGGCTGCAAGAAGGCCTTTGACACAGTTTTCCCCCACAAGGAAATTTTGAAGAAGCTAGAGCATCAGGCGATATAAAAAAGGGGACTGCAATGGAATCAAGAAAAACCTGAAAAGGGAGGCAACAAAGATCAAAGTACGTAAAGAAGTATCACAGTGGGCACCCCCGTGACGAGCGGGGGCCCACAGGGGGCGGTCCTAGGACCAGTTTTCTATTTTTGGGAAAATTTTGAACGACATGAAAGGAATGGTTAACTCAGAATGTCCCTGTTTGCAGATGATGTGAAGTTAAAGGGGGAGAATTAAAAACTGATGAGGACCAGGCAGGACTTCAAAGAGGGCCCGGGCAGACTGGACACCTGGTCCCCGCAAATGGCTTCTCGAATTTAAAACCTGCCAAATGCAAAGTCAAAGAAAAAGGGGAAGGGGACAGAAGACCACAGACAGAGTATAGGGTAGGTGGCCAAAGACTGCAAACCCCCCCCAAATCAAAGGGGAAAGATCTTTGGGGGGTATAAAACCGACATGTCTCCGGGAACCACATCAATCAGATAACTGCTGCAGTAAAAAGGGCGCCCCGGCAAACCTGAGAAAAGCATTCCCATACCTTAGTAAGGAACCAAATTTAAGACACGTACACCGTGTTTTGGTTCCGGCCCTACTGGAAATATGCAGAAACCCGTTTTTGGGAAACCCCCACTTTATAAAACAAAGTCAAGAAAATAAGAAAGTAAAAAAGGTTTGGCCCAAAAAGGTTTGTTCCCCCCGCTAAAAGGGGGAAAGTCCTATGAAGAAAGGGTTAAGGGAAATCGGCCTGACGGGCACGGAGGACAGGGGTCAAAGGGGGAAAAAGAAACACATATAAAATACTCATGGAATAGACAAGGTGGACAAGGACCCGGATGTTCCAGGGGGGGACAAAAGAAACAAGACCCCCAATTGGAAGTTGAAGACACAAATGGAAATCAGAGAGAAAGTAGGGAAATAAATTTTTTCAGTCATAGAGTTGTAAGGCAGTGGGAAAAACCTAGAAAAAAGAGTAGTTTGGGGGGCAGGAACCATACAACAGTTTTTAAAAAAAGGTTTGAAAAAAGCTCATGGGGCCGGGGGGAGGGCCATAGCAACCGGGGAAGAGGGGGGGCCAGGGGCTAGGGCCGAACCCCCGCAACCACAAATAGGTAGTACAAATAGGTGATACACAAAACACACACAAACACATACACCCCCAGGAACAACACTTGTAAGCTGTAGTAAAACACGCAAACACACACATCCCCAGGATTTCACACCCCCCTTGAACTGACCCCTGAACCTTTCTCCCTCCCCCCCCCTCTTTTTAAACCCCAATAGACCTATCTCTACCCTTTCTCACTCTTTACCTATATTCCCTCTCTAACCAAACCACTTCCTTTAACCCATCTCCTCTACCTATCTCTCTCTCTTTCCCCCTCCCCATCTCTCCCCTCTAAAATCTCTTACCTCTAACAAACCCCCCCCCCTCTAACACTCTCCCTCTCTACATCTGTCCCCCCCCCATTATCTCTCCCCTCCCCCCTTTCCCCCCTTTTCTCCCCCCATCCTCCCCTCCCCCTTTCCCCCCTAGCCTCCCTCCCCTCTTTCCCTTCCATCTCCCCCCCCTTTCCCCTTTTCCCCCTCTCTGCCCCCTCTCCTCCCCTCTTTTTCCTTCTCTTTCTCCCTCCTCCCCCTCTCCCCCCCCTCTCTCTCTCCCCCTCCCCTCTCTCTCTCCCCAGTTTCTCTTTTCCCTCTCCCCCTCTTTTCCTCTCCTTTTCTCCCCTCTCTTGCTCTCTCCCTCTCTTGCCCCTCTTTTCATCCCCATTTTCCCTTCTAACCCCTCCCCCTCCCCAAATCTTCCCTTTACTTTTCTCTCCCCCTCTACCTTTTTCCCCTTTTCTCTTCTCTCAACAAAAAAAAAAAAAAAAAGGTGGGGACTTTGCAGGAAAACCCAAAGGGTCAGAGAGAATGGTTTTGGTAGGGAGGGTGGGTGGAGGGGCATGGAAAAGGGTGGAACAGAATGGGAAAAGAAAATTAAGGGGAGCTTTCTGAAAAATGGAGAAAGAGCTCCTGTGAAATTGGGAAAAGAGGTTTTGGGGAAGGAGACAAAGAATTTGGGGGGCACAAAATCGAAACTGCAGTACCAAAAAAGGGGCCCCAGAAGTTGAAAATAAATAGGCTTTAAGCGAGTTTCGGGCATGAAACCGAGAAACCCCAGCCCTATGAAGCTGCGAGGCCAAAAAAAAGGGGAAAGGGAATTTTGAATTATGCCTAAAAATCATAAAAGTCTGCCAAGGGGGACCAAGGAGTGAAAGGGGAAAATCGCTGGGTTGCAAAATGGAGAGGGGATAGGTTTAAAGGGTGAGGGACAACCAGGGAAAACAAGACCCTGGGAAAAAACAAGGGAAAACCCCGACCCATACAGGCCGGGTCCAGAGTCACAGAGGGTGAGGCCCAAAGGGGGGAAAAAGGGCAAAATCAGTGGGTTTTTCCATGGGGTTCAGGAGAGAGAGGAAAGGGCACCCCACTGAAAGGCACAGGAAGAAAGAAAGAAATTGAGAGAATCATCAAAGGAAATGGTGAAAGATGGACAGATTGTAAATTTTCAAAAATAGGGGGGGACCCCGAAGGGGGGAAACTGACCAATCAAAACTGATTCTTCCCGGGGCGGAAAAAGTGCAGAACAGGGGGTCCTCCAAGGAAAAACCCCGATTGAAATACTCGGAAGAGTACAAGAGGGTGTTTCCCAGACCCGAGACAGAACAAAAACAGAACGCCCCAGCTGAGGGAGAGGGAAAAAAAAACGAAAGGAGCTAGGAAAAAAAGACAAAAGGGGGGAACCAGCAGAGGTCAGTCAAAAGCCCAAAAAAACAGGGAAGGGCAAGCACACACACAACTATTCTCAGAACCATACAACCTATCACACCCTTTCCCCCCAAAAAAACTACAATCCTACCCAACCTCCACCCAACACCGAGCTATAGAATCCCCATTAAAGCCACCAGGTCTCCCACCCTCACAGGGCCCCCAAAACCCCAAAGTGGAAAAGGGAAAATGAAGGGAAAAGGTACAAAAAACGCTGATGGAATAACAAAAAAGTAAAGGAGGGCATGAAAGAGTCAAAGAACATCACCACATCATAGCTCTCACAGAAACCAACTTACAGATATGATAACAAGAAAGCCATCTTTTTCCAAAGGGGTACCAAAACCTGAGGAAAAACAGAGGGGAAAAAGGGGGGGGGAGGGGTGGCGTTGCTTTATCAAAAAACGCTGGAATTTTGATGAGCTGGAGAGAAAGGGGAAAAGCGGAGAAGAAAAATGATTACACATTGGGGAAAACCCCTTTCCCCCTGGGGGTCCCCAAAGGGGGTAATAGCAGTGATGTAAAAACCCACCACAGAACAGCAGGGGGCCAAGGGAAAGTACGGGCAAGAAACAAAAAGAGCGATGGTTGACACACTGGCCCAGAGTGGCCAGAAGAGCTCCCTGAATGCAGGGGGAAAGCCCCCGAACATGGGGGGACCTTTTAAACCCCAAGGGGATCGATTTTGGGAAAAACTTGGGCCCACATGGGGGGCCCCCATACATGGAGGGCTAAGATTATGGAGGGGTCCTTTAAAAATTCATGTGCCAACACGTTTAAGGGGCACTACAAGAAAGAGAGGAGAGGAAGAACCAGCAAAGGGTGGAAATTAGTATTCACCCTTTAGTTTTGCAGATATTGAGGAAAATCACATATGAAAGACCCCTTTGGGGGCCCGTGACCCTGGGGGTTTTAAACTTCGAATAAACGAGAGCTACAAGTGGAGGGAAAAGCAGGGAAAGGGCCCGGACAATGAAGCCCCAAACTACAAGAAAGGGGACCCACACAGGAAAAGAGGGAAATACCCGAACGGGGGTTTTAAATGGGAAAAGAAACTGGGAGGGAAGCCAGTTTAAAGAGAAAGATGGAATATTGGGAAACAACAAAATGCAAGAGGCTGAGGAAAGGTTTGTACCCAAAAGGGAAACAGGATTAATGAAAAACCAGGATGACCCATGGTTTTTCCCAAAGGGCAGGGAGGCAAAAAAACCAAGTGTGCTAGGGAATTGGGAAAAATATAAAAGGGAAAAGGGCCCAGGGGAAAAAAGGAAAAAAGTCCCTAGAGCCCGAAACCAATATGCACAGAAAAGAAGGGAAACCCAAAGACAATAAGAAAATACTAGCAGCCCAAAAACCAAAACTGACCCCCAAACTGTTGTACGCCACATCAGGGGAAAACAACAGTCCAAAGGGCCAGGTTTAAACAGGGTAAAGGGAAAGGAAAGGAAAGGGGAGACAAAAAAGAAATGACCGAAGTATGTGAAAAAACCAAAAAGAGATTTAAAGAAAATGTTTTACAGAGGAACAGAAGGGAAATTTCCCGAAAGACAGAAGGTGGGGCACACCCCCCCAAGTGCTGGACACAGTGCACACAACCGGGAAGAAGTGAAGAGGCTTCTGAAATTAGCTAGATACCTCAAAGGGAATGAGGGCCCAAAAACATCCCCCATGGGTATTTAGAGAGGGAGCAGAGGCCCCTATGTGACCCCTAAAAAACAATATTCAATACACTATCGAAACAGGGGGATTGCCTTTAGGCAAAGGAAAAAACAGCAAAGTAGTCCCAAAATTTAAAAAAAGGGGAAAAGACATTAAACCCTTAAACTAAGACCAGTGGGCCCCTGGAAAAATGTATAGTATGCAAAATCATGGGGAAGATTATCAGAAGAGTGGGGGAACAAACCCAGAAAGGAATGATCTTTATCAACAGCAGCCAAAATGGTTTTAGGGACGGGGAAAACCCGTGTCACAAACCTACTGGAGTTTTTTGACATGGGGACAGCAGTAAGACAAGAGAGAGGGGTGGGTGGTTGCATTTTCTTGGACTGCAAGAAGGCGTTTGACACAGTTCCACACAAGAGATTGGTGCAAAAAACTGGAGGACCAAGCAGGGATAACAGGGAAGGCACTACAATGGATCAGGGAATACTTGTCAGGAAGACAGCAGCGAGTCATGGTACGTGGCGAGGTGTCAGAGTGGGCACCTGTGACCAACGGGGTCCCGCAGGGGTCAGTCCTAGGACCAGTGCTGTTTCTGGTATTTGTGAACGACATGACGGAAGGAATAGACTCTGAGGTGTCCCTGTTTGCAGATGACGTGAAGTTTGATGAGAAGAATTCACTCGATCGAAGACCAGGCAGAACTACAAAGGGATCTGGACAGGCTAGCAGACCTGTCCAGCAATTGGCTCCTGGAGTTCAATCCCACCAAGTGCAAAGTCATGAAGATTGGGGAAGGGCAAAGAAGGCCACAGACGGAGTACAGTCTAGGGGGTCAGAGACTACAAACCTCACTCAAGGAAAAAGATCTTGGGGTGAGTATAACACCAGGCACATCTCCTGAAGCGCACATCAACCAAATAACTGCTGCAGCATATGGGCGCCTAGCAAACCTCAGAACAGCATTCCGACATCTTAATAAGGAATCATTCAGGACCCTGTACACCGTGTACGTTAGGTTCATATTGGAGTATGCGGCACCAGTTTGGAACCCACACCTAGCCAAGCACGTGAAGAAACTAGAGAAAGTGCAAAGGTTTGCAACAAGACTAGTCCCAGAGCTAAGAGGTATGTCCTACGAGGAGAGGTTAAGGGAAATCAACCTGACGACACTGGAGGACAGGAGAGATAGGGGGGACATGATAACGACATACAAAATACTGAGAGGAATTGACAAGGTGGACAAAGACAGGATGTTCCAGAGATTGGACACAGTAACAAGGGGACACAGTTGGAAGCTGAAGACACAGATGAATCACGGGATGTTAGGAAGTATTTCTTCAGCCACAGAGTAGTCAGTAAGTGGAATAGTTTGGGAAGCGATGTAGTGGAGGCAGGATCCATACATAGCTTTAAGCAGAGGTATGATAAAGCTCACGGCTCAGGGAGAGTGACCTAGTAGCGATCAGTGAAGAGGCGGGGCCAGGAGCTCGGACTCGACCCCCGCAACCTCAACTAGGTGAGTACAACCTCAACTAGGTGAGTACACACACACACACACACAGACACATACACACACACAACACACACACACACACACACACACACACACACACACACCTCTCTCTCTCTCTCTCTCTCTCTGATGGAAGGAATAGACTCTGAGGTGTCCCTATTCACAGATGATGTGAAGTTGATGAGAAGAATTAAATCGGA
>NC_069416.1:24616877-24637308 GCF_026875155.1 Cherax quadricarinatus | reverse complement strand
GAGAGAGAGATAGGAGGAGAATGGGTGAGGTGATGGGTTTAGAGAGAATAATAGGTAAAATGGGGAAAGGTAGAGATAGGTCTATTGGGGTAGAAAGGGGGGGGGGAGAGGGAAAGGTTCAGAGGTCAGTTAAGGAGGTGGAAATCTGTGTATGTGTGTGTTTGCGTGTGACTAAGCTTACAAGTGCTTTTTCCTGTGTGTGTATGTTATGTGTGGTATGTGTACTCCCCTATTTTACTCCCCTATTGTGTTGCGGGGGTGATCCGCTCCTGGCCCCCCCTCTTAACCGTTCTACAGGCCCTCTCTTACCCGCCCCCTGGCTTTATCAAACCCGTCTTAAAACGGTAGGTTCCTCCCTCCATACGCATTTTCAGGCTTTCCACTGCCTTAAAACTCTATAAACTGAAGAAATACTTCCTACTCCTCGATATTTGGTCTTAATTTTCCTTTGTGGCCCTTTTTTTTGGGTGTCCCCCCCCTGGAACACCCGTCCTTGTCACCTGCTTTCCACAAGTTTTTTATATGTCGTTTCATGTCCCCCCTGACCCTCTGCCTCCGTGTCGTCAGCCGATTTCCCCTTAAATCTTCTTCATAGGACATTCCCCTTGCTCGGGAACAAACTTTTGCAACCCTTTGTACTTTCTCTTTTTTCTTGCGTGCTTATCAAGTGCGTGTTCCAAAGGTGCTGCAACCCCATTTGGGGCCTGAAACACGGTGTACAGTGTCTTGAATGATTCCTTACTAAGGTACGGAATGCTGTTCTCGGGTTTTGCCGGGGCCCCCCATAGCGCAGCAGTTATCTGTTTGATGTGTGTTTCGGAGACATGCTCGGGTTATACTCCCCCCAGTCTTTCTCCTTGAGTGAGGTTTGCAGTTTTTGGGCCACCAGCCTTACTCGTCTGTGGTCTTCTGTGTTCCCCCTATTTTCAGACTTTGCTTTTGCAGGGATTAAATTAAAGAAGCCATTTGCTGGACCCGGTGTCCAGTTGTCCAGGTCCTTGAAGTCTGCCTGGGCCTCATCAGATTTAATTCTCCTCTTTTAAATTACATCATCTGCAAACAGGGGCACTTTTGGTTAACCCCTTTCCGTCAGTGTTCACTATCCCCAAAAAAAGCAGGGGCCTAGGACCGCCCCTGTGGGACCCCGCTCGTCACGGTGCCCCCGTGTACTCATCCGTACCATGACTCGTTGTTGCCTCCCTGTAGGTATTCTCTGATCATTGCTGTGCCCTTCCTGTTATATGCGCCTGATGCTTCTAGCTTCGGCACTAATCTATGTGAGGAACTGTGTCAAAGGCCTTTCTTGCAGTCCAAGAAGATGCAATCAACCCACCCCTCTCTCTCTTGTCTTACTTCTGTTATTTTATCATAAAAACTCCAGACGGTTTGTGAACAGGATTTGCTTCTTCGTGAATTCCGTGTGGTTGGCATTTATTACTCCTGTTACGTTCCAGGTGCTCCAACCTCTCCTCATGTAATCTTCTCCATAATTTTGCAGTACTATACACGTCAATGACACAGGTCTATGTTTAGTGCCTCTTTTTTCTGTCTCTTTTTTGGAAAATGGGATCTACATTTGCGTGTGTGTATGTGTGTGTGTGTGTACTCACCTATTTGTACTCACCGAGTTGTGGTTGCAGGGGGGTCGAGTCAAAGCTCTGCCCGCCTCTTCGCTGATTGCTACTAGGTCTCTCTCTCCCTGCCCATTGAGCTCTTATCATACCTCGCCTTATAACTATGTATGGTTCCTGCTCCACCACATTCACTTTAGGCTATTTCCACGGCTGAATACTCTATGACTGAAGAAATACTTCCTAAACATCCCTTTGATTCATCTGAGTCTTCAACTTCCAATTGTAACCTCCTTGTGTCTGTGTCCATCTCTGGAAACAATCCCGTTTGTCCACCTCGTATATTCCGTTGCAGTATTTTTTTATGTCGTTATCATGTCTCCCTGACCCTCCTGGCCTCCAGTGTCGTCAGGCCGATTTTCCTCAACCTTTCTTCATAGGACATCCCCGTAGCTCTGGGACTAGTTCTTGTTGCAACCTTTGCCACTTTCTCTAAATTTCTTGACGTTCTTGCTAAGGTGTGGATTCCAAACTGGTGCTGCATACTCCAGTATGGGCCCTGACGTAGATGGTGTACTGAGTCTAAACGAATCCTTACTGAGGTATCGGAACGCTATCCGTAGGTTTGCCAGGCGCCCGTATGCTGCAGCAGTTATCTGAATTGATGTGCGCCTCAGGAGATTATGCTCGGTGTTATACTCACCCCCAGATTTTTTCCTTGTGAGTGAGGTTTGCAGTCTTTGGCACATCTAACTATATTGTGTCTGCGGTCTTCTTTCCCTTCCCCTATCTTCATGACTTTGCATTTGGCAGGGTTAAATTCAAGGAGCCAGTGCTGGACAGGCTTGTAGCCTGTCCGATCTTTTTGTGTCTGCCTGGATCCTCGTCCGATTCGATTCTTCTCATTAACTGCCATCGTCTGCCAAACAAGGACACTTCTGAGGTCATCCCTTCGTTATGTCGTTCACGTATACAAGAACAGCACAGGTCCTAGGGACTGACCCTGTGGAGAACCCCGCTTGTCACAGGCGCCAACTCTGACCCCTCGTCGCGTACCAGACTCGTTGAATGCCTCCCTGTCATATATTCTCTGATCCAGTGCAGTGCCTTTCCTGCTATGTGTGCTGGTCCTCACGCTTTTGCAAGTAAGTAACCTCTTGTGAGGAAACTGTGTCGAAAGCCTTCTTGCAGTCCAAAATACGCAGTCCGATCCACCCTCTCCTCTCTTGTCTTACCTTCTCGTCTCCTTGTCATAAAACACTAGTAGGTTTGTGACACAGGATTTTCCCTTCATTGAAACCTGTGTGGTTGTCAATTTACACTTGTTTCATTCCAGGTGCCCCACCACTCTTCCTCCTGATGATCTTCTCAATGACCTGCATACTATACACGTTAAGTGAGACTGGTTGTAGTTTTATTGCTCATATGTCTGTCTCCTTTTTAAAAAATTGGGACTACGTTGCCATTTTTCCAGACCTCAGGGAGTTGCCAGTTTCAAATGCTGTGTTGAAGATCTTTGGTAATGGCTCACACAATATCTCTGATCCCTCTTTTAGGGCACCATGGGAGGTATGTTGTCTGGTCCCACCGCCTTTGAGGTGTCAAGTTGCATTAGCAGCTTCTTCACCGCCTCCTTGGTTATTTGTACCTCATCCAGCACTTGCTGGTGTGCCCCCTGTTCTGATTTCCTTGGAGTCCTACAGGGTTCACTGTAAATACCTCTTTAATCTTATGTTGAGCTCCTGACATACCACTCAGTCGGTTCTTGTGAATTCCCCATCACCCTTCTCAGTTGATTCCCTGGTCCTTGACTGTTTGTTTTCTATCCTGATGTGGCTGAACAACAGCTTCGGAGTAGTCTTTACTTTTGATGCTAGTCATTTTCATAATGTCTCTGAGCCTCCCTTCTTATCTGTTGCATATTCGTTTCTGGCTTTCGGCTGAATTTCTTTATTTTCTGAGTTCTCTCGTCTTCTGTACCTTTGCCATTCTCTGTACCCTAGTTTTTGCCTCCTACACCTTTGGTTGAACCAAGGACACGTTGTTCTTCCCATTATTTCTGTTCCCTTGGGAACAAACCTCTCCTCTGCCTCCTTGTATTTTGTTGCTACAGAGTCCATCATTTCTTGTATGGTTTCTGTCAGTCCCCTTCCCACTGAATGTCTTGAAGAGTTCCTCATTGGCATGAGTAGTTCCCTTTTGTAGTTTGGTTTTTCCCAGCCTATTCCTGCTTACTCTCTACACTTGGAGCTCAACTATGTAGTCGAAGCACAGAACCACATGCGATCCCTAGCTCCCAGGGGCCTTTCATACATGATCCCTCGATGTCGAACTACTCATGGTGAATACATAGGTCAACCTTGCTGGGTCATTCCTCTCCTCTCTCTCTGGTAGTGTCTCTAACATGTTGATGCATGAGGGTTCTCTTACAGTTCCCATCCATCATCTTGGCTTCCATGTTTTGGGACCCCCATGGGGCGGCTCCAGGTTTTCCAGTCCAATCTCCTTGTGATTGAAATCACCCGATAACTAGTAACTTTGTCCCCCCATGTGTGCTCTTCCTGGCCACCTCGGATAGTGTGTTGATCATTGCTCTGTTGCTCTCTCGTATTCTTCTCTTGGCCTCCTGCAGTTCTGTGGTGGGTTGTACATTTACTGCAATTATCACTTATGTACCTCAGACTGGGATTGGTTCCTACTAAGTAGTCACTTTCGCCCTGCCATCCATTCCTTCCATTTCTCAAATCCCACTGGTTTTTAATGAGCAGTGCAACTCCTCCTCCCCCTCTCCTCCCTCTGTCTTTCCTGAAGATTTGATTATCCGGATGGAAAGATTGAATTGTTATTAGTCTGGGGTTTTGTTTCTGTGAGTTGCTATTATGGCTGGGGATGTCCTCTTTGTTTTTTTAATTCTTTCGTGCCACTTCCTCATACTTGTTTTGTTATTCCCATCTGCTTTTGTATACCACACCTTCATCTTCTTTTCTAAGGGACTGTGGTCTGAGGAAGTATATTGGGGTTGGGGAAGGGGGAGACTGGGAAGTAACTATGGGTTGTTGCTGTGTGGGTGAGTTTGTAATGTAGTGGGTGGGGGGCATTGGATGTGGCTGGGTGTTTTGTTTAGAGTGTTTGGTTGCACGGGGGTTGACCTGGTTGGGGGCTTCTATAGAAAGGTGTGAGGGAGGCTGTTTTAAGATCTTCTTCCTGGGGTGGGTTCTCCTGGCTGTCTTCTCCTCCCCCTCTTTCCTCCTTCGCCTTTGTACCATCTCTCTCAGTTTCTTCCTTTCTTCTTGTGTTCTGTCGCGGGTCGAGATACCACCCTCCTGTATGCAGTCATCGTGTCCCTTAATCGTGCTTTCTCCTTGCATATCCTGGTCGAGTCGTTCTGCCTTGATGGGTAACTCTCACTGGCTGGGTTCTTTTTTTTACAAAACCCCCTATTCTCGAAATTTTCCCAGCCTGGGTCATATCGTCTTCTCCTATTGCTTTCATGAGTTACTTTCAATTGCTTTTCTTTCCCCTTGTTTCTTGCTTCATATGTTTCCCTTCGACTTCCTGGAGCCCATCACAAAGACTGACCTCACCTTTCATGTCTACCACTGCATAATCCCTGTGTACCCCTCATTTAATCTGGTATCCTCCACTGCAGCTTTCCTTTATCGTTTTCCACTGGCTATTGTACTTGGGGCGCAGTGGCCTGTATTTTTACCCTTATCGGCTTTCCTTGGGCTCTGTTGTTGTCTGTTAGGGCTCCACATAAAAGTTAGCTCTTTATTTGCTACAGTCTCCCTCTGATAGCGCATCTCCATGCAGTTGTGCCCCCTTCTTTCACTACAGTCCACTTATTTAGTGGCTGAGGGTCGCAGTCTCTGTTGGTCAATCCCAAAATGTTTAGTTCTTTAGGCTGTTCAGATTTTTCAATTCATCTTCTAAACTGCTGTATCTAGATTCTGCTGCTTTGACATGCACCTCCCCACTTCCTGCTTTCCATATCTATCGTTTCTTCCATTCTCATGCTAAGTTCTTTAGTTTCTTTTCCCATTCATGATCCCTTTTATAAGCCTGCTGCCCAATCTTCTCTTGGCATTTTCCTCCTCCTGTCCCTATTGGTTTTTCTTGTTGCTCTCTGCAGCAACCCATTTTTGTTTATCCTGATTGCCACAGAGTGGGAAACTATGTAGTTCTGTTATGTTAGGTTAGTAGTGTGTGTGTCAGAGTGTGGGGGGGGGGAAGTAGTGGGGAAAATGTGGCTCTTTGGGGTGCTGAGTGGGGAGGGGGCGGTAGGGGAGGGTTTGGGGGTGAACGGGGAAGGGGAGGGTGGTCGAGGGAGGGGATGGAGCAGGGGAACGTAGTGAGAGATATTGGTGGGTGAGGGGGAGTGTATGTGTGTCTGGATATGTGTACTCACCTAATTGTACCTCCACTTATTGTGGATTGCAGGGGTCGAGACTCAGCTCTGGGCCCCGCCTCTGCTGTGTGTGTGTGTGTTGTGTGGTCTGTGTGTGCTGTGTGTGTGTCGTGAGATGTTGTAATTTTGTTGTTAATTGTGTGAGGAATTATGTGTGGGTTTATTATGTACTGAAAGGTAGGTGGCTTGTGAGTTTAAGGTAAGTCTCAGTGGTTCCTTGGCTGCCCACACCTACTTGTGACCTGAGACCCCAACCTCCTGGGACTTACCGCACTTACAGTGTGTGTGTGTGTGTTGTGTGTGTGTAGTGTGTCGGTGTGTGTGTGTGTGTGTGTGTGTGTGTGTATGTGGGGGTGTGTGTGTGTGTGTGTTTGGTGTGTGTGTGTGTCGTGTGTGTGTGTGTGTGGTATGTATTGTGGGTGTTGTGTGTGTGTGTGTGTGAGTGTGTGTTGTTGTGTGTGTGTGGGTATTTGTGTGTGTTGTGCTGTATATATGTGTCGAAATTATGTGTGGGTTATTATGTGGTCTGAAAAGTAGGTGGCTTTTGCTCTGGAAGTGTAATGTAGAATCTCAGTTGTCGCTTGTGTCCAAAAACCTCTTGTGACCTGACTCCACCCTTTGCAGTGGTGCCTATATCACTGCTTAGAGTGAGTTAATCGCCTTGTTCAATGGATTACATTTGCTAAACTTATTGAAACTTGAGTGCCTATTTCTTTATCGTGCTATGAGAGTTAGACCATTAAATTCAGCTTGGCGGTTAATTGGAACCTGGGACCCCAAACCCAAACAACCACTCATAGGTGATACAGTATTGTAGTGCAGCTGTAGAGTGTAGATTGTCCAGGTCGATGTGACGTCCTGAGTAGATCCAGCTCGATAGTACGTCCTGTCCTGGCGTAGATCACCTCAATTTCATTCTCGTTATTAGTGTACCCTATTCATGTAATTTCTTTCCTGGTCCAACTATTGTTTCAACTGTATTTAAAATCTTGGGTGACACCTTGGCAACGCTGCCTTCACACTAGCCTGCGCCACGACGCTTTTATTTTCCAGATCACTTTCAAATTGGTGGGCTCTCCCATTGTGTCGGTAGGCAATTAAAAAAAAACACTTCTAGGATTGGATGACTACCCTGACACACTTAGCTACCCTTGCAGAACACTAGTAGCCTCAAAAAACACTTAAATACCCGGAGCACCGACGGCGCCGTGAATAGCCGCTCGCTGTCCTTCTGGACTGTGTGTGTGTGTGTGTGGTGTGTGTGTGTGTGTGTGTGTCTGTTTCTCTAAACATTCTTGATGATAAAACTGTGCAACTCTGAGCGTCAATACTGTGGAAATGTTTTGCCAGCCAGTGGTTTCATCGGTCCTATGCAGAGGAGAATGTTAGAAGATACGGAATGCATTTGAGGTTATCAGTTCACTCAATGAAGATACCCAAATGTTTTGCAATGCGTTCTTAATCATCAACTCTCGGCTTCTTTGTTAAACATTTTTTACTAAAAATTCATATAAATGACTTTACAATATCTTGCTTCGCATTCGCATTGCACTGCAGACAGCGGATCATCGAGTGCGGCAGGAAGACTATGTTACTTATTAGTGAAGGCATTGGCCCACCTTGTGAGAGTTTGAGAGGTGAACCATGGCAGACCAGCTGGCCCATCAATCCACACTGATCTCACCTCATCATGGGTTTTGGCTGCCACTAACAACTGCCCCCTGACAGCTTCCTTCCTGAGGCAGGCAGGAGGCAAGGCCTTCCTGCAAGACCAGTTTGGTAAAACTCCCTTACACGCAGCACTGGACACTTACAACTGGAATCTTGCCACGTTGATGGTAAAGAACATAGGAGCGTGTATGTACATCCCTGACTCCTCAGGCAGACTGCCTGTTGATATGTTGCCCTCACAACACAGAAATCAGCTGGAATTGGTAAGATATTGATAATAATAATATTTTTTTTACTACTAGTACATGTAAAAGTTATACAGACCATAGCTGACATCAATGACATACTACTATATAGAAATTCGGTTGTTATGCAGAGCATTTCGGGCAAATTAGGTCAGTTTTGTCCCAGGATGCAACCCACACCAGTCCACTAACATCCAGGTATCCAGTTAACTGACGGGTGAACGTAGATAATCAGTGTAAAAAAAAAATACGTCCAATGTTTCCACACCTTCGCCGGGAATCGAACCCGGACCCTCACCATGTGAAGTGAGAGCTTTTGCCATCAGGCCACGGGGCACCTTTTCTGGAAGCTACATTGTCTAATTTAATCCTAGTATACATATACATTTCCTTCCTAATTAACAGAGATGTATTCAATTATATTTTTAATCAATTCCAGGACATCTTCCGTCAAGAAAGGCAACAGTTAGAAGAGTTAGTTGAGAAAGCTAAGGATAAAGAAGATATGGACCAGCTACAAGAAGTTCTGGATGAGTTTGATTCTCTATTCACAAGATACTGTGCAAATCCTGCTATTGCCAAAACTCGGCTACCTTCAACAGCATCTCCACAAGAACATGCTATTCATGCCTACGGTCTTCTTGTGTCTTGCCGACGAGGACTATTACAGCTGGCATACCTTCTGGTCACAGTGGGTGGCCTTAATGTTGACACTGTGCTTGATGGAACACACGACTCTACCGGCCTTCACGAAGCTGCTTCCCATGGTAACTCTGGTTGCTTGGTTTTGCTGCTCAGTCTGGGTGCATCTGCTATAAAACAAGACCGTTATAAACATACACCAGCCCACTTTGCTGCCATGTTTGGTCATAACACAACTTATCAGCAGTTAGAGGTGTTCATGAGGAAGCATCAGCCTGTGAGCAAAGCAGGAACAACACCTACGGACATAGTATTTAATTTTAAAGAATATTTACATCGTTATTTGAAGACGGATATCGATTCGGGCGAAACATTTGTTTTCAATCAACCGTCTGAAGCCATTAAAAAACTCCTAAATTTGACCAATATTAGAGATCTAACAAGACAACTGGATGATATCAGAGTTGACTTTTGTAAAGGCGAAGCTAAGCAAGTTAAAGATGGCGTTATTAAAGAGGTTCAGAATATTTTGGATGAAGTGAGTTCTATTGATAAGCTTTATGAAGGTGAACTTATCACTGTAGGGAGTTCGTCAGATGGAACCCGTCTGTATGCACCAGATGAGTATGACTTAAGTGTTGTGCTATCAAACGTTCCAGAAATCAGAATAGAGATTATCGAGCAGGATGCACACCAGACAGCTCTGAGTGGACACAGGCTAAGACTTCGTGTCAAGACAGATCACCCCAGCCTGCATGGGAAGAATTTAATAAATAACTTCTATGAATTAGTGAGGAGCTGTCTTGAGAAGCATACGATCAAGTGTAGTCATCTTAGTTTGGTACCTCCAGGTGTAACAAGAACTCAGGTAGGCATTGCAATAGCCTTTGCTTGGCAGGGCAAGGAGTATCCTCTTCTGTTGATTGGTATAGACTTAGTTCCTGTGTTGGCTGTGCCATGGCCAGCAGAGGTGAGTAGGCCTCCACTCACTCCTGAAAGCATCAATCAGGTGTACCTTAGTAACACAGCTGACGGGGAGTGGAGGTGTAGTTTTGCCGGTGCTGAGGCAGAGGTCCTGAAACAACTAGACTCACAGGAACGCCGTGTTTATCTGGCCTGCAAAACTCTTCTCTCTTACCTGAAGGCTGACCCTTGGATGCCCCGGGAAGTAAAGGCCAACTACACATGGTGGGACTCAAGGAAGTGGAAAATCATGATTCCTGCTGGATTTGCAATGAAGAACAGCTTTCTAAATCAACTTCAACGAAAACGTGAGGAAAAAAATAAATGGCGAGATGAAGACCTCATCCAGATAATCATCACTATCTTAAGAGACATGTGCCAAGACTTTTGTGATCCAACAAATAAAATAGAATCTTTAGTACCAGCCAAGATACATGCCTATTTTGGCGGTGAGTTTGAGAAACCCAAGACAGGAGAAGGTGCTCCTGAGATTATTAAAATCCTCAGAGAACTTGAAAAACCACAGAACAAACCTGAAAACGAATCCTGGAGCTGGTGTTCTCTACTATAAAATTTCGCTGTATAGCCCTTGTGGCTTAGCGCTTCTTTTTGATTATAATAATAATAATACTATAAAATTTAATTATCAAATGTATAGTATGTTATACATACGACTTATCATAATGTTTATGTCTATGTTACAAGAAAATTTTTTGTGTTAACTGTATATATTTTTAACTTACTGCAGAGTCTAAAATTAAACAGCCTAAATATTGAAAAATAATTTTGATATTGAAATGCCTTTTTTTTTTTTTGGTCAGATGGAGATAAATATGAATGAGTATATGTAAGAGACTATATATATTTCTGAGAAAGTAGGTGAGTGTCTCAAGACTCTTATGTCTTTAATTATATATAAAACATAAAATTCAGTTCTTTTACTGGAAATAATTTGATTTAATTTGCTGTTTTATTTTCCACTGGGAAACAAACTTTATTTTCAATGGTGTCTCACAATAAAGGGCAAATTCAACTATTCAGTTACTGTAAATATTTTTATTTAGTGGACTAGAAAGATAACAAAAGGGGAGTAAATGTCTAAAGCCAAGAGAAGAGATTAATAAGACCGGGTGATTATCAGCACTTGACTCAGTTTCTCGTATCATTCATCTTAATGTTACAGAACGTGCAGCATCACTTTACATCCATAGGTTAGTCAACAACAATAATCTGTATTCACCAATTTGCAACACAGTTCTGTCCATACTGACACTGAACAGACTGAGAGTCAAAGACCTAAATGAATTTTTTATGAGACAGAATTTGGTAGATACACACCTACCTGATATTATCCTGATGCCAAATGACTTCGAAAAGGCGATGAATAACATGCCCATGCACTCTGCCCCAGGCCCAGACTCGTGGAACTTCGTGTTCATCAAGAACTGCAAGAAGCCCCTATCACGTGCTTTTAACATCCTGTGGAGAGGGAGTTTTAGTTAGTTTAATATGTTTATTATGCACCCCATACCCATCCTGTGGGCGGTAGTCAAAAGATTACAGAGGTACATAATGGGTCCAGTGACTTGACCCCAAAGTTATGATAGCTGAACTAGTTACAAAGGTAATGAACTCCAGGTAGATCTGGTCACAATCATGGCAAGTTACAAAGGTAATGAATCAGCCTCACTCCTATACATGGTTAATTACAAAGTAATGAGCCACTGATATGTCCACACCCGGTCACAATTTTAACGAGCTATAAATACAAATATTAAGTGGGTCATACACCCACACGAGTGTGCGCGCACACACACACGTGGTAATACTTTATTTACAGCTAGCTAGTTTTAACATCCTGTGGAGAGGGAGCATGGACACTGGGGTCGTCCCACAGTTACTAAAAACAACAGACATAGCCCAACTCCATAAAGGGGGCAGTAAAGCAATAGCAAAGAACTACAGACCGATAGTGCTAACATCCCATATTATAAAAATCCATGGCAGCATGGGTTTAGAACAGGTCTCTCCTATCTGTCCCAACTACTGAACCACTATGACAAGGTCCTGGATACTCTAGAAGACAAACAGAATGCAGATGTAATATACACAGACCTTGCAAAAGCCTTTGACAAGTGTGACTATGGCGTAATAGCACACAAAATGTGATACAGTAAAAGTCAGTAAAATGAATCTATAATTTCCCAGCAGAACACAAAGAGTAGTAGTCAACAGAGGAGAGTCTGAGGCGGTTACAGAGAAAAGCTCTGTTCCACAAGGCACAGTACTTGCCCCCATCCTGTTCCTCATCCTCATATCAGACATAGACAGGGATATAAGCCACATTGCAGTATCTTCCTTTGCAATGACACCCAAATTTGCATGACTCCAGGCGGACATCAACCAAATCTTTAAATGGGCTGCAGAAAAACAATATGAAGTTCAATGATGATAAATTCCAATTACTCTGATATGGAAAAACGTGAGGAAATTAAAATTCATCAGAGTATAAAACAAATTCCAACTACACAAGAGAGTAAAAAACAAACGTCAAAGACCTGGGAGTGATCATGTCGGAGGATCTCACCTTCAAGGACCATAACATTGTATCAATCGCATCTGCTAGAAAAATGACAAGATGGATAATGAGAACCTTCAACACCAGGGACAGCACCATCACAGCACTCATAAACCGCGATAAACCAACCTCAAATTACTGGGATTGTTTTGAAGTTCCTAAACCTGTACTCCCTGGGGATGCAGGAGGGTAGAGATACATGATTATATAAACCTGGAAAATCCTAGAGGAACTAGTACCAAACTTGCACACGAAAATCACTCCCTATGAAAGCAAAAGACTCGGCAAATGGTATAACATCCCCCCAATGAAAAACAGAGGTGCCACTAGCAAGAGACAACACAATAAGTGTCAGGGGTCCAAGACTGTTCAACTGCCTCCCAGCATACATCAGGGGGATTACCAAAAGACCCCTGGCTGTCTTCAAGGAGGCACTGGACAGGCACCTAGAGTCAGTACTGACCAGCCGGGTTGTGGTTCATACATTGCATTACATGCTGCCAGCAGTAACAGCCTGGTTAATCAGGCCCTGATCCACCATGAGACAGGGCCGCCGTGGAGGCACTGACCCCCAGAACTCTGTCCAGGTATACATTCAATTCAATTCAAGTTTATTCTCTATAAGGGTTACAATGTGGGGTTTACAGATTTTGAGTATTGTGTGGTTTACATGTTATAAAATACTAATCACAGAGGGGGCCACTAGGACACCTAGCATGGCTACGCATTTCGGGCAGACTTAGATTAATTCTTAACATTAAATCCTTACAGATTATAGTATTAAGGCTAAGTGACTATATCATAATTTATGAGTTTAGCAATGTGATACTTTTTTTGTTATGTGTTGGATATGGGTGCTGAAATTTAGGTTGTTGTCGAGGTATAGGCTAAGGGAATTTGCCCTCATTATGTCTGGCAATTAGAGTGTTGTTGATCTTAATGTTAAGTTGCGCAACACCTGCTCTGCTACCAAACATAATGTAGTAGGTTTTGCCAGTGTTAAGTGTAAGTTTATTGGCTATCATCCAAGTCGATATTTTGAGCAGCTCCTCGTTAAACAATGGTGTTGAGGGTGGCAGATTAGGGTGTGAGATGACATAATGTCGTGTCGTCAGCAAAGAGAATGGGTTTCAGGTGTTGGAATATGTTTGGAAGATCATTGATGTAAATGAGGAAGAGCAGGGGTCCAAGGACACTTCCCTGCGGAACTCCAGTATCAAGTGGCCGTATTGATGAGCTGTGTCTTTAATGGTGACATACTGACACCTATTAGAAAGGTAGGATTTAACATATGCAAGCGCATGGCCTCATATACCATAGTGGTCAAGTTTGTGGAGTAGGTTGCCGTGGTCTACTGTGTCAAACGCTTTTCTTAGGTCAATAAAAATTAAATGTGGATATTCTTATTTTCCCAATGCTGTGTAAAGCAGGTCTAGCATTTTTATAATTGCATCATTAGTGTTTTTATTTTTCCTGAATCCAAATTGGCAGGGGTTGAGTATGTTTTGGGGACGTTATAAATGAATATAGACTCCTGTGCACGAGTTTCTCAAAGATTTTGGATAGCAATGGTAAGTTTGATATTGGCCTATAGTTGTTTACGTCTGTAGGGTCACCACCTTTATGCAAATTTGGGGTAATCCTTGCTGTCTTGAGTAGTGTCGGAAAAGTGCTAGTTTCTAGTGACTTGTTAAAAAGTAATGTAATAGCATGCGAAAGGACATTTGGGGCCCCTCGCTTGTACAATAATGGCGGGACGTGAGGACAGATTCCCCATGTTATTTTTAAGTGACTTTATGATCGCAGTGACTTCTGTGGACTCAGTTGGTACAAGATAGAAGGAATCTGGGAAATTCCCATCCAGGTAGTCCCCGGCACAGGTATTGGTATGTTGGATTTTACTGGCGAGATTAGATCCTATGTTTGAGAAGAAGTCATTTATCTTGTTAGCTGTGTCAGTGGGATGCAGTGGTGTTTCATGAGTTTAGTTAGAACAACATTCTTGTTTTTTTTCAGTTTGTGGATCCCCAGAATCTGGGGAAAGTGTTTTCCAGGTCTTTTTTATATCTCCTCTTGTGTCAGTGAATCTGCTGGAGTAGTACAGTTGTTTGGCTTTCTTTAAATTTGGTGAGAACTGTTGAATATTGTTTAAGAATATCTTTGTGTATTAAGCCCTGTCTATATTGCTTTTTATATTGGTGTTTCTTATCAATGGATTTCAGAATGGTGCTGGTTAGCATGGGCAACCAAGCCGTTTATTCGTGATGTTTCGTTTTTATAGGACAATGTTTGTTATATAGTCTAAGTATTTTGTTAAGAAAAATGTCTGTCCAATCGTCAATACCATTGGCATTGGAGGAATTTTGTAGGCAGTCAACAGTCTCTAGGTCTGCTGTGAAATTCCTTATTGAGGCCTCGTCATGGAGTCTAAATGAAACTTTGTTGTATTCGAGTGGTGGCTTACTAATGTTTAAGAGGAAGGTTGGGCAGTGGTCAGTAGTGCTGTCTGTGATTATCCCTGATTTAAGGAGCAGGGCATGGACCTAGTAGCGGCCAGTGAAGAGGGAGGGTCAGGAACTATGACTCTACTCCTGCAACCACAATTAGGTGAGCACCTAGAAAGGAATGAGCTTGTAAATGACAGCCAGCACCAGTTCAGGGACAGGAAATCCTGTGTCACAAACCCACTGGAGTTCTATGACAAAGTGACAGCAGTAAGGCAAAGAGGGGGTGGGTTGATTGCATTTTCTTGGACTGTAAGAAGGCGTTTGACACAGTTCCATGAAAGAGATTAGTGCAAAAGCTGGAGGACCAGGCAGGGATAACAGGTAAGACACTACAATGGATCAGGGAATACCTGTCAGGAAGACAACAGCGAGTCATGGTACGTGGCAAGGTGTCAGAGTGATCACTTGTAACAAGCGGGGGTCCACAGAGATCAATCCTACGATCGGTGCCGTTTCTGGTATTTTTGAATGACATGACAGAAGGAATAGACTCCAAAGTGTCCTGTTTGAGGATGATGTGAAGAATTCAATTGGACAAAGACCAGGCAGAACTGGAGGGATCTAGACAGGCTGCAGGCCTGGTCCAGCAACTGGCTCCTGGAGTTCAACCCCACCAAGCACAAAGTCATGAAGATTGAGGAAGACAAAGAAGATCACAGATGCAGTACAATCTAGGGGGCCAGAGCCTACAAACCTCACTCATGGAAAAGGATCTTGGGTGAATATAACACCAGGCCATCTCCTGAGGCGCACATCAACCAAATAACTGTTGCAGCATACGGGTGCTGGCAAACCTAAGACCAGCATTTTCGCATCTAAATAAGGAGTCATTCAGGACCCTGTACACTGTGTAAGTTAGGTCCATATTGGAGTATACAACCCCAGTTTGGAAACCCTCACCTAGCCAAGCATATGAGGAAACTAGAGAAAGTGCAAAGGTTTGCAACAAGACTAGTCCCGAAGCTAAGGGGTATGTCCTACGAGGAGAGGTTAAAATTAGGGAAATCAACTTGACACTGGAAGACAGGAGAGTTGGGGGGGAGCGATAACGACATATAAAGAACAGACAGGAATCGACAAGGTGGACAGAGATAGAATGTTCCAAGATGGGACACAGCAACAAGGGTCACAGTTGGAAGTTGAAGACTCATGATGAACCACAGGGATGTTAGGAATTATTTCTTCAGTCACAGAGTGGATATTCTGGATATGTGATGTACTGGAGGCAGGATCCATACATAGCTTTGAGAAGAGGTATGATAAGACTCATGGAGCAGGAAGAGTGACTGAGTAGTGGCCATTGAAGAGGCAGGGCCAGGAGCTGTGAACTGACCCTAACAACCACAAATAGGTGAGTAGACTCGCGCTTAATAAAGCTGACCAGGCCAACACCAGACTCCCATAAAATATCAACTTTTCAATAATATTGTTTATAGAATGAGAGAATATTTTCATTCACAACGTTATAAAGATTTTTATTTTTGAACCAAAACTATCCTAAAAACCTCGCCTAATATCATTTAAACGTACTATTTTTTTTAGCTAAATCTGCTCTCAGTTTACATACATTTAACATTACTTAAAATTATGATATGACTTGACAGAAAAGTAAGACAAGTATGACAGACCAATCTCTTCGGCTTATATGGCATGGCAATTATTTTTTACCGACACATTGGCCGTTTCCCACCAAGGCTGGTGACCCGGAAAGAAGAAACACTTTCATCATCAGTCACTCCATCACCGTCTTGCCAGAGGAGCCGCTTACACTACAGTTATAAAATTGTACAGTGATGGAAAGTACAGTGTCTGTACTCCTTTGGAATGCAGACACTGTACTTCCATCTCCAGGACTCAAGTCTGGCCTCTGAGTTTCCCTGAATCCCTTCATAAATGTTACCTTGCTCACACTCCAACAGCACATCAAGTCTTAAAAACCACTTGCTTCTATCTAAGACGCTCATGCATGCTTGTTAGAAGTCCAAGCCCCTCGCACACAAAACCACCTTTACCCCCCTCAACATTTCCAGACCGACCCCATACCCCATCTTCCTTCCATTACAGATTTATACACTCTCCAAGTTATTCTATTTCATTCCATCCTCTCTAAATGTCTGAACCATCTCAACACACCTCAGCCCTCTGGATAATATTTTCAGTAACCTCGCACCTCCTAATTTCCACTATGGATTCTCTGCATTATATTCACACCACACATTGCCCTCAAACATGACATCACTGCTTCCAGGCTTCTCCTTGTTTCATCATTCACCACTCATGCTTCACACCCAGATAAAAGCGTTGGTATAACTATACTCTCGTACATTCCCCTCACTCCTTCCATGGACAAAGTTCTTTGTTCTCCGCAGACTCCTCAGTGCACCACTCACCTTTTTCCCCTCATCAATTTTATGATTCACCTTATTTTTCACAGACCCATCTGCTGACAAGTCAACTCCCTAATATCTAAATACATTCACTTCCTTCATGCTCCTTCCCTACAATCTGATATCCAATCATTCATCTTACTCTTTCTATGTCAATTTTAATTTTCTTCATTTACATTGTTTTTGTCCTGCTCCACATAATTTATTATTTCTGGAATTTTGCTAGTATCTTCCTGTGTAAAAACTCTGAGGAAGTGTTAAAAATTCTACACATTTCCTTATCACCGAGTGAGATGACCCGAGTAACTTTTGAATGGTCCTATCTTGCCCCTAATCTTACTTCTTATATACCTTAAAGAATCCTTTTGGGTTAGTCTTCGAATTCCTTGAGACTTTAACTTCAATCTCTTTTTGCTTATCATATTCCCTTTATTTCTCTCTAACTGAATATTATGATTTCTTAACTGTCCCTCTCCTCTTTTGATTCGTCTATTCATGTTTCTCTTTTAACCAACGAGACGTTTTATTCTATTGTTTATCCATTTAGGATATTTTTTGTTTGATCTAATTTCCCAGTTCGGAACATAAGTTGTCTGGGCATCTCGAACTATGCTCTGGGAAATGTCATATTGACACCCATCACCCTTACTTGACCTGGCCCATAGTACAACCCAGGCACTAACTTGTTGTACCACCCTGGCACACATACTGTACCTCAGGTACACACACCCGGGACCACCCTGGCACACACTTGTTCACCCACCTTGCACTCACTGGTTGTAGTTCTCTGGCACACACTTGTGCTACCCTGGTTGTACCACATGGCGCACACACCCAGGGATAGATTCAGAGGTGTCCCTGTTTGCAGACAGTGAAGCTAATGAGAATATAAGCAGATGAGGATCATGTAAGTCTACAAGGGGGATATGGACAGGCTACAAGCTGGCCCTACAAATGGCTCCTGGAATTTAACCACGCAAATGCAAAATCATGAAACTTGAGGGAAGGAAAAAAGACTGCAGATGGAGTTCAGCCTTAGAAGTCAAACTCTGCAAAACTCACTCAGGGTGTCACCTTGGACAAATTGACATGTGGAAGTGGGTCATACCTATGTTGTTGTCTGACAGGAATGTAAACACATACTTTAAAAAGACAGGTTGATAAATTACACGTGTGTAATACAGGGACCCCGGTTTACGATATTATTTCATTCCAGAAGTATGTTCAGGTGCCAGTACTGACCGAATTTGTTTCCATAAGGAATATTGTGAATTAGATTAGTCCATTTCAGACCCCCAAACATACACATACAAACGCAATTACATGCACTTACATAATTGGTCGCATTGGGAGTCAATCATAAATCAGGGGTCCACTGTATATTCTGTATTCCTTTCATGTATGATAGACTGATTACATCAAAGCCTTGCTGAGGGACTGATTACCTCAAAACTTCTGATCTTCACCACTCTTCTTTGCACTGGACTGATAAAGCCACTGTATGGCGAAGCATTTCCACTTGTGTATTTTATCAACCTGTTGGTTCTCTGAAGCTTTTATGTACATTCGTGTCAGCGACGGCAACTTCTTGAAAGTAGTTTAGTTAGTTTAATATGTTTATTATGCACCCCATACCCATCCTGTGGGCGGTAGTCAAAAGATTACAGAGGTACATAATTGGTCCAGGGACTGGACTCCAAAGTTTTGATAGCTGAGCAAGTTACAGAGGTAATGAACTCACAATTTACAAAGGTAATGAACTCACAATTTACAAAGGTAATGAACTCACAATTTACAAAGGTAATGAACTCCAGGTAAGTCTGGTCACAATCATGACAAGTTACAAAGGTATTTACAGATTACAGAGGTACGTCATACCCTTAAGTTAGGCATGCGTAGAATTCCCTGCTTTTTGCTTGTCTCATTTATCACGAACAACTCGGTGTTTTGTGGCCTGTAAGTAGCCGAGGTATGATTCTTTTATAAAGCATACCTCATACGGTAGGCTCCACCTCTGCCCGCATTATTTACCTTCTCATAATAGAACAGGCAAAGGTTGGTCTTCTTAACGCCTTACAAGGATTCTTAGCTCGATCGAGGGGGCTGAGGTGGTGTTGAGATGGTTCAGACATTTAGAGAGGATGGAATGAAATAGAAAAACTTGGAGAGTGTATAAAACTGTAAATGGAAGGAAGATGGGGTATGGGGTCGGTCTGGAAATGGTTGAGGGGGGTAAAAGGTGGTTTTTTTTTGTGCGAGGGGCTTGGACTTCTAAACAAGCATGCATGAGGTCTTAGATAGAAGCAAGTGGTTTTTTTAAAAATTGATTTTGCTGTTGGAGTGTGAGCAGGTAACATTTATGAAGGGATTCAGGGGAAATCAGAGGCCAGACTTGAGTCCTGGAGATGGGAAGTACAGTGTCTGCATTCCAAAGGAGTACAGACACTGTACTTTCCATCACTGTACAATTTTATAACTGTAGTGTAAGCGGCTCTTGGCAAGACGGTGATGGAGTGGACTGATGATGAAAGTGTTTCTTCTTTTCCCGGGGCACCCGCCTTGGTGGGAAACGGCCAATGTGTCGGTAAAAATAATTGCCTGCCATATTTAAACCGAAGAGATTGGTCTGTATACTTGTCTTACTTTTCTGTCAAGTCATATCATAATTTTAAGTAATGTTAAATGTATGTAAACTGAGCAGAATTTAGCTAAAAAAAATAGTACGTTTAAATGATATTAGGCGAGGTTTTTAGGGTTTGTTTTGGTTCAAAAATAAAAATCTTTATAACGTTGTGAATGAAAATTTCTCTCATTCTATAAACAATATTTTTGAAAAGTTGATATTTTATGGGAGTCTGGTGTTGGGCCCGGTCAGCTTATTTAAGGCGGGTTTTACTCACCTATTTGTGGTTGTTAGGGTCAGTTCACAGCTCCTGGGCCCTGCCTCTTCAATGGCCACTACTCAGTCACTCTTCCCGCTCCATGAGCTTTATCATACCTCTTCTCAAGCTATGTATGGATCCTGCTTCCAGTACATCACTATCCAGAATATTCCCCCTCTATGACTGAAGAATAATTCCCAACATCCCTGTGGTTCATCTGAGTCTTCAACTTCCAACTGTGACCCCTTGTTGCTGTGGGCCCATCTCTGGAACATTTATCTCTGTCCACCTTGTCGATTCCTGTCTGTTCTTTATATGTCGTTATCGCCCCCCCAACTCTCCTGTCTTCCCAGTGTCAAGTTGATTTCCCTTAATTTTAACCTCATTCCCTGCCCCAGACGCTGTGCTGAGCGGTCGTCAGCTGTCTCTCCTCAGTCCCGACACCTGGTGGAGGGGCTTTGAGACGACAAACAACAATGGCGACGGGTTATCGAAGAAGGTTAATTCTGTGTGTATTGACCTTATAAAGGGCACGATCCCAGCTCTCGATTAAAAATGTTGGTGCCCAGATATCCTG
>NC_069416.1:24605725-24616377 GCF_026875155.1 Cherax quadricarinatus | reverse complement strand
AAAAGGGTAAATTAAAGGGATTTTAGGAAGTATTTCTTCAGCCAAAGGGGGGTTATTTTGGGAAAGGGGAATTATTTGGGAAGGGCGGAATTAAAGCGGCAGGGTAATAAAGTTTTAAGGCCAGGGAGATAAAAGCTCAGGGCCCCCGGGGGGAGTGGACCCGCCCCCCGAATAAAAGGGGGAAACCCGGGGCCAAAACCCCGGAAATCCAACCCCCAACAACCCAAAACCCCTAAAAAAAACCCCAAAAATACACCCCCTCTCTCTCTCTCTCTCTTTTTTAAAGGAAGGAATAGCCCTTGAGGTTTTCCCTATTCACAGTGTTTGTGAAGTTGTGAGAAAAATTTTAAATGGGGACGAGGTTTGAGGCGGGACTGAAAAAGAGACCGGGAAACAGGGGGGGAATGTGGTTCAAAAAACGGTTTTCCGAATTAACCCTCCCCAAATGAAAAATTTAAAAAGTTTGGGAAAGGGGGCAAAAAAGACCCAGACAGAGTTGGGCTAGGGGACAAAAAATACAGACCTCACTCAGGGAGAAAAAAAAACCTTTGGGGGTTGACCAAAAAAACCGGCACGCCCACGGGGGGCAAAAATAAACCCAAAAAAACTGCTGCAGCATACGGCCCTGGCAACCTGAGAATAGCGTTCCGATCCCTTAAAAAGGAATCTTTTCGGGCCCAGGTAAACTGTGTATGTTAGGCCCTACGGGGAGTATGCGCACCAGTCGGGCCCCCCACACCTGGTCAAGCACGTCAAGAAGTTAGGGGAAAGTACAAAGGTTTGCAACAAGGCTGGGTCCCAGAGCTCGGGAAAAAATGTTTACGAGGAAAGGTTTGGGAAATTGGATGAGGGACACTGGAGGACAGAAGGGTCAGGGGAGACATGAAACGACAACAAGATACTCCCGGGGAATAGAAAAGGTGGGGGGATAGGATGTTTCCCGAGAGTTGACACAGAAACAAGGGGGCACAACTGGAAGGGAAAAAGGGCCCCGGGGGGAAATTTTTTTTTTAAAAGGGGGGGGAAAAAAGGGGGGGGGGGGAAAAAAAAAAAAAAAAAAAGGGTTAAAAAACCAAAAAGAGGGGGAGGGAATAGAAAAAAGGGGGGGGGGGGGGGTTTTTCCCCCCCAAAAAATTTTGAGTACAAAAAACCCCCAAAAAACCCCCCCCCCACACCCCCACACACCACACACAAAAAAAACAAAAAAACCCCCCCCCCAAAAAAAAAAGGGGGGGGGGGTTTTTTTGGGGGCCCGGGGGTTAGGGTTTCCCCAAAAAAAACCCAAAAAAAAAAACACTTTAAAAAAAAAAAAAAATTTTTTTAAAACCCCAAAAAAAAAAACCCCCCCCCCCCCAAAAATTTTTTCCCCCCCCCCATTTCCCCCCCCCCCCCTTTTTTTAAAAAAAAAAACCCCAAAAAATTTTTCCCCCCCAAAATTTTGGGGGTTAAAAAGGAAATTTTTGGGGGGGGCCCCCCCCTTTTTTAAAAAAAAAAAAAAGGGGGGGGGAAAAAATTTAACAAACAAAAAAGGGGGGGGAAAAAAAGGGGGGGGGAAAAAAACAAAATTTTTTTTATTTTTTTTTAAAAAATTTTTTTAAAAAGGGGGGGGGGGGGGGGCGGGGGTTTTTTTTTGGGGAAAAAAAGGGGGAAAAAAAAGGGAAAAAAATTTTTTCCCCCCGGGGGCCCAAAAAAAATTTAAAGGAAAAAAATAAAAAATTGGGGGGTTAAACCCCAAAAAAAAACTTAAAAAAAAAGGGGGGGGAAAATTTTTGGGGGTTTAAAAAAAAAAGGGGGAAAAAAACCCAAATTTTTAAAAAAAAAAAAAAATTTTTAAAAAAAAATTTAAAAAGGGGGGGGGAAAAAAAAAAAATTTTAAAAAAAAAATTTTAAAAAAAAAAAAAAGGGGGAAAACCCGGGGTTTTTTTTAAAAAAAAAAAAAAATTTTTCCCCAAAAAAAAAGGGGGGAAAACCCGGTTTTAAAAAAGGGGGTTTTTTTAAAAAAGGGGGGGGGGGGAAAAAAAAAAAAAAAAGGGGGGGGGGGGAAAAAAAGGGGGGAAAAAAAAATTTTTTTTTGGGTTTTTGGGGGGGAAAAAATTTTTTTTAAAATGAGTCTTGACCCCTGCAACCACAATTAGGTGAGTACAATTAGATGAGTACACACAGTGACTACATAATAGGAACACTTCAGACTGGAGGTCCCAAGGTGGTAATTGCAATGATGTATAACTCACCACAGAATAGCAGGAGGCCAAGACAAGAATATCATGGGAGTAACAGCGACATGGACGACACCACGTGGTCAGGGCAAAGCTACTGGTTGTGGGTGACTTCAGTTACAAGGAAATTGACTGGGGAAACCTGGAGCCACTTGGGAGTCCAGAAACGTGGAGGGTTAAGATAATGGAGGTGGTACTGGAAAACCTCATATATCAACACATTAGGGACACTATCAGAGAGAGAGAGAGAGAGAGAGGAGAGGACAATTCAGCAATACTGGACCTTTTATTCACCTTGAGTAGTTTTGATCTTGAATACATTACATATGAAAGACCCCTCAGGGCCAGTGATCATGTGGTTCTGAGCTTTGAATTCATAGTAGTTACAAGTGGAGAGGGAAGCAGGAAGGGCAGGACGAATGAAACCAAACTACCTCTCCTCTGCAAGGAAGCAGAGAAGAGATTCATACCCAAGGGCAACAGAAATAATGAGAAAGTCAGGACGAGCCCTAGATTTACCCAAAGGTGTAGAGAGACTAAAACCAATACACAACCGTGGAGGAGGTGAAGAGGGTTGCTAAGTGAAATAGATAACTCGAAAGCAATGGGGCCAGACAACATCTCTCTATGGGTCCTGAGAAAGGGAGCAGAGGTGCTCTGTATACCAACTAACAACAATCTTCAACACATCTATCGAAACAGGGCGACTACCTGAGGTGTGTAAGACAGCAAATATAGTCTCAATTTTTAAGAAACAGACACGAGGCATTAAAACTACAGGACCAGTGTCACTGACGTATGCAAAGTCATGGAGAAGATTATCAGAAGATTTTCGAGCACCTAGAAAGAAATGAGCTTATTCATGACATTCAGCATGATTTCAGGGATGGGAAATCCTGTGTCACAAACCTACTAAAGTTCTGACAAAGTGATGGCAGTAAGACGAGAGAGAGAGAGAGAGAGAGAGAGAGAGAGAGAGAGAGAGAGAAGTAGGTAGATTGTGTGTTTTCCTGGGCTGCAAGAAGGCTTTTGATACAGTTCCATACAATAGGTTAGTGCATGAGCTGGAGGACCTGGCAGGTATAACTGTGAAGGAACTGCAGTGGATAAGAGAATAATTGACAGGAAAGCAACTGCCAGTCATGTTGATAAATTAAACAGATGTGGCAACACTTACTTATCTTTAATAATGAAACGTTTCGCCACACAGTGGCTTCATCAGTCCATACAAAGGAGAATGGTAAAGAACAGGAGTTTGAGGTAATCAGCCGCTCAGCCTTGAGTCAATGTAATCAGTCCCTCAGCCTTGAGTCAAGGTAATCAGTCCATCAATCTTGAAAAGAATGCAGCATATGTTGCTGTGTCCTGTCAGACACAGCAACATTTTGGGATCTTAATACAGGGAATTCTTCACTTGCCTAACCTTTAGGCATGATCTACTTCCACATTTGGATTTGTCAAATGTGATACAACCTACGACTGCTGCATCTCACGTACCTACAGTACATAAGCCATTTCTACGCACATGTGCTGTATTCTTTTCAAGATTGATGGACTGACTACATTTACTCAAGGCTGAGGGATTGATTATCCCAAACTCCTCCTGCTCTTCACCATTCTCCTTTGAATGGACTGATGAAGTCACTGTGTGGCGAAACCTTTCCTCATTAAAGATACCCAAGTGTTGCACATGTGTCTAATTTATCAACTTGTCGGTTCTCTGAACCATTTGTCTACAACTGCCAGTCATTGTATGTGATGAGGTGACAGAGTGGGCTCCTTTGACGAGCGAGGTTCCACAGGAGTCACTCTAGGACCAGTGCAGTTTCTGGTACATGTGGATGACATGACGGAAGGGATAAAATCAGAATTTTCCCTGTTTGCAGATGATGTGAAGCTAATGAGGAGAATTCAATCAGATGAGGATCAGGCAGAACTACAAATGGATCTGAACAGGCTGCAAGCCTGGTCCTGCAACTGGTTCCTGGAGGTTAACCCCACCAAGTGCAAAATGAAGATCAGGGAAGAGCAAAGATCACAGAGTTTAGTCTAAAGGGACAAAGACTGCAAACCTCACTCAAGGAAAAGGATCTTGGAGTGAGTATAATACCGAGCACATCTCCTGAGGCACACAAGAACCAAATAACTGCTGCAGCATATTGGTAACCAGCAAACCTAAGTAAGGAATGGTTCAGGACTTTGTACACCGTGTATGTCAGGCCCATACTAGAGTTGCAGCACCACAACAAACAAACCAGTCAAGAAGCTTGAAAAAAGGTTTGCAGTGTGACTAGTCCCGGAGGTAATAGCACTGGGTTGTGATGAGAGACTAGAGGCCTAAATCTGATAATGATGTACATAATACTGAGAGTATTTGACAGTGTGGACATAAAGAAACTACTAGAGAACACGAGGAAGATAAACAAACTGATGAGTCACAGGAACATTATGATACATTTGTACAGCATCAGGGTGGTCAGAATGTGGAACCACCTGGACAGTGAGGTGGAAGAGACAGATCCTGATATAACTTAAAGAAGAGTACTGATGGAGTTCACTCAGCCAAGAGAGAATTCAGTAGAAGCCTGCGAAGTGGAGGGACCAAGAGTTAAAATGCGAGTACAGTATATGTAGGTGTGATTACATGCATGCACACACATACATACATGATAAGGATCATGTGGCATGGAGAGAATGGATCTAGTAGCAGCCAGCAAAGAGGCAGGGGCCAGGAGCTGTGAATCGAGTCCTGCAACTATAAATAGGTGAGTATACACACAGTACCACACACGAGATTACTGTAGATGATAGAGGAGCAGGTAGGAATAACAGGAAAGGCACTGCAATAGATCAGGGAATACCTGACAGGAAGGAAGCAATGAGAGTTAGTACATGATGAGTGGGCACATGTGACGAGTGGGGTTCCGCAAGGGTCAGTCCTAGGGCCAATGCTATATGAATAGCAAGACAGAAGGCATATATTCAGAGGTTTCCCTGTTTGCAGATGATGTAAAGCTAATGCAGAGAATTCAAACAAATGAGGATCGTGTAGGGCTACAAAGGGATCTACACAGGCTGCAAACCTGGCCCAACAAATGGCTCCTGGAGTTTAGCCCCACCAAGTACAAAATCTTGAAGATTGGTGAAGGTCGATGAAGTCTGGAGATGGAGCAAAGTTTGCAGCCAAAGGCTACAAACCTCACCCAGGAAAAAGTACCTCGGGGTGGGTATCATACCGAGCAGATCCTCTAAGTCACACATCAACTAAATAGCTGCTGCAAAATGTGGGTGCCTGGCAAACCTAAGAATAATGTTTTGACATCTAAGTAAGGAGTCATTGAAGACACTGTACACCGTGTACGTCAGGCCCATATTGGAGTATGCAGCACCAGTATGGAACATACACCTGGTCAATCACGTCAAGAAATTAGAAACAGTGTAAAGATTTGGAGCAAAACTAGCCCTGGAGCTAATGGGTATGTCCAATGAGGAGAGGTTAAGGGAAATCAACCTGACGACACTGGAAGACAGGAGGAATATGGGGGACATGATAACGGTATATATAATACCAAAAGGAATCGACAAGGAGGATAAGGATAGAATGCTCCAGAGATGAGACACAGTGACAAGGGGTTACAACTGGAAGTTGGAAACTCAGATTAATCACAGGAAAGTTAGGAAATATTTCTTCAGTCATAAAGTTGTCAGAAAGAGGAACAATCTGGAAAGTGATGTAGTGGAGGCAGGAACCCATAAGTAGCATTATGAAGCAGGGCCAGGAGCTGTGAATCGACCCCTGCAACCATAAATAGGTGAGTATACACCCCCACACATACATTTGCGACTCGACCCCCTGTCCCATAGCTTGATCGACAGGGCACTCAGCTCACATTGAGGTCCGGAGATCGAATCTCCTCCAGAACAAATGTAAAACATTAGGGACGTGTTTCCATAAGACACCTGCTGTCCCTGTCCCTGTTCACCCATCAGTTTAAAATGGGTACCTGGGTGTTAGTCGACTAGTGTGAGTTGCATCCTGGGACAAAACTGACCTAATTTGCCTGAAATGCTCAGTATAACAATGGGTTTTCTATATAGTAGTATGTCACTGATGTCAGCTATAGTCTGTATACTTTGCACATGTACTGGTAGTAAATAAAGATATTAAATAGGTGAGCCTGCTTGCACACACACACACACACACGCACACAAGAACAAATTCTTATGTCTAAACACAGCCATCATAGTTCTTCTGTGGGTGAAATCAGGCAGTTACAAATAAATCACAAAATAAAAACTGTACATGTGAGTTAGCGAGAAAAATTGAACAGCCTAAAAGACTTTTAAACCGACGAATATAAAACAAATGGATATAGAGCCAACAAGTTTTTTAAAGTTTCTCACTCAAGACTTACTTTAGTAATGAGAACACTGACTCAATAAGACTTTAGTAATGAGAACTCTTGACTCAATAAGACTTACTCTAATAACGAGCACTCCACCAACATGGCCGACACGGCAGGACACGTAGCAGGCTAGCTGTGGGATTTTCAAGGATAGCTCCTGATCAAAGAGGCTGATCAGGTCACGACTGAGCAGAGCTGTGTGAATGCTTTGAGAAGATTCCAGAGTGGTGAGAGGACATCCTAGTTTAGTTTAATATGTTTATTATGCACCCCATACCCATCCTGTGGGCGGTAGTCAAAAGATTACAGAGGTACATAATTGGTCCAGGGACTGGACTCCAAAGTTTTGATAGCTGAGCAAGTTACAAAGGTAATGAACTAGATCTGGTCATAATCATGACCAAGTTACAAAGGTAATGAGCTCCAGGTAGAGCTAGTCACACTCATGAATAATTGCAAAGGTAATGAATCAAAAACATTAATCATGAGAATTTACAAAGGTAATGAGCTCCAGTTAGAGCTGGTCACAATCATGACAAGTTTCAAAGGTAATGAATGATAAACACGTTATGACATGATTACAATCATAGACAAATTACAGAGTAATGAGCAGTTAACAAACATAGTAGGGAATTCATCCAGTGCCCCAACAACAGATGTTGCTAGGTGCCTGTCTCTCCTCGGCAGACAGCCATTGCAAACAGCAGCAAGTTGCCCCGGGATCTGCTGCTTGCACGAGCACCATCGACCCTCCCCAAGAGGTCCAAGAAGCCAGTGACTCCGTTAGCAGCCCGATGGAGAGCTGCCCTAGGGACATGTCAGCGTCCTGGTGGACGCCAAGTTGATTGAAGATCCCAGGCCCAGTGCATTGTTTCAGTGTAAATAGTTGAAGTGTTGTGCAGTTTTGTGAGTGTTGGGTGTGGTGAGAGTGCCCAGGTTGGGACCAGGCAGTGCCATTCCCTCCCCACACTGCCGAGGAGGAGGGGGCGGGGTGTGTTAGTGAAGATGAATAGAACACTGTTGGTTTTGTTGAGTCACATTCCCATATCTTTCATGATGTGCATGGGAAACAAATAAATGTTGTGTTTGCTGTAGGCAGGACAGTGTGAACAACAGTGCATAATCAGTGTGTAGGGAAGTGCCCCTCACCCCCCTCCCCGGGTCTTGCCCCGTGTGTAGTAAACAGTGACCCTCTCATAATCCCTCACCCCTGCGCCTCTACCATTCAACTCCCCTGCCTCACCCACCCAACCCCCAGCGCCACCCCAACTGTAGAGGGTACTTTTCCCCTCCCAGCCCATGTCAGCGATGGCACTGCAGGGACAGCGCCGTGGAGTTCGACTACGAGGCAGCTGTCAGGTGTGTCACAGGCAGTGTGCACTCAGTTCCTCAAGCTTCAACATCCGTGCACACGGTGGGTGTCTGGGCACCCGGAGGGCTCCAGGTGGAAACAACCAACAGCCCCTCCCAGCAGACAGAGGTGACAGCAGCCGCACCTTCACCTTTAAAAAGGGCGTGGAATCTTCAGTCAAATTGGCGTCACCAGGACATTGACACGTCCCCAGAGTGGCTCTCCCTCGGGCTGCTAGCCGAGTCGCTGGCCTCTTCGACCTCTTGGGGAGGGTCGATGGTGCTCCTGCAAACAGCAGTTCCTGGCGCAACCTGCTGCTGTTTGCAATGGCTGTCTGGCTGTTCTGCCGAGGAGAGACAGGCACCTAGCACCATCTGTTGTTGGGGCAGTGAATGAATTCCCCACAATGTTTGTTAATTGCTCATTACTCTGTAATTTGTTGATAATTGTAACCATGTATTAATGTGTTTATGATTCAATACCTTTGTAATTAGTCATGAGTGTGACCAGCTCTACATGGAGCTCATTACCTTTGTTACTTAGTCATGATTGTGACCAGATCTTGTTCATTACCTTCGTAACTTGCTCAGCTATCAAAACTTCGGAATCCAGTCCCTGGAGCAATTATGTACCTCTGTAATCTTTTGACTACCGCCCACAGGATGGGTATGGGGTGCATAATAAACATATTAAACTTACTCTAGAAACGAGAACTCTGGATCAATAAGACTTACTCTAGTAACGAGAACTCTGGATCAATAAGACTTACTCTAGTAACGAGAACTCTGGATCAATAAGACTTACTCTAGTAACGAGAACTCTGACTCGGACAGTGACATCATGCGAGCGCCAAGCCACCTGAAGGAGTGAGAGGCCACCTGAACAGGTGGTAAGTGGTGCTCCAGCTGCAACCAGAAGACTCAGTATCCTGGGTCTGTTACAGGTGATGGCCAGGACGAGGGCGCTGGTATAGAAGTCACCAACAGGTTCAAGAGGCGCACCAGAGCGCAGTAGATGGTATGCGGCCATCACGTCATCACCAGCGCTGATTACCGTCAGCAACTTCTTATATAACACAGGTGCTGCATCTTCTGCCTGAAATTCATTTTATCTCAGTTGTGTTCATACAGACAAAAGCAGTTTGGTTATATAGGTTCTTCTGGCTGGGAAAGATCATAAAAAATAGATTAAATTAAATAAATAATTTTTTTCAACAAACCGACCTTATCCCACCGAGGCAGGATAACCCAAAAAAGAAAAGTAAAAGTTTCTCTTTTTAATTATAGTAATGTATACAGGAAGAAGTTACTAGCCCCTTGCTCCCAGCATTTTAGTCGCCTTCTAAGACACACATGGCTTTTGGAGGATGAATTCTGTTCCACTTTCCCATGGAGATAAAAGGAAATAAACAAGAACAAGAACCAGTGAGAAAATAGAAGAAAACTCAAAAGGGGCATGTGTGGGTGTGTTATATATATATATAAGTCCTTTCTGAAATTTTCTCTTACATGTTTAAAGATACATTTTTTTCATTAATGTTAATTTAATTTTTTTTAATTTTGCACCAAAAGAATCTTAGAAAACTTACCTAACCTTATTATAACAAGAGCAATTTATTTTAGCCTAACCCAACTAAATATATTTTAAATAGGTTTACAATAATTTAGTACTAAACAAACACAATCAAATATATTTTTTCCGTTAGGTTCAGAATGATTTTGGCGAAATTATTGCATACACAAATTTTCACTTGACCTATATGGCAAGATGAGCTTCGCTATTTAAGCCAAGATGGCAAGCTCTGCGTATTCGGCACGACATATATAAATATATATACAATATTATATATATATATATATATATATATATATATATATATATATATATATATATACATATATATATATATATATATATATATATATTATATATTAATATTATATATATATATATAATATATATATATATATATATATGCAAAACAACCACTCTGAAAGAATAGAGAAATTCCAAGTGCTTTCGTGACTACTCACATTATCAAGGAACTATGAAAGTAAAGCATCCAAGGAAGGTATATAAGGGGTCTGGCCAACACCTCACTATCAGATCCCACAACGGTTAAACACCTGACGCGCGCCGGCCCAACTGGACAGGTCCTTTGCACAACCCACGAACAAACTATTCTACCCAAGAAAATTTTAAAAATTATTATTTGTCCAGTGTATTATTAAATTCTTCCCAAATTCTATTAATTATAAATGGATCTAATTTATATAAACCAAAGGAAATATTCATATTATTGTCAAAATTGCTTTTTATGAAACAAGATTCAATTATAAACCATACCCCCGGCCGGGATTGAACCCGCGGTCATAGAGTCTCAAAACTCCAGCCCGTCGCGTTAGCCTCTAGACCAGCTAGGTATATTTGTACACCATAGGAAGGTTAGCACAGGCACCACTGTGACCACAAATGCAAGTTTTTATAGACGAATCTCCAGCTAGCGTGGCCGTGACGAACTCTAGCTCAAGTCCCTTCACTGCCGTCAACATGACTCAAGAAATCGTAATGACACGATTGCAAACAAACCATACCCCCAGCCGGGATTGAAGTTTTGAGACTCTATGACCGCGGGTTCAATCCCGGCCGGGGGTATGGTTTGTTTGCAAAACATCTAGA
>NC_069416.1:24593225-24600725 GCF_026875155.1 Cherax quadricarinatus | reverse complement strand
TGCTCCCTCCTTTGCGTAAGTGGCCTCTGTTGATACTCCTTGCCAAATATATTGGATGTACCATAGACATGCCACAATGGACGAGTACATATCTCTTCATCCGTGCTCAGCAGCCCTGACAAAGGTTCAAGCATGAACCAAGACTTAGCTGCTTTGCATAGTAATTCTCACCAAAAACAACAATAAATTGTGTTAGGCAAACAAGAGGTTTTTCTTAAAGCAATTGACCTTTTTTCTAAAGACACAAGGACAAGTCTGTTTGAGTTCCATAGAATAGTGATACAAGAGCGTAGATTTTCACTTTTGTATCGTCCCGTGGGTACCTTCCACTAAGGATCATCATGGTACAGAGATGTGGTGTTCGTAAGGATTAATCCAGCACGACCGAAAACAACAGTGAACAGAAATTCCATATACTTACGCACGTAGGGGAAGGGCTGCCCAAATTCCTTCCCTCCTGGATAAAGTAGCCGTTTCCCTCAATGAAGATATTAACGAAGTTTTCTATTGCGTCTTTGATCCTTTAGCTCATCACTTGTTCCCTTGCGGATTTTCCGGTGTTGGGGGGGGATTTTCTGGGTTGTGGGGCATTTCCTGGTGTGTTGGGATTTCCTGAGTGGTGGTTAATTTCTGGGTTTTGTGGGGATTTCCTGGCTGGTGGGAATTTCCTTGCGGCATGGGATTTTTTGTGTGGTGAGATTTCTCTGGGTTGTGGGGATTCCTGGTGGAGGGATTTCCGGTGGTGGGATTCCTGAGTGGTGGTATTTTCTGGTTTGTGGGGGATTTCCTGGCTGGTGGAATTCCTTGCGGTTGGGATTTCTTGGGTGGTGGAAGATTACCTGGTTATGTGGGGATTTCCTTGGTGGAGGGATTTCCTGGTGGAGGGGATACCATGGAGGTGGTAAGGAACTCTCCTCTTGAGAAACTATGACACACAATGAGTGCATCACAGAGGACGTTGGACTCACTTGCCTCCACCTCCCACCTCCCAATTTCATATTAAAGGAACAAAATGCCGTTCCTAAAACAAGAATGAGTGTGAGGGTAACAACGCCTTCAATAGTAGATCCATGATCGCCATGGGAGTCCCCTTCACCGACCTATATACATATTAATAAATGGAGAAAAAAAGAAATTGTCCCCTCCAGTTTTTTTCCAGCTCCTCCAAGTTTTGAGTTGTAGTGCTTTGTTTTGTCTTCCCAAAAGATTGTTGATGGTGGCCGTGAAGATCAGGAGCTTTTTGGCTCCAGTTAACAAGTGGAGGAGGACAGAAACAAAATACCACCCCAATAAAGGTATCTGTCTGACTTACTTTGCACTCCGTAAATTTGTAATATTTTTATATAATTGCCTGGAGATTGCCTCCTCCTTCATTCACACTTTGCAATACATATCACTAACACACATAAGTCCCACGAGAGTGGCCAAGATAAACATGCAAACGCTCTCTCCATAATCTTGTTGGTCTCATTTTGATTTTAATCTACGGTGACGTAAACGCCGAAATAGATGCAAGATAAAAAGAAATGTCTAACTTGTAACTGCATTTATCCTTGACATCAAACACCTCCTTAGTAAGATTTTATGAAATATAGTCACATTCGAATTATAAACATTACAGATAGTGTGGCTGTAGTGATAGCATTAGTGGAGATGGTGGTAGCTATGATGGGATAATGGTGACCGAAGTGGTCGTAGTATTGGTAGGTGTGATGACTGCTTGTGGAAATGGTGGTAGTGGAGATGGTTGTAGTGGTGATGATGTAGTGTAATAGTTGTAGTGGTATTCGTGACGTACTGGAGATGTTGTGGTGATGATATTGGGTGGTGATGGTAGTAGTGGTGTTGGTGGTAGTGGTGATGGTGTAGTGTAGAAACGGTGGTGGTTGAATGGTATGTACTGGTAAAGTAAAGTGATGGTTGTAGTGGTGATTGGGGCGGTGGGTAGTAGCGATAGTGGAGGAGTGGTGATAGTTTTGTAGTGATGGTTATAGTGGGGATGGTTGTAGTGGTGATGTATGGGAATGGTGGTAGTGGTGATGGGTACTTTGATGGTGATAATGGTGTAGAAGTGTCAAGTATTGGTATTGATGAGTGTTGTGTGATGGTGGTACTGAGAATGGTTGTCAGTCGGTGATATTGTAAGTGTGATGATTGTAGTGTGATGGTGGTAGTGGTGATGGTGGTAGTTGTGATGATTGTAGTGGTTTATGTATGTGATGGTGGTAGTGGTGATGGTGGTAGTGGTGATGATTGTAAGTGGTGAGATTGTAGTGGGTGATTGAATAGTGGTGATGCATTGTAGTGGTGATGATTGTATGGTGATGGTAGTGGGTGATTGTAGTGATGATTGTAGTGATGGAGTAGTGGGTGATGAATGTAGTGGTGATAGTAGTGATGATTGTAGTGGTGATGGTGGTAGTGGTGATGATTGTAGTGGTGATGATTGCAGTGTTGATTGTAGTGGTGGTGTACTGTGATGCTGTAGTGATGTGGTATGTGAGATTGTAGTGATATTGTAGTGATTGTAGTGGTGATGATTGTAGTGTGGTGGTAGTGGTGATGGAATGGTGATGGTGGGTATGGTGATGATTGTAGTGGTGATGGTGGTAGTGATGATTGAAGTGATGATTGTAGTGGTGACAGGGTAGTGGTGATGATTGTAGTGGTGATGATTGGGAAGTGGTGATGTGGTAGTGGTGATGTGGTAGTGGTGATGATTGTAGTGTTGATGGTGTAGTGGTGGAAACGTGATGGTACTCGTAAAGTGATGGTGTGTAGTGGTGGAAGACGGTGATGGTAACTCGTAAAGGTGATGGTGGTAGTGGGTGAGGCATTGGGCAGGTAGAGATAGTGTGGATGGTGGTGATAGTTGTATTGGTGATATTGTAGTGATGGTGGAAGTGGGGATGGTTGGTAGTGCTGATAGGGTTTTGTGGTGAATGTTGTAGTGGTGATGTGGTAGTGGTGATGGTGGTAGTGGTGATGTTGGAGGTGGTGGTGGGAAAGGTTGATGGTGGAAGTGGTGATGGTTAGGGTAAAGGTGATGTGGTAGTGGATGATGGCAGTTGTAGTTAGTGATAGCAGTGGAATGGTGATAGTTGTATTGTGATATTGTAGTGAGGTGGGATGGTGATGGTTTAGTGGTGATGATTGTAGTGGTGATTGTGGTAGTTGTGATGGTGGTAGTGGTGATGGTGGTGGTTGTGGGAAATGTGATGGTGGAAGTGGTGATGGTACTGGTAAAGGTGATGGTGTGAAGTGGTGATAGCGGTGGTAGTAGTGATAGTGGTGGGGTGGTGATAGTTGTAGTGATGGTGGTAGTGTGGATGTTTGTAGTGGTGATGATTGTAAGTGTTGATTGTGGGTAGTGGTGATGGTGGTGGGAAAGGTGATGAGAAGTGGTGATGGACTGTAAACGGTTAGTGGTAGTGGTGATGGCGAGGTAGTAGTGATAGTGGTGGGGTGGTGATAGTTGTAGTGATGGTGGTAGTGGGGATGGTTTGTAAGTGCGATGGGTGTTGTGGATGATAGTTGTAGTGGTAATGGGTGGCAGTAGTGATAATGTTAGTGTGATAATTATCGTAGTGAATGGTTGCCGTGTTGATGTGGTAGTGATGATGGTAGTAGTGGTGATGGTTTGAATTGTGATGGTTTGTAGAAATGATTGCAGAGGTGATGGTTATAGTGGAGATGTTTGTACTGGTGATAGTTGTAGTGCTTGGTGGTGATGCTGTACTGATGATTTTGTGGTGATGGTTGTCAGATGGGGTAGAGGTGAATGGGAGGTAATGGTGATTATGTAGTGTGATGGTGGAAACTGATGTTGGTGTGGCAGTGTGATGGATTCTAGTGCTGATGGTTGTAGTGGTAATAGTTGTAAGGGTTATTAGTGATCGTGGTACTGTGATATTTGTACTGGTGATGGTTTGAAGTGCTGATGGTGTAGTGACATGCAGAAGGTCATGGTTGTAGTGGTGTGGTAGTGGTGAAGGCTGTAGTGGGTGATGGTGGTATGGTGATGGTGGTATTGTGGATTAGTGGTGTGTGGTATGGTGATGTTGTAGTGGTGATGGTGGGTAGTGGTGATGGTTGAGTGGAGATGGTTGTAGTGGTGAGGTGTAGTGGTTGATGGTTGTATGGTAGGTTGTAGTGGCGATGGTTGTAGTGGTGATGGTTTGTAGTGGTATGGTTGTAGTGTGATGGTTTGTAGTGGTGAGGGTTGTAGTGGTTATGGTGGTAGTGGAATGGTTTAGTGGATGATGGTGGTAGGGTGATGGTTTGTAGGGTGATGTGGTAGTGTGATGGTGTATTGGTGAGGTTTAGTGGTGGATGGTGTAGTGGAGATGGTTGTAGTGGTGATGTGGTAGTGGTGATGTTGTAGTGGTTGATGGTTGTAGTGGGTGATTGGTTGTAGTGGTGGAGGTTGTAAGTGGTGGATGGTTTTGTAGGGTGATGGTGGTATTGGAGATGGTTGTAGTGGTGATGGGGTGGGTTGGTAGTGGAGAAGGTTGTAGTGGTGATGGTTTGTAGTGGTGATGTTTGTAGTGGTGATGTTGTAAGGTGGTGATGGTGTATGTGAAGGTTGTAGTGGTGATGGTTTAGTGGTGGAGGGTGGTAGTGTGATGGTTGTAGTGTGATGTTGTAGTGGTGTTGGTTTAGTGGGATGTGTTAGTGGAGATGGTTGTAGTGGTGATGGTTGTAGTGGGATGGTTGTAGTGGTGATGGTTGTATGGTATGGTGTAGTGACAGCAGAGGTCATGGTTGTAGTGTGTGGTAGTGGTGATTGGTTGTAGTGGTGATGGTGGTAGTGGAATGGTTGTAGTGGTTGGTGGTAGTGGAGATGGTTGTAGTGGTGATGTGGTTTGGTGATGGTTTAGTGGTGATGGTGGTAGTGGAGATTGGTTGTAGTGGTGAGGGTGGTAGTGGAGATGGTTGTAGTGGTGATGGTGGTAGTGGTGAGGGTTGTAGTGGTGATGGTGTAGTGGTGATGGTTGTAGTGGTGATGGTGGTAGTGGTATGGTTGTAGTGGTGATGGTGGTAGTGGTGATGGTGTATGGTGATGGTTGTAGTGGTGATGGTGGTAGTGGTGATGGTGGTAGTGGTGATGGTGTAGTGGTGATGGTGGTAGTGGTGATGGTTGTAGTGGAGAGGGTGGTAAAGTGGTGATGGTTTGTAGTGGTGAGGTGGTATGTGATGGTGGTAGTGGTTGATGGTGGTAGTGTTGATGGTTTAGTTGGTGATGGGTGTAAGTGGTGATGGTGTAGTGGGGGAGGGTGGTTAGGTGGTGATGGTTGAGTGGTGTTGGTGGTAGTGGTGATGGTGGGAGGGGTGAGGTGTTTGGGAGGGGGTTGGGGGGGTTTGGTGGTAGTGGTGATTGTGGAATGGTGAGGTTGTTGTGGATGGGTTAGTGGGAGGGGGTAGTGTGTTGGGAGGTAGTGGTGATGGTGGTAGTGGTATGTTGTAGTGGTGATGTGGTAGTGGTGTTGGTGGGTAGTGTGAGGTTGTAGTGGTATGGGGGTAGTGTTGATGTGTATGGTGATGGTGGTAGGTGGGTGAGGGTTGTAGAGTGGGGGGATGGTGGTTGTGGGGCGGGGGGGAGTGGTGATGTGGGAGTGGTGATGGTGGTAGTGTGAATGGTTTGTAGTGGTGATGGTGGTAGTGGTGATTGGTGGTAGTGGTGAGGGTGGTAAGTGTGATGGTGGTAGTGGTTGATGTTGTAGTGGTGTGGGGGTGTGGGGTGGTGTTAGTGGTGATGGTGTAGTGTGATGGGTGGTATTGGGTGATGGGTGGTAGAGGTGATGGATGTAGTGGGTGATGTTGTAGTGGTGATGGTGAGAGTGGTGATGTGGATTTGGTAGGATGGTGGTAGTGGTGATGGTGGTAGAGTGGAGATGTTTGTAGTGGTATGGTGGTAGTGGTGATGGAGGTAGTTGTGATGGAGGTGTGGTGATGTGTGGTATTGGGTGATGGTTAGTGTAGATGGGTTGTAAGTGGTGATGGTGTATTGGTGATGGTTGTAGTGGTGATGTGGTAGTGGAGATGGTTGTAGTGGTGATGGTGGTAGTGGTGAATGGGTGTATGGTGAGGTGGTAGTGAGATTGGTTGTTTGTGTGAATGGTGGTAGTGGTGATGGTTTGTAGTGGTGATGGTCGTATGTGTGATGTTGTAGTGGTGATGGTGGGTAGGGAAATGGTGGTATGGAGATGGGTGGCAGAGGTGATGAATGAGTAATGATTGGTGGTAATAATGGTGGTTATATTGTGATGGTTGTAGTTGTGATGGGATAATGGTTGATTTTTGTAGTGTGATGGTTGTAGTAATGATATTGCAGTGGTGAATGGTTATAGTGTAGATGCTTGTAGTGGTGATAGTTTTAGTGCTGGTGGTGATACGAACTGGTGATGATTTTAGTGTGGTGTGATGTCATGATGGTGGTAGTGGTGATGGAGTAGTGTAGATGTGGAAGGGGTGATGAGTGCTAGTGGTGGACGGTGCTTGTGGTGAGGTTGGTAGTATGAGACGGTGGTACTGTTGATGGTGGTCTCACAGTGCTGATGGTTCCTAGTGTAGCGTGGTGGAAGTGGTGATTGTTGTAGTGGTGATGGTATGTAGTGGTGATGGCCGAACTGGTGATGGTTTGTAGTGAAGATGGTGGTAGTATGATGGTATTTTTTTTTTTTTTTTTTTTTTAGTGATGGGGTAGTGGAGATGGTGGCATGTGGTGAATTAGTAGTGAAGGTGGTAATGATGATGTTATAATTGGTGATGGTGGTAATGGTGATGGTTGTAGTATGTGATGGGGTAGTGGTGATGTTGGTACAGTAATGTGGTAGTGTGATGGTTTGTAGCAGTGGATGGTGGTAGTAAGTGATGATTGTAGTGATGGTTGCAGTGGTGATGATTGCTGTGTGATGGTTGTAAACAGTAATGGTGGTAGTGATTATGTTTGTAATTGTTGTAAGTGAAATGTAATTGTTGTTTCATTGTTGAGATAAATTACTTTTTAAGACTTCAAACGAAAAATTAAATAATAGTGTTTCTTACATTAAAATTGTGGAGTAATGGTGTTTTGTGGATGATTGTAAGAGAGTGAGATGGATGTTTTGGCCCCTACCAGCTGAGGTGGCTGTTGTTGGTTCTGCAGAAGTGGAGTAAGGTTCTGGCACTATAGTCGATGGTTGCACTGGAGTGTGCATAAATATGTAATGGAATCTCTGGGCTTTTTTTTTACCCTGCAGTACAATTTTTTTATAGAACTGATGGTACGACATCAGCAGGAGGTCTAGACCCCATTACAAAAATTTTGCTGCTTCTAGATTTTCAGGTCCCTCTTCAGTAGCTACGTCCAACTTTAAGCAGAAACATGAACTCCTCACGTAACTGCTGCAATGTTTTAACTGCTTTTCTTCAGGTACTTCCTCATCTTCTAGTATGTGGCTCCTTGGTACAAATGTGAATGTTGTGGCGAAGGTGGTGGGGGTGGTATCTCGCAGGTGA
>NC_069416.1:24503835-24592725 GCF_026875155.1 Cherax quadricarinatus | reverse complement strand
GTACCTCTGTATGTGTGCACAAATTTATAATAAATAAATAAATAAATAAATAAATATTATGTCATATTAGATGAATTGTGATAGATAAATAAGCTATTGAGTTGATATTAGCTTATATTGAAATATTTTGTCCTGCTGCTGGGACGGATTAATGGCATTTCAATTAATTTAAATATGGAAAATTGATTTGATATACGAGGAAACTGAGTTACAAACTAGGTCACGGAATGGATTAAACTCGTAAGTCAAGTTTCCACTGTATTAATATTACCTCACTGCTCTCCACTCTCTGAATCATGTGCCACTACCACCTCTCCCCCTACCCACTATAATTACTACTATTCCCACTATCTGCACTACTATCTCCACTTCTCTTATTTTTCTAGCTCACTGTGTCCTGTCCTGCCTTCCTCTTGTATATATATTGGCTCCCTTACCTTTGTGTGTCCAGTTAATGCTCCAAGTCTGACAAAAATGTTGCTGTAAGTTTCTTTATCCTCTGTGCAGGTTGAGTGTATAACACTCCCTACTGCCCTTGTTAACTCTACCTCACGTACACTCCTACAACACTCTCTACTACCCTTGTTAACACTACTTTGTAGATGAATGGTTCAGAGAACTGACACATTGATAAATTAGACACATGTGCAATTCTTGGGTATCTTTATTGAGGAAACGTTTCACCACACAGTTGCTTTATCAGTCCATACAAAGGAGAATTGTGAAGAATAGGAGGAGAATGAGGTAATCACTCCCTCAGCCTTGAGTTGATATGGTCAGTCCATCAATCTTGAATAAAATACGGCATATGTGCGGAGAAGTAGCTTAAATACCGTAGGCAGGAGAGGTGCAACAGACGTAGGTGGTGTCACATTTGTTCAATGTGGAAGTAGGCTGTGCCCAAGGGTTAGGCAAGCGAAGAATTCCCAAGTATTAAGATCCCAAGAAGTTTCAGTGTCTGACAGGATTGTAGATGAATGGTTCAGAGAACCGATACGTTGATAAATTAGACACGTGCAGTTCTTGGGTATCTTACGCTGGTATGTATGATAATCTATGTAACTGTATTTGTGTATACCTGAATAAATTTACTTCTATTCCGTCGACTGACAGAAACTGCCCATTCACCTATTTCAACTACCCTATAAAGTTTTCAGAAATTGGCAATTTGGCCAATTTCACACAAATTTCAAAAGATGCCAATTTCAAAATAAGGCTCAAAATAAACTATGCAGACATTCCTGGGACTAAAATAGCATTTTGTCTGTTAATTAGTCACGGCTACAGCCCCTCTTGTATTACTCTTGCTTTTCATTTGGAATTTTTATTCAAATACAAAATAGGAGATTTACTGTTATGCAGACTACTGCATAATTGTAATAACTGTATAAATAATGTCAACCCATTTGTGACTGCATATTGGAATTTGGACTGGCAGGTGGACACGCATTGGATGGTGATGTCATTTGTTTACTCTTGAACATTGTCAAAGAATTGAACATTTTCACTACTTTGAGCTCAATTTCAAGATACAGTGGACCCTCAGGTAACAATTTTAATCCATTCCAGGGAGCTTGTCCTTAACCAATTTTATTGTTAGCCAAATTAATTTTCCCTATAAAAAATAGTGGAAATCCAATTAATCCATTCCAGACACGCAAAAGTATTAAAAAAAAAAAATTTCCCATTAAATATACAATTTCCTACACAGAAAACAATGATACATGAAGAATAAATACTACATGAAGAATAAATGACACCTTTATTGAAGATTTATTAATGAGTGATGAGATGGGAGGAGGGGAGATGATGAAGGTGTATTATTTGTTGGAAAGGGAATCCCCTTCCATAAGGACTTCAGGTACAAAGTCCTTTTCTGGGGTTACTTCCCTTTTTTTTTTAAGCCCTAAACGGTCCAAACGTATATATACATTCTTATGCGTAGTGCCCCAAACGTATTTATACTTTTAATTTTCCTGGCTCCAAATTTGGCACGATTGGCCTGAGATGCCTGGTCAGCATAGAATGGGTCTTAACACTCGGTGTGCACCATATTAAAAAAATCTGAGACCACTTAGTACCTTGTGGGAGCACCAGTTAAATTGAGTGCCAGCTAGAGCAAACAGTGTGGCAAACACCAAGGATTCACTGACGTAAAGTCATATTAACACCTCCCTATTAAGAGGAAAGCGATGTTAACCCCAAGTTTAGGGTCTGTCTATCTCTGTTTATCTCTGTCTCTGTCTATTTATCTCTGTCTATCTATCTATGTCTATCTGTCTCTGTCTCTGTTTATCTGTCTCTCTATTTCTTTTTATGTCTCACAGGTACACTCAAATTCAATTATACATAGTGTAAATTACCTAGGATAACCTAAAAAATCTGAAGTGCTCTACTGTGCTTGTAGATATAATGCATATGAATACCTGTTGGCTCACAGTGGCTCTCTCTGAGACAGAGAGAGAGATGAGCAGAGAGACGGAAAGAGACAAGCAGACAGAGACACAAGACAGAGAGACAGATAATCAGAGACAGAGATACCAGCTTATCAAATGTCGTGCTTTATCTCTGCACTCTTGCTGGCACCCATCAAATGTCATAGCTTATTTCCTCTTATCTCTGCACTATCTCATCTTATGTCTGCACCCTCGCTGGTGTCCATCCATCAGGTGTTATCCCATATCTCATCACTGCCCTTCCGGATGCTTGTCACATTGCTTCAAGGGAGCTTCTTCCTTCTTCCTCTTCCTCCTCCTCCTTCCTTCTTCCTTCTTCTTCTTCTTTTATACTCCCATGTATCCAAACTATTGCTGGGACCTATAAATATTTGTATACATTCCTAGACAATAGTAAATGACCAAGGCAGGTGTAAATGTCCACCTGTCAATGTGTTTATGACAATTTGAGTACAATATTAGTGTCAGAACAAAGATTGGTTATGAAATGCCAAGAAATGCAATAAATTGTAATTATCAGAACATAGAAATTATATAAAATAATATAAAAATGAGAAAAAATGGTATATCAGCAACACTTCCTCAAGTGGCAGGACTCGATGTTGCCCACAGGTGAGCATTAAGTGCCAACTTTGCAGCCTCATATCTCAGTAAGTACTGTCCCAAATTTTTTTTATCTTAATCCTATTACACTTGGAAAAATTTTCTCTGTATTTCAGTGGAAAAAAAAAATTTTTTTTCTTTCTCAAAATATTCGGGGCACTGGGCAAGAGAACTTATATATACATTTGGACCATTTAAGGGTTAATGCCACTGGGAACAACTTGACAGTCACTGGACCTCTGTCGCACCAAAAATCTGTCCATAGAGCTCTGTATCTGGCGTTCCTTTAAGATTTTCCTAAAATGGGCCACAACACAGTCATTTTAAAAGTCACCAGCACAGCTTGCAATAGCTGTGTCAGGGTGATGTTCTTCCATAAAGGCTTGCACCTTTGTCCACATTGTACATATGTCCTTAATCGTTGAAGAAGGCAACTTACTCAATTTTTCTCTCCCCTCCTATGAAGCAATTTCCTCAGTTGTTGTCTCTTGCTGTTGCAGATGCTCTTGCAGCTCATCACTGATTAGTTCTTCATCGTCATCCTCCACCAACTCTTCCACATCCTCCCCACTAGCCTCCAACCCCATGGACTTCCTCAATGACACAATAGATTCCACAACTGGCATAGGCTCCTCAGGGTTAGCCCCAAACCCTTCAAAATTCCTCTCTTGTACACATTGTGGCCACAATTTCTTCCAAGCAGAGTTCAAATTCCTGCAAGTCACTCCCTCCCAAGCATTACTTATAAGGCTTACACAACTGAGGATACTAAAGTGATCTTTCCAAAACTCTTAGGGTCAATTCAGTATCTGTGGTCACCTCAAAGCACTTTTGAAACACTGCTTTGGTGTATAGTTTTTTGAAATTTGAAATGACCTGCTGGTCCATGGGCTGGAGGAGAGGAGTGGTATTAGGAGGCAAGAACTTCACTTTGATGAAGCTCAACTCCCCAGAAATTCACTCTGGCAAGTCTGGAGGATGAGCAGCAGCATTCTTTAATACCAGGAGGCATTTGAGATCCAATTTATTTTCCAGGAGGTAATTTTTCACAGTGGGGCCAAACACATGATAGAACCAGTCATGGAAAATGTCCCTAGTGACCCATGCCTTACTGTTTGCCCTCCACATCACACATAAATTAGCCTTGATGACATTGTTTTTCTTGAGCACTCTGGGAGTTTCAGAGTGATACATGAGTAGAGGCTTCACTTTCAGTCCCCACTAGCATTATTACAAAACATTAGAGTAAGCCTGTCTTTCATAGGCTTTTGTCCTGGCAGTGCTTTTTCCTCTTGTGTAATGTATGCCCTGTTTGGCATTTTCTTCTGAAACAGGCCTGTTTCATTGGGGTTTTAATTTTTCAGTGTCTCTGTACTCCTTGAATTCCTGCACATATTTTTCAGCCGCTGTTTGGTCACAACTGGCAGCCTCACCATGCCTTATCACATTGTACCATATGGTACAATGCACCATATGGTATCATTGTACCATATGGTACACTGTATCATATGGTACCTTTGCACCATATGGTACCATTGCACCCTATGGTACCAATGTACCATATGGTACCATTGCACCCTATGGTACCATTGTACTATATGGTACCATTGCACCCTATGGTACCACTGTACTATATGGTACCATTGCACCCTATGGTACCACTGTACCATATGGTACTATTTGGTACCATTATATTCAACACAATAACTGCACTAATATTTTCATCATTATTTTGTTTACAGTGAAGTTATAAACAAGTTTTGTAAGCAATATAATGATAAACAAATTTGTGCAGTTATTGTGTTGAATACAATGAGTGTACACTTATACATTATACATTATATTGATCTCACAGGTCACAAAAGTTACTGGAAAAAAATACTAGAAAAGAAATGAAAAAAGTAACAAAAAATCTAAAATAAAATAATGCGACTTTACGGAAGTCACTGATGTTGCTGCCACCAGGTCATTGGTAACTACTGATCAAAAATCTTTTGGGGTTTTTATTACCTACAGAAAATTATTAGCTTTAATTATGTAAGAATTTTTTTTTTTTTTTTTTCAAAAATTCTTGGACCCTGGTGCACACTCTGAGATTTGGCCTCTGGACCCTGAGAGGGTTAATGTTCAGAAAATCTATTTTTTTTTTATAAAAATATAAAGAGCAGTCTTGTGTACACAGGGTTAATATGGCGTAGAAACTATATATTTTTTTTCTTTCAATGAACCGGCAGCTTCCCACCAAGGCAGAGTAATCCGAAAAATAAAAAAAACATTATCATCACTCACTCCCAGAAGCATGCACATAATATAGTTCAAAAACCGCAACATATCTCCACTTATCCTTCAGAATGTAGGAATTATACTTCCCACCTGCTGGACTCAACTCTCCGACTGACTGGTTTCCCTGAATCCCTTCATAAATGTTACTTTGCTCACATTTAAACTGCACTTCAAGTCATTAAAACCATTTGCCTACACTCACACCTGTCTAACTTGCACTCACACACTGAAAGTCGAAGCCCCTACCCCACAAAACCTCCTTTTACAGTGATGGTCTGGAACCTAACCTGCCATGTTAGTGAGATAATCCTGTATTTATTAGTGAGATAAACCTGTATTTATTAGTGAGATAAACCTGTATTTATTAGTGAGATAAACCTGTATTTATTGTTTAGCCTTCCCACTGTCGAGACCTCTGATCACAAACTTGCTGTCAGTGTCGAAAAATATTCAAAAAAAAAAAAAAATTTCTTACCAAAATCTTAAAAATATTTTTCTGAGAGTTTTAAAAGAAAAGAAAAATTGTGATCAGTACTTACTGAGATATAGAGGTGAGAAGTTGACAGAAAATGAACCATGATGGCAACATCGGCGACTGCTACTCACTCGGTTATATTATTTTTACTTTTATTCTATTTTTTCTTTTCTAATATATTTATTTTTTTCAAGTAACTTTTGTGGCCTGTGAGACCAATATAATGCATAATGTATATATATCCACTCATTGTCACCAATTGGCACCCTGCTGCTAATCCTAGATGCTGTCTGCTGGTGGGTACTGGATATTGACAGGTGGTTGTGGTTGTGCAGGTTATTGTGGCGTGTGGGTGGTTGAAGGTGGCCTTTGTTGTGAATGTGCTGAGTCAGCAGCATGGTTGCCAGCCTGGGGTGCCTCTGGTGTCATATGACATATTGCACCACCACCACCACCTGCTGCTGCATGTATATTATCCATCCCAGTTATAACATTTCTCATTACCCATACCATCTTCCTCACTACCCACACCATCTTCCCCACCACCCACACCATCTTCCCCACCACCCTCACCATCTTCCCCACCACTCACACTGTCTTCCCCACACCACACCATCTTCCCCACACCCTCACCATCTTCCCCACCACCCACACCATCTTCCCCACCATCCACACCATCTTCCCCACCACCCACACTGTCTTCCTGTGCTGGAAGTAAGTCTGTCTGACTTTTTTGGGTTATCCTAGGTTCTCTACACATATGCTGCTGCTATGTATGATAATCTTTATAACTGTATTTGTGCATTCCAGAATAAACTTACTTACATGCCATCTTCCCATCCACCCATGCTGTCTTTCCCACCACCCATGTCGATTTCCCCACCATCCATGGTGTCTTCCCCACCACCTATGCTGTGTTCCCTTTTCACTATCTGTATCTGGTATCCTGGGCATTGCTTTTGGTCATAAACTCATCAAAACTGTAAAATTCATCTCCACTGACACTTCCATCTGTGTTAGGACCACCACTTGTGAAGAGAAAAGTCCCAATTCTCTGGGGAGTTAGGTATCCCTTATTGCTAGGCATGGTGACCAAGGCATACTGAATTGGCACTCCCACAATGCACTGCAGCCTCCCAGATTTTTTATACTGCGCATGCTGAGCACACAGACACGTTCTCTCACATGTAGGTCTACCAGCTTTCTCCCGCTAGATTTGAAGCTGTAATATTACAGCACCAACACTGGCTTGCAAACTGTAATATTACAACACCAACACTGGCTTGCAAACTGTAATATTACAGCACCAACAGTGAAAGGTTCAGGGTCAAGACCCCTGATCTCAAAAATTACACTCAGGGTTGAAAAACTTTCAAAAAAAAAAAAAAAAAAAAAAATTGTATGAAATGATAATCTTTTTCTGAAGGTAATGAAACCAAAAGTACGAAATTTGATGGAAAACTTATGGATTTACACTCTTGCAAAGTTTACGGTCTTGATGTTATTTATGCATTGGGAATTTCACTCCCTTTGAGCCCTATTTTCGACCAGTTCCAGTGTTCCAGTACCTGGAGTTTACCTGGAGAGAGTTCCAGGGGTCAACGTCCCCATGGCCCGGTCTGTGACCAGGCCTCCTGGTGGATCAGAGCCTGATCAACCAGGCTGTTGCTGCTGGCTGCACGCAAACCAACATACGAGCCACAGCCTGGCTGATCAGGAACTGACTTTAGGTGCTTGTCCAGTGCCAGCTTGAAGACTGCCAGGGGTCTGTTGGTAATCCCCCTTATGTGTGCTGGGAGGCAGTTGAACAGTCTCGGGCCCCTGACACTTATTGTATGGTCTCTTAACGTGTTAGTGATACCCCTGCTTTTCATTGGGGGGATGGTGCATCGTCTGCCAAGTCTTTTGCTTTCGTAGTGAGTGATTTTCGTGTGCAAGTTCGGAACTAGTCCCTCTAGGATTTTCCAGGTGTATATAATCATGTATCTCTCCCTCCTGCGTTCCAGGGAATACAGGTTTAGGAACCTCAAGCGCTCCCAGTAATTGAGGTGTTTTATCTCCGTTATGCGCGCCGTGAAAGTTCTCTGTACATTTTCTAGGTCGGCAATTTCACCTGCCTTGAAAGGTGCTGTTAGAGTGCAGCAATATTCCAGCCTAGATAGAACAAGTGACCTGAAGAGTGTCATCATGGGCTTGGCCTCCCTAGTTTTGAAGGTTCTCATTATCCATACTGTCATTTTTCTAGCAGATGCGATTGATACAATGTTATGGTCCTTGAAGGTGAGATCCTCCGACATGATCACTCCCAGGTCTTTGACGTTGGTGTTTCGCTCTATTTTGTGGCCAGAATTTGTTTTGTACTCTGATGAAGATTTAATTTCCTCATGTTTACCATATCTGAGTAATTGAAATTTCTCATCGTTGAACTTCATATTGTTTTCTGCAGCCCACTGAAAGATTTGGTTGATGTCCGCCTGGAGCTTTGCAGTGTCTGCAATGGAAGACACTGTCATGCAGATTCGGGTGTCATCTGCAAAGGAAGACACGGTGCTGTGGCTGACATCCTTGTCTATGTCGGATATGAGGATGAGGAACAAGATGGGAGCGAGTACTGTGCCTTGTGGAACAGAGCTTTTCACCGTAGCTGCCTCGGACTTTACTCTGTTGACGACTACTCTCTGTGTTCTGTTAGTGAGGAAATTATAGATCCATCGACCGACTTTTCCTGTTATTCCTTTAGTTATTTCACTAATATTCCTTCTATTCTATTGATTGAGTACAAGAGCCTGCCCATTTACCTATTTGAACTACCCAATAAAGTGATCAGAAATCGGTAATTTTGCCAATTTCACCCAAAATTAAAAAATTGCCAATTTAAAAATACGGACCAGAATAAACAAAGTAGACATTTCTGGCACTAAAAGAACATTTCCTCTGTTCATTAGTTATGTCTCCAGGCTCCTCTTATATTACTCTTGCTTTCTATTTTGAATTTTTACTCACACAAAAAATAAAAGATTTACTGTTATGCAGACTACTGCGTTATTGTAATAATTATATATATAATGTCATTGCATTTCTAAATGTGTATTAAACTGGCCAGTTGAACATATGTTGGAAGAGTGATGTCATTTTTGTACTCTGGAATATTGGTAAAAATCGAACATTTCCGCTACTTTGAGCTCAGTTTCAAGTTACTTTTAGTCCTGAAACCAGTGAAAGTCATCTTTATTTCTGTATTATATCTTCCATTCTATAAATTAAGAACAAGAACCGAGAATACAGCCATAAAATCCATATGAAAATACACTGCAAAATCTCTGTTTTAAACAAAAAGCACAGTTGCATTTTTTTTTCTCTGTTATGCACTGTTTACTGCAGGATTTTTCATATGGTGCAAACTTACCGCAAAGACCCATTCTCTCATCGCTAGGCCGAAATTTACAGCTCACAGCTTATCTGAGTGAGCTGACCTCATGAGTAGAACTACAGGATTGACTCTGGCATCAAAGCCATTGTACAACAGGACTGACCTTGATAGGGTTAAAGAGAAAAGCAGATTGAGTCAAACATTTTGATTATTTAATCATTTGTTCTTTTTCTTAACCAGAATTCAGATTGACATTAATTAGTTACACTATTCATGTACAGTAGGGTCCCTCTTTATGGCATTTCATCTTACGGTGTTCGGCTAATGTGGTGATTTCAAATTATGACCAAAATTTGCTATACGGCAAGTGGTCTTCCAAATACAGTGCTCCACACTCGGTTTGTTTACATTCTCTGTGAGCACATATCTCTACTATGTCTGGAAATTTTCCAAAATTTCAAGTGTTTTAAAGTTATTGTGTATTTTATATGTACCCTGATATTATTCTTATGTGTAACTGTATCTAAATATACAGTGGACCCCCGGTTAACGTACTTTTTTCATTCCAGTAGTATGTTCAGGTGCCAGTACTGACCGAATTTTTTCCCATAAGGAATATTGTGAAGTAGATTAGTCCATTTCAGACCTCCAAACATACACGTACAAACGCACTTACATAAATACACTTACATAATTGGTCACATTCGGAGGTGATCGTTAAGCGGGGGTCCACTGTACTTACTCACTGCTGGCATGCAGGTGCACATTAAATTTACTAAGAGTCTCTACTTTTGAAGACACACATTAAATGTCATATATTTGGGGTTGCTGTCGCAACCCCAAATCCTGAGGTGTCTTCTCGTGTTGCAAAATATTTGAAAAAAAAAAAAAAAAAAATTCATATGAAATGATAGAGAATCTTTTCCGAATGGTAATGACACCAAAAGTATGAAATTTGATGGAAAACTTACAGAATTATGCTCTCGCAAAGTTAGTAACCTTGGCGATATTTACGAATCGGCGATTTTGCCCACGTTGAGAGCTATTTTCAGCCAATTCCATTGTTCCAGTCAACCAAACTCATAGATATTTCTTTAGAACTCCATTTGTTCTATCGATTGAGAACAAGAAACTGTCCATTTACCGATTTCAACTACCCAAAAAAGTGGTCAGAATTTGGGAATTTGGCCAATTTCATGCAAATTTAAAAATATGCCAATTTCAAAATAAGGCCCAGAATGAACAATGCACACATTCCTGGCTCTAAAATAACATTTTCTTTGTTCATCAGTCACGTCTCCAGGCCCCTCTGGTATTACTCTTGCTTTCTATTTTGAATTTTTATTCAAATAAAAAATAGGAGATTTACTGTTATGCACACTACTGCAATACTGTAAAGAGCATATAAATATTGTCAACTCATTCATGACTGTATATCAGAATGACTACCTGTACATTTGTTGGGCAATGATATCATTTGTTTACTCTTGAACATCGGCAAAAATCAAGCATTTCCCCTAATTTGAGCTTCATTTTAGGGTCTTTTTCATAGTAATACCAATAAAAATCATCTCTATTTCTGTAATATGTTTTCCATTCTATTAAATGAGACCATGAAAACGAGAATACAACCATAAATACAATACAAAAATACACCTCAAAGTCGGCATTTTAACCCTTTCAGGGTCCCCAGGCCCTCTCCCAGACTTGTTCTCAGGGTCGCCCAAATTTTAAAAAAAAAATTATTTTTTCTTATGAAAAGATAGAGAATCTTTTCCAGATCATAATGACACCAAAAGTATGAAATTTGATGGAAAACTTACGAATTATGCTCTCACAAAGTTAGTGGTCTCGACGATGTTTACGCATCGGCAATTTTGCCCACTTTCAGCCCTATTTTCGGCCAATTCCAGTGTACTAGTCGACAAAAATCATAACTATTTCATTAGAACTTAATTTTTTTCTATCGAATGAGTACAAGAACCCACCCATTTACCGATTTCAACTATCCAATACAGTGGTCAGGATTTAGCAATTTTGCCAATTTCACACAAATTTAAAAAAAAATGCCAATTTCCAAATAGGGTCCAGAATAAACAAGAAAAATTCCTGGCACTAAAATAACATTTCCTCTGTTCATTAATCACGTCCCCACGCCCCTCTTACATTGTTTTGCTTTCCACTTTTGAATTTTTATTCTCACAAAAAATAGAAGATTTACTGTTATGCAGACTATTGCATTAGTGTTTAAATGGTATAAATAATATCGGTGCACTTGTGAAAGAATATTAGACATGTATTGGATGCTTAGCATGATTTGTTTACTTTTGAACTTTGGTAAAAATTGAACATTTCTGCTACTTTGAGCTCAATTTCAAGGTACTTTCCATTGTAAAACCAGTCAAAATCATCTCAATTTCTGTAATATGTCTTCCATTTTATAAAATGAGACCAGGAAAACTAGAATACAGCAATAAATACCATATGAAAATGCAGTGCAAAGCCGCTGTTTTAATCCAAAAACACAGTTTTTTTTTTCTCATTACGCACTGTGTACTGCAGGATTTTTTTTATACTGTGCACACTGACCACATAGACGCATTCTTTCATATGTAGGCCTACCAGCTTTCTCTCACTAGATTTGAGGGCTTTAGAATTTAGGCATACTAGTAAGTCAAAAACCCTGGTATGTAAGCCATACTAGTACGTCTGAAACCCTGAAAGGGTTAATCCAAAAACACAGTCGGAGTTTTTTTTTCTCATGCACTGCGTGCTACAGGATTTTATTTTTTATACAGTGCACACTGACCACACAGATCCAGTCTCTCACACGTGGGCCTACCAGCTTTCTTCCGCTTGATTTGAAGCTGCTAGAATTTTTGAGTAAATTAAAGTAACCCAGTCTGAAAACCAGTTTAAGACTCTTCTCAAAAGCCACTTAATCACCCTAGACTAAATGCTAAATATTCAGTACACACATACTCACCTATGTACTCCCACATCATAGCTTCAACAATCACTCTGAACCTTTTATCCATTGTTGACAGGAATATAATTGAACCATTGTTTTCCACAAACAAGCATTTTAAACTATAAGAATATATCCTTTTTCTTATACAAATTTAATTCACTTATAATTAATAATCTACTGTTCAACTATGAAATAATTACTGTCCTGCTGTACAATTATGATAAAATCCTTAGTGTTAAGTAGTCGGTAAGCCAATAATGTTAAGTTGACCCATAATGCCAAGGCATAACAGAGGCTCTCTTTGCATTGCAACCCACTATTGTAAATATAAAATCTCAATGTACTGTTTGCAAAGACATAAAATAAATAAATAAATATACAATAGACTTATTTAGCATGGTAGTTACGTTCCTGAAAATGCCGTGTTAGGTAAAATCGTGCTAAATGAACTGAAGAACTTATGGGAAAAATAGGGTTATGTTCCTGTGAGCCCCCAAAAAGCCAAACTTTTTTTTAGACCAACAGATCTTACAAAAATAAAAGTGAACATGTAATTGCAGTTCATTGTCGTGGTATATTACTGCTTAAGACTACAAATGCAATAGAAATAATAGTATTTCTTACCTTAAATTGTGGGTAATGGTGTGTGTGGATGATTGTGGAGAGAGTGGATATGGATGGTGTGGCCCTACTGGGCTGAGGTGGATGATTGTTGGTTTCGACAGAAGTGGATGGTAGAGGTTCTGGTACTGAAGTCGATCGTTGTATTGGAGTGTGCATAAATTCTGTAATGCTTCTCTGGGCTGTTTTACCTTGCAATACATTATACAGCTGACGGTAAGGCATCATCAGCTGGTCTAGACACCATTTGAAAGCACTGCTTCAAGATTTGTCAGGGTCCTCTCCAGTAAAAAAGTCTGCAACTTTACCAATAATATGGAACTGGTCACGTAACTGCTGCAATGTTTACTGTTTTTCTTCAGGTTTTTCTTCATCTTCAGTTATGTCCCTTCCTTGTATCTGTGCATCGAGCTCTGCCAACATTTCCTCTGGACTCCTGTCTTCATTATCATCATCATCTTCTAAGAGCTCATTCATATCGTCTTCATATCTTCAAAACCATCACCTGGTAATCTCCTTGCCTGCTGAAGAATTTCCTGAGCCTGACTCTCAAGCAAGGGAAAACCAGTGAAAGAATTAACCACAGAAGGCCATAACTTTCTCCAGCCTGCATTTAATGTTGAGTGAGGCACTTCATTCCATGCACTTCTAGCATAGCTGATAGTAACTGCAATGTTAAATTTATTCCAGAAGCTTGGTACTGCCAAGTTAGAATCAGAGTCCATTGATGCAACTAGTTTTTTCATAACTTTTTTTTGTGTAGTTACACTTGAATGACTTAATAACTTCCCGATCAGTGGTTGTATTAAAGATGTTGTATTTGGAGGTAAAAATACAACTTTTACATGTGGGGACACATCCAGCAAAGCTTGTGGATGAGTACGGGAATTATCAAGAATGAATAGAGCCTTGAATGCAAGGTTCCTGCTGTGCAGGTAAAACTTGACTTCAGGAATAAAGTGATGCTTAAACCAGTCAATAAATATTTCCCTTGTCATCCATGCTGACTGGTTTGACCTCCAAATTACTGGTAAAGTGTTTTTATCTACACCTTTCAAAGCACGAGGATTCTTAGAGTGGTAAGTAACCATGGGCTTACACTCGAAATCACCTGATGCATTACTGCAAAGGAGCAAGGTGAAGTGGTCCTTTGCTGTCTTGAAGCCTGGTACACTCTTCTCTTGCTGACTGATACAAGTTCGTGTTGGCATTTTTTCCCAAAAACACTTGTCTTTTCAGCATTAAACACTTGATGTGGCTCATAGCCACCCTCAGAAATAATTTCCTGCAATTCAGCAGGAAAATTACTTGCTGCTGTATGATCAGCTGAAGCACTTTCACCAGAAAACTTAATATTATGTAACTTATTATGCAGCTTAAAGGTGTGGAACCAGCCTGTGCTAAACACACACTCTTTTTCAAGCTTTCCTTTCTTATCACACACTGCTTTAAACAACTGTAAGGCCTTTTCCCTAATTAAGAGGAAATTAAGTGGTGCACCTTTCTGTGTCTTTTGTTCAATCCACTCAAGGAACAAGTTTTCTGTTTTATTTACTTGTTGAGACCTACTTGTCATTCTTTTCATGAGATGACATCTTGGGTTATTCATTACACAAGCTCGTATATTCGGCGTGTTCTTTTTAATTGTACGAACCGATGCTTCATTAGGGCCATAGCCCCTCACTATATCCACCACACATGATCCACTCTTAAGCTTGTCTAATATCTCAATTTTCTTCGCAATTCCTAGACTTGAATGCTTAAACCTTTTCTTGTCACTTTCAGCAACACTTGCATGCTTACTGGGTGCCATTATTGCTTGGCAGATTTAACAAACAGCAATGAAATTAAGAAAATATGTAGGTATATAAACACAGCTAGGTTCCCGAGTACCTCTGTCCTGCACATGTATGAACCACACTGAAGGCTGGGAGTGTGGTGGGGGTGGATGTGAGTGGCAGGGGGATGGCAGTACACCTCCCCCATTGACTCAATGGTATAACCCACCGCGGGCGACCAGGCGACCGCGCGTTCAAAAATTTTTTCCCTCCCGCGAATCATGTTAAATTAATCATATGATGTGCTACATAAAAGAATGTCGCAATTCTTCAATCGTGCTATACTCAAATCGTGCCAAATAAACTCGTGCTAAATAACGATCTACTGTATATGTCAAACACAATGGCTCATAAGACGTACGTATATATACGACTGAAACAGTCAAAGGGTTAAAGGCAGTAATCCATTCCAGAGAGATTGCCTTTAACAAATTTGCACGTTATCCGAATTAATTTTTGCCATAAGAAATAATGAAAATCCAATTAATCCATTTCAGACAGCCAAAAGTATTAACCAAAAATATTTTTTTTAAAGATTAAATATAGATACATTTATTTGTCATTGTTTTCTGTATGTATACATACATAAAACAATGAAAAATAATATAAAGCACTAATAAAATGGATAAATGAACATTTGATGTAACACTTGCTTTTATTAACTCTTAGAAACATAAACACATATGCAGTTTAATGTGATCCTTTATTGACGACATTTCGCCCTCACAGTGGGCTTTTTCAAGTCACAAAAAGATCGTAGATCAGGATAACATCGTTGAACTTCACATTGTTTTCTGGAGCCCACTGAAAGATTTGGTTGATGTCCACCTGGAGCCTTGCAGTGTCTGCAATGGAAGACACTGTCATGCAGATTCGGATGTTATCCGCAAAGGAAGACACGGTGCTGTGGCTGACATCCTTGTCTATGTCGGATATGAGGATGAGGAACAAGATGGGAGTGAGTACTGTGCCTTGTGGAACAGAGCTTTTCACCGTAGCTGCCTCGGACTTTACTCTGTTGACGACTACTCTCTGTGTTCTGTTAGTGAGGAAATTATAGATCCATCGACCGACTTTTCCTGTTATTCCTTTAGCATGCATTTTGTGTGCTATTATACCATGGTCACACTTGTCAAAGGCTTTTGCAAAGTCTGTATATATTACATCTGCATTCTTTTTGTCTTCTAGTGCATCTAGGACCCTGTCGTAGTGATCCAATAGTTGAGACAGACAGGAGCGACCTGTTCTAAACCCATGTTGCCCTAGGTTGTGTAACTGATGAGTTTCTAGATGGGTGGTGATCTTGCTTCTTAGGACCATTTCAAAGATTTTTATGATATGGGATGTTAGTGCTATCGGTCTGTAGTTCTTTGCTGTTGCTTTACTGCCCCCTTTGTGGAGTGGGGCTATGTCTGTTGTTTTTAGTAACTGTGGGACGACCCCCGTGTCCATGCTCCCTCTCCATAGGATGGAAAAGGCTCGTGATAGGGGCTTCTTGCAGTTCTTGATGAACACGGAGTTCCATGAGTCCGGCCCTGGAGCAGAGTGCATGGGCACGTCATTTATCGCCTGTTCGAAGTCATTTGGCATCAGGATAACATCGGATAGGCTTGTGTTAACCAAATTCTGTGGCTCTCTCATAAAAAATTCATTTTGATCTTCGACTCTCAGTCTGGTTAGCGGCTTGCTAAAAACTGAGTTGAATACTGTTTAAGAATATCTTTGTGTATTAAGCCCTGTCTATATTGCTTTTCATATTGGCGTTTCTTATCAATGGATTTCAGAATGCTGCTGGTTAGCTATGGGCAACCAAGCCGTTTATTCATGATCTGTTTCGTTTTTATAGGACAATGTTTGTTGTATAGTCTAAGTATTTTGTTAAGAAAAATGTCTGTCCAATCGTGAATACCATTGGCATTGGAGAATTCAGTAGGCCAGTCAACAGTCTCTAGGTCTGCTGTGAAATTCCTTACTGAGGACTCGTCATGGAGTCTAAATGAAACCTTGTTGTATTCGAGTGGTGGCTTACTAATGTTTGTTAAGAGGAAGGTTGGGTAGTGGTCAGTAGTGCTGTCTGTGATTATCCCTGATTTAAGGGGGGCTAGTATATTGGTCCATATGTGATCTTTTATGGTTGCGCTTGTCTCAGTCAGCCTCGTTGGTTTAGTTATTGTTGGTATGAGAAGTGTGTTGTTTATATTGTTGATGAAATCAGTTACAGTCTGATCATCTGGTAGGCCAAGGTTGATATTGAGGTCTCCAGCTAAGAGAAGGTGGTGCTTGTTCATGTGTTTGTTTGTTATTAGTGACTTTAGATTATCATTGAAGTCTGGGATGTTTGTGTGGGGTATCCGGTATATGGCACTGATTGTTATAGGCGTCTTGAGGCTTTTTACAGTAAAGTTAGCAAAAATGTATTCCCAATATTCATCACTAAAGCAATTAGCGCTAATACAAGATAGTTGGTTAGAGTAATAGATTGCAATACCACCCCCAACTTGGTATGGTCTGCAGTTGTGGATTGCTGTGTATCCTGGTAGTGGGTAGATATCTATTGTGTCCTGCTTAAGCCAGGTCTCAGTAAGAATAATGCAGGAGAAGGGTGTCTTTAGTGACTCAAGGAGTACCAGGAGGTCATCATAGTGTTTGCTTAAGGACCTGATGTGTGTAGTAAGAAATGATAGATTTGAGCAGTGTTAGGATAGTGCTGGCTTGTGATGCTGTGTAATAAAGGCATTTCTTTCCAATAAGTTTTGATTGTGTGTTAGATTATGGAGGTTTAGATCAGGGTCAACATGACCATTCATCTTTTAGGTTTAAATAGTGGTTGTTTATATCCTGTATTATGTGGTGAGTTCTAATACTGATTTCTGTAGTGGTTGGAGGTTTGGACAAGTATATCACTAAAGCACTTTGGTCATATAGAGTATAGTCACTAATAAACATAATGAAATTGATATTGTCTGTGTTGTGCTAGAATGAGCTAAAGTACAACTAGGTATAAACTAATACGTACTATAAAAAAAAACAAATTACAAGTAGCATCAGACTCACTCTTGTAATTGCACTAAGGTCTAATATAATGAATTTAGTGTTGTCTATGTATTGAGCTACAATGAGCTAAAGTACAACTAGGTATAGTTAGTTTAGGTGTTGTCTAAGTATTGAGCTAGAATGAGCTAAAGTACAACTAGGTTTAAACTTATAATATAAAAATACAAATTAAAATGGCCCTTGCAATTGCAGTAGGGTCTGATACAGGTTGTTAACAAGAACAATTGCACTAGGGTCTGATATAGGTTGTTAACAAGAACAATTGCACTAGGGTCTGACATAGGTTGTTAACAAGATCAAGAGTATAACTAGATTTAAATTGACAAAATAAAATTCACAAATTAAAGTACCAAAAGAATAATAAGTAAAAAATAACAATGGCAATGACTTGGTTATAATATGATAGTAAGATGGTAGACAGGTAGACAGGTACACAGGTACAAAGGATAATATAAAGGTTGGAGCTGAATATACAAACTTGAAAATTTGGCAACAAAATGTTATGAAAAGTATAAAATAATGATTAATTTACAAAAGTAAAATTGACTGGTAGTAAATACGGTGTTTAATAAAAATTTAGTAAGTAATAATGATTACAAAAAAAGACTAATTAGCAAAAATAAAATGAAAAAGTAATGCTTAATTCAAGTATTAAATTTTAAGAACAGTTATTTGGATTCAATATTGCACTGGTAGTTATACTAGAGGTTATTTGGCAGTACAAGGTATTTAAGAGTACTCTAAGATAGTAAATGTGGTATTTAAAACAGGTTATGGTAATTAAACAAGTAATGGTAATTAAATAATGTCAAAAATGTTAAGAGTAAATTGTACTGATAGTAAAAATGGTAATTAATTATTAATTTTAGTAAGTAATAGTCAATTAATAATATTTACAAAAATCTGAGGAGAAATTGGAAAGGAAAGTACAAATTCAGCTAATATTTAAGCAAACAATAGTAAATAAGAAGATTACATAAGGTGACTTATGCTTACTAGTAAAATCACATAATGAGGTAGTTAATTATTTAATTACTAAGAGATTGTATTATGAAATTTGAACAATAATGGAGCAAAACATACACTACACTACGTAGGCTTTTAGGTTAGTAAGTAAGTAAGTTTATTCAGGTATACATAAATACAGTTACATAGAATTATCCTACATAGCAGCATATGTGTAGAGAACCTACGATAACCCAAAAAAGTCAGACAGAGTGACTTATTTCCAATGGGGTCCTTTTACCTTATTATTATAATATAAAGGTTATAATATTTTCTTATTATTCTACAATGAAGATAACATCTTATTATCATACTAAAGAGACTACTACACGAGGGTCATTAAGACTATCTACAATACGAGGGTCATTACTAGGAATAAGGAAAATTTGAAGATTGAGACACTTGTGCAGCATATGGGAATCTTTATTCAGGAAACGTTTCGCCACACAGTGGCTTCATCAGTTTCCTGAATAAAGATTCCCATATGGTGCATAAGTGTCTCAATCTTCAACTTGTCGGTTTTTCAAACCATTCATCACAAGGTAAAATTTACACGTATGTTAGGTTGGACATTGTTTAGTTATTCTCTGTAAGATTAGTATCCCTGAGAAATCGTGATAGATCATTCTCGTTCGTGATTGTGTACAGTTGACCTACATTTGTTTTCCTAACTAGAATTTTCCCATCCCATGTGAAGCATTTGTGTATTGTCATTATTCTCCCGCTTAAGTTTTCTTACTCTATACAGGAGGTTCTGACGTTTTTTGGTAAGACACTCGTTTATGTATACCTCTTTCTTTACTTTAATAGATGCAATAATTAAGTCTTTTTTCCTGTCATGTGAGTGGAATCTAAGCATAACACTTTTTCTACCATGGGATCCTAGTAACCTGGCTTCCTTTATTTCTGACTCTGGTACTGTAACTTTTGTTTGGTCCTTTATGATCTGCAGAGTAATTTCTTTACTGTTTGTTTGGTTCATATCACTGGGAAAAAGTGGACTGTTAACTATTACTGCATCCGATAGTTTATCTTGCTCAGTTTTATCTTCTTGGAGAGCAAAGTAGTCACTGAACTGGTTATCTAAGTTGTTCTTCCATTCTTTTACTGCTTCTTCAACCTTTGTATTAAGAGATATTATTTGTTCTGTATGGCTATCTATGACTGTCTGGATGGTCTTGCCATAGTCATTCCTGGTGTTGATAACTTTTGTTCAAGACTGAGGATTTTGTTCTCGAGTTGTGTCATCCTGGTGTCTTGTTTTGTTAGCGTCTCTCGAAGATTCACATTTTCAATAACTAAGGTGGAGATGCATGACTTTAAGGTATCTGGATCGTTGGTCATACCTGAGAGACTACTTGGTAGGTTGAATCTGGGGAAGAGAGAGGTGGTTGGGCTGGGGGCAGCCATATTTGTTGTTATTGTTGTGGTGTCGCCTTGAGCGGTGGTGAGAGGGGTGGTGGTGGGCCGGCGTTGTCCTGGCTACACTTGTTGATTATTATTATTATAATAAAGGGGGAAGCACTAAACCCGGAGGATTATACAGCGCCTGGGGGGGATGTGGAAGGCATTCAGGCTTAATTCGGGGAACTGGAGCACAGATCCAATTCCCTAAATCAAGAGCCCCTCACCAACATCAAGGAACCTTCCTTGAGGGGTACACTTGTTGAATAGTTGATTTTTCGGTGTTTTCTTGCTGGCCTTGGTGCTGTTTCCTCTGAAACTGCGCCTCATAATACTACAGGAATTGTTGTAGTTAAGAAGAGGTTGTAGTTATACAAAGCTTAGGGTTACGTTGTTCGGCTGGCAGCGGGGTGTTGCTTTGGGTTTGAGGAGGGCAGTCTTCCTTTGATCTCTATGATTTTCGATTTGTAGGTTTCACTCTTGGTAATCTTTGATCATTCTGGGTGCTATGTTGGGTAGTGCAGTTTTGCTTGCAACTAGGTCATCATAGGAGCATTGGTGGCTCTGATAGTTGGAGAAAAGTACGGAGCTTGGAGGTCGCTGCTGTTGCTGCCGCTGCTGAAGAAGGAATGCATAGGTCAACTGGATCAGGGAAGTAACCAGTCACAATAAGGCAAGGAAATCCCTTGGAAATCTGTGAGAGTGAGAGCTAAAAATTTTATGTGGCTATGATCATATGTCTGAAATAATTAGGTGTATCCTGGTATAGTAAAGATTAAGGCTATATTTATATTTTGAGTACCAGTATTAATGCTTGTAAATTATTTCTTTTTGGTATCCAAACTTCAGATCCCCCTGTAATATATGTATGTTTATTGAATTGTAAGTTGTTTTATCTAGGTATGTTTCATTTGCCCCTTGAGCCATGTGCATAGAGTCCATTTGTGAAAATTAAACTGGGTAATATATGTAGTAGCCATATTTTTTCCTGGAGAGTCAAGCCCCTGATAAGGTGCTTACTGCTCAGTTTTAGATTAAGCTGCCCTAAGAGCCAGTACTATCAGGACTAATACTTTGTCTTCACTGTCCTCAATTATTTCCTAATGGGGGTTTACCTACTTCAACCCAAATTCTGTGTCTTGTCTGATACTTTATCATCTTTCAACTCTTTTACTATTAAAAGAGCAGGTGGTGGCAGCATATATTCTTAACTAAGAGAACTGAACCCTACCTTTCTTTTCTCCCAAATATTTATTTCCCTTTTTATTTACTAGCTGTTTTTATATAATTTTGTCCGCTCTGAGTCTCTGCCTGTGGCTATAGAAACAATGTGGCATTGTCTGGTTCTCTGTCAACCCAAGGGTGGGACTGGGGCAGTACCTTCATTTCAGTTCTAGGGTTGTTGGTATACCAGGAAGGTATTGGTGGTTTCCATGCAGCATCAGTGCTACTGGCTACTCCAAAGGAACTTATGGGCCTGGAGGGGGTATAGAATTTCTTTTTTGCTTCTTCTCAGAGTTGACCCTTTCCTTTCCCCCATCCTCCCTGCTGTATGGCCTTAGTTATGATTTTAAAATAATCCTACCCCTTCCCTCTTTTCTAATAAAAAATAGAAAGAACTGTGAATTATAATATTTATGCTTCACCTTCTCCTGGGCCCCTTACCCTGGTACCCTTCCATGTTCCCAGCACACTCATGAATCTTCCTTTGAATGGATAACACCTTACTGCCTGCTCTGGTAACAAATCCAGGAAGGCACTTGGAGAGGGCTACCTCCTTAGAAGGGCTTCAAGACTTGTTTTGAAGCAGTGTTATTATTATTATTTTATTAGTTTTGTTTTTTCAGATAGTTTGTATATCACAGGACAGATTGTGTGATACCATCGACCTCACCCTATAATTTATTATTGTGATTCTATTACAGTGGTACCTCGTTTTTCGAACAGCTCCCAACTCGAACAATTATGTAAATATATTTTTGTAAGTGCTTTTGTAAGTGTATTTTTGGGGGTCTGAAATGGACTAATCTAATTTACATTATTCCTTATGGGAACAAATTCGTTCGGTATCAGCACTCGAACAACCTTCTGGAACGAATTAAGTTCGTAACTCGAGGTACCACTGTACTGGTATATCTCATTATTATTCTAAGAAACATGCCTTCTGGAAACTTTCCTTTACAAGCTGTATTTCAAAGACCATGACATTAACAAAGCACTCATGAGCCATGTTGGTCAAACCATATCTTTCCATGCCTTCAAGAGTGGGGTACAAATTGTCACTGTGAAGGATGTTGAATTAGCTAACAGTCTTTGCCTTTTCTAGTGTATTGACTAGACCAGGGGACTGAGGAAGCCACTGGTTGGCAAAACGTTTCCACAATAAGGATACCCAAGTGTTGCACAAGGTTAGATTATGTTCCGCTGTTATACTTTAATATATTAAATATTTCACAATGCAAAATTGCACAGTGGGTTCAGATGTGTCATTCTGTTTATCATCAGTATAAGTTCCATATATTTTAAACAGACCCAATACTGTCATAAGTTTGTTTTGAATATAAAACATGTTTTGGTTAATATGAGTTTTGTTTATTATATTGCTTTCTATGTCTCGCCAGGATATTGAATGAGTTTTAAGTTTTTGGACAATATTCCATTTTTTCTGCTCACTCTCTCTTCATTTTCAGTCTGGAACTCTTGAAAAGTTCAGCAATTTTGCCTCTGGCTCTAGAGAGAGCATTGTTAGCAAATATTTTTGTTAGTGGGTTTGAGTTTAACAAGGACCTGCTAAGTATGAGACAGTAGGCCTACTGCAGTGCTCCTCCTTTCTTGTGTTCTTACAAATTTATGTTGTCTTCGTGCAGCATTTGACCTGAACATATTTTTAGTGTGACTGTGCCCATTCCCTTGTGGCAGTGGTTTATATTCTTGTTACTTGCACTTTAAAGCAACAATATTCATGACTTATTTGGATCTAGTTATAATGTTCATCTTTGAAACTGAGTTTCTATGCAAATAGCTAACCACATTCGACAGTGAAGAAGAAAACACAGAATGGATAGGGTTCAAACCCATGGTGAGTTTATCGTAAAACTACAGGTCAGTTCAATTTTGTGAATCAGTAGTGAGGAAGAGTCCTGTTGAAGAACAGAGCAAAACATTGACAATTGTCAATAAAAGTATGCTCTGCAGCATATATTGATTCTTGGAATTAATTTCGTTGAAACACTTTCTTGGGCAATATTATTTGTGAATGTAAGCTGGAGAGAGTTTTCCATATGGTCGGCTCTTTAACTTGGTAACTTACGTAAATTTGTCACGAATGCCTGATTACATTAATATTGCTTAACATGAAAAGTAACATTTTATTGTATTAATTTGTCTTTTGTATTAATGTAATTGAAGAGGAAGTGGCACAAATAATGACTGTCATGTTTATTGACCAGGAAGAGCTTGAAAATTGGAGAGTTAATGTACCAGCAGCCAATCTAAACAGTCTTGGTGAAATTAATTGATGTAGAAGGTGATCCAACTACACACACATCAAAACATTCTCCAGAACTGGGAAAAATACAGTGGACCCTCATTTTTCATAATGCTCAAAAGTCGTAATTTTCAGAGATCGTAACATTTTTTCATCAAAACATTGACTCGCGAATTGTCGTTTGACTGGCAAATAGTCATTTGTGTGGGACACATACACATAGCTCCAAGCTGCCTCACACTCCATTCCCAGCCAGTGTGTACTCACCTAATTGTGGTTGCAGGGGTTGAGACTCAGCTCCTGGCCCCGCCTCTTCACTGACCGCTGCTAGGTCCTCCCTCTCCCTGCTCCATGAGCTTTATCATACCTTGTCTTAAAACTATGTACAGGTCTTGCCTCTACTACATCGCTTGCCAGACTATTCCACTTCCTAACTACTCTATGACTGAAGAAATACTTCCTAACATCACTTTGACTCATCTGAGTCTTCAGCTTCCAATTGTGACCCCTTGTTTGTGTCCCATCTCTGGAACATCCTGTCTCTGTCCACCTTGTCTATTCCATGCAGTATTTTGTATGTTGTTATCATGTCTCCCCTGACCCTCCTGTCCTCCAGTGTCGTCAGACCGATTTCCCTTAACCTTTCTTCATAGGACATTCCCCTTAGCTGTGGAACTAGCCTTGTTGCAGACCTTTGCACTTTCTCTAATTTCTTGACATGTTTGACCAGGTGCTGCATACTCCAGTATAGGCCTGACATGCACAGTGTATAAAATCTTGAACGATTCCTTACAGAGGTACCGAAATGCTATTCTCAGGTTTGCCAAGTGCCCTTATGCCGCAGCAGTTATCTGGTTAATGTGTGCTTCTGGCGATGTACTCGGTATTATACTCACTGATAGGTTTTTCTCCTTGAGTGAGGTTTGCAGCCTTTGGCCTCCTAGCCTATACTCTGTCTGTGGTCTTCTTTGCCCTCCTCCAATCTTCATGACTTTGCCTTTGGCAGGGTTAAATTCTAGGAGTCAGTTTCTGGACCACGCATCCAGCCTGTCCAGGTCTCTTTGTAGACCTGTCTGGTCCGCATCTGATTTAATTCTCCTCATTAACTTCACATCATCTGCAAACAGGGACACTTCTGAGTCCATCCCTTCCGTCATGTCGTTCACATATACCAGGAATAGCACTGGTCCCATGACTGACCCCTGGGACCAGTGATGAGGTATCACAATGGGCGCTCATCACCGGCGCCCAGTGTGATACCTCATCATGGACCATGACTCGCTGTTGCCTCCCTGCTAGGTATTCTCTGATCCATTGCAGTGCCCTTCCTGTAATACGTGCCTGTTCCTCTAGCTTCTGTACTAATCTCTTGTGAGGAACTGTGTCGAAGGCCTTCTTGCAGTCCAAGAAAATGCAATCAACCCACCCCTCCCTCTCATTTCTTACTTCAGTTACCTTGTCATAAAACTAGTAGGTTTGTGGCACAGGATTTGCCTTCATTGCCATCATTGTTTATCAGTGAGTGAGGATGATCCCACAAGTTTATACAATACATTTCATAATATTCCATTTGTTTTAGTGCCAGCAATTGCTAAGTCACCATGGCTCCAAAGAATGTGAGAAACACATATAATTTAAGAAAAAGTTTGTAGAAAAATACGAAAGTGGTGGTGGTAGAGTGGTAGCAGTTGTGTTGCACACAAGTCACTACTTCAGGGACACAACCCTCACTCTCTTGCCTGGGCACAAAAAAAAAAATGGATGCATAAAAAGATTAAAGGTTTGTATAGTAAGTACATCTGAAAAGGCAAATTTAATGTACAGGAGACCATTGTTTAACACGGTTTCGACTGGCATGTTTTGGTTATAGCACTACTGAAGAATTGTGGCACATTTTTGTATAACACTTAATAAAATTAACACGGTTTGTGGGAGGGGAGAAAATTTTAAGCGCATCACCAGCAGGATACCACCCCCACCACCCTTCGCCACACCAATCACATTTGTACTAGGAAGCCACATACTAGAAGATGAAGAAGAACCTGAAGAAAAGCAGTTAACATTGCAGCAGTTACGTGAGGAGTTCCATGTTTCTGCTTAAAGTAGACGTTGCCACTGAAGAGGACCCTGACAAATCTAGAAGCAGCATTTTGTAATGGGGTCTAGACCACCTGATGATGTCTTACCATCAGCTCTATAATGTACTGCAGGGTAAAAAAGCCCAGAGATCCATTACATAATTTATGCACACTCCAGTGCAACCATCAACTATAGTGCCAGAACCTCTACCATCCACTTCTGCAGACAACCAACAACCAGCCACCTCAGCCTGGTAGGGCCAAAACATCCATCTCCACTCTCTTCACAATCATCCACAAACACCATTACTCACAATTTAATGTAAGAAACGCTATTATTTAATTTTTCGTTTGAAGTCTTAAAAAGTAATTTATGTCAACAATGAACAACAATTACATTATTCACTTACAACAATTACAAACATAATCACTACCACCATTACTGTTACAACCATCACCACAATCATCACCACTACAACCATCACCACAGCAATCATCACCACTGCAACCATCACCACAATCATCACTACAGCCATCACCACTACCACCATCACCACTACCATCACCACTACCACCATCACTACAATCATCACCATTACCACCATCACCACTACAACCATCACCAATACAAAATATCACCACTACCAACACCACTACCACTATAATCATCACCACTGCCGGCCACCATCACTACAACCATCACCACCACAATCGCCACTACCACCATCACCACTACCACCATCACCATCACTACCACCATCATGACAACCATCACCACTAAAATCATCACCAGTACAGTCATCACACCAGCACTACAACTATCACCACTACAAACATCTCCACTATAACCATCACCACTGCAATCATTACTAGAACCATCACCACTACAACCATCACCATTACAACCATCACCACTACTACCATCACCATGACAACCATCACCACAACAACCATCACCATGCTAATTATCACCACTACCACCATCACCACTACCACCATCACCACTACCACCATCACCACTACCACCATCACCACTACCACCATCACCACTACAATCATCATCACTACAACCATCTCCAGTACGATCACTAATACCACTACAACTATTACCACTACAATCATCACCACTACAACCATCTCCACTACCACCATCTCCACAACAGTCATCACACCACCACCAATACTATGACCACTTCTGTCACTATTATCATCACCAAAGCTACCACCATCACCACTACTGCTATCACTACAGCCACCACTATCAGTAATGTTTATAATTCGAATGTGACTATATTTCTAGAATCTTACTAAGAGTGTTGATGTCAAGGATAAAGCAGTACAAGTTAGACATTTCCATTTTATCTTGCATCTATTTCGTCGTTTACGTCACCGTAAGATAAAATCAAAATGAGACCAACAAGAATCATGACAGCGTTTGCCATGTTTATCATGGCCACTCTCGTGGGACTTATGTGTGTTAGTGATATGTATTGCAAAAGTGTGAATGAAGGAGAGGCAATCTCCCAGGCAATTATTAAAAAATATTACAAAATTTACGGAGCAAGGATAAAAGTCAGACAGATACCTATATTGGGGTATTTTGTTTCTGCTCCTCCTCCACTTGTTAACTAGGAGCCAAAAAGCTCCTGGACCTTCCCGGCCACCATCAACATCTTTCTGGGAAGACAAAACAAAGCACTACAACTCAAACTGGAGGAGCTGGAAAAAACTGAGGACAATTTCTTTTTTTCTCATTTATCTAATATGTATATAGGTGGTGAAGGGACCTCCCATGGCGATCATGGCTCTACTATTGAAGGCGTTGTTACCCTCACACTCATTCTTGTATTAGGAAGCATTTTGTTCCTTTAATATGAAATATGGGAGGTGGAGCAAGTGATCCAACGTCCTCTGTGAAAGCACTCATTGTGTGTCAAGATTCTCAAGAGGAGAGTTCCTTACCACCCTCCATGGTAATCCCCTCCACCCAGGAAATCCCCTCCACCAAGGAAATCCCCACAACCCAGGTAATCTCCACCACCCAAGAAATCCCAACCGCCAAGGAAATTCCCACCAGCCAGGAAATCCCCACAACCCAGAAAATACCCACCACTCAGAAAATCCCAACCACCCAGGAAATCCCCACAACCCAGGTAATCTCCACCACACAAAAAATCCCAACCGCCAAGGAAATTCCCACCAGCCAGGAAATCCCCACAACCCAGAAAATACCCACCACTCAGGAAATCCCAACCACCCAGGAAATCCCCACAACCCAGAAAATCCCCAACACCCAGAAAATCCTCAAGGGAACAAGTGATGACTCAAGGATCAAAGACGCAATAGAAAACTTCGTAAATATCTTCATTGAGGAAAACGGCTACTTTATCCAGGAGGATTTGGCAGCCCTTCCCCTAAGTGGTAAGTATATGGAATTTCTGTTCACTGTTGTTTTCGGTCGTGCTGGATATAATCCTTACGAACACCACCAACTCTATACACTGATGACCTTAGTGGAAGGTACCCACGGACGATACAAAAGTGAAAATCTACGCTCTAGTACTCACTTTTCAATGACACTCAACAGACATGTCCTCGTGTCTTTAGAAAAGGTCAATTGCTTTAAGAAAACCTCTTTTTTCCTAACAAATTTATTGTTGTTTTTGGTGAGAATTACATATGCAAAGCAGCTAAGTCTTCAGTTCATGCTTGAACCTTTGTCAGGGCTGCTGAGCACGGATGAAGAGATATGTACTCCGTCCATTGTGGCATGTCTAAGGTACATCCATATATTTGCAAGAGATCAACGAGGCCACTTACGCAAAGAGGACGCAATAGAGCTACGGCATTTTGAGTCCTATTTAAAACAACAAGGAGAAAAGAGTTCCAGTGACCAGGTTCGATCTTTAATAAATATGTACTTCCGAGACGGAAAGTGTTCGCAGAGCATCACTTGTAACCCAGAAGGAAAATATTATGGAGGAGAGACAAGGCGTGGTCTCCCAAGAAGCCAGGCCAGGGGTGGTCTCCCAGGAAGGCAGGGCAGAGGTGGTCTCCCAGGAAGGCAGGGCAGAGGTGGTCTCCCAGGAAGGCAGACCAGGGGTGGTCTTCCAGAAAGGCAGACCAGGGGTGGTCTCCCAGGAAGGCAGACCAGGGGTGGTCTTCCAGAAAGGCAGACCAGGGGTGGTCTCCCAGGAAGGCAGACCAGGGGTGGTCTCCCAGGAAGGCAGACCAGGGGTGGTCTCCATGGAACAAACGTGTGATCACCTTTCAGCATTCTTTATTAACATAATCTTTGTTGAAGCATATTGTATTATTATTATTATTATTTATTATTATTATTATTATTATTATTATTATTATTATTATTATTATTATTGTTATTATTATTATTATTATTATTATTATTATTATTATTATTATTATTAATATTATTATTATTATTATTATTATATTATTATTATTATTATTATTATTATTATTGTTATTATTGTTATTATTATTATTATTATTATTATTATTATTATTATTATTATTGTTATTATTGTTATTATTATTATTATTATTATTATTATTATTATTATTATTATTATTATTGTTATTATTATTATTATTATTATTATTATTATTATTATTATTGTTATTGTTATTATTGTTATTATTATTATTATTATTATTATTATTATTATTATTGTTATTATTATTATTATTATTATTATTATTACTATTATTATTATTGTTATTATTATTATTATTATTATTATTATTATTATTAATTTTTACTACTAATAAAGTTTTATTATTAGCATTGCTTTTAATTATTATTATTATTATTGTTATTATTATTATTATTATTATTATTATTATTTATTTTATTGTTAATGTTGCTATTACTTTTAAATGTAATTAAAATATAAAATAATTTTTTTCAGCATGTTCACTTTACTTTGTTTCATAATTTGTGTAAATTTAACAATTCAATGATAAAATTTAAGTTATATAAATAATTCAAAACCACCTTTAAGATAAACTGTTATTTTGTTTGTATACCTGGAGTATACCTTGAGAGAGTTCAGGGACCTGGAGTATACCTTGAGAGAGTTCAGGGACCTGGAGTATACCTTGAGAGAGTTCAGGACCTGGAGTATACCTTGAGAGAGTTCAGGGACCTGGAGTATACCTTGAGAGAGTTCAGGGACCTGGAGTATACCTTGAGAGAGTTCAGGGACCTGGAGTATACCTTGAGAGAGTTCAGGGACCTGGAGTATACCTTGAGAGAGTTCAGGACCTGGAGTATACCTTGAGAGAGTTTAGGGACCTGGAGTATACCTTGAGAGAGTTCAGGGACCTGGAGTATACCTTGAGAGAGTTCAGGGACTTGGAGTATACCTTGAGAGAGTTCAGGGACCTGGAGTATACCTTGAGAGAGTTCAGGGACCTGGAGTATACCTTGAGAGAGTTCAGGGACCTGGAGTATACCTTGAGAGAGTTCAGGGACCTGGAGTATACCTTGAGAGAGTTCAGGGACCTGGAGTATACCTTTATTTTATTTATTTATTTATTTATTTATTTATTTCCAATTTGTGCACACATACAGAGGTACAAAAAAAATACAGATAAGAGCAGTATGCCAAAGCCACTTATACTATGCATAGCATTACGGGCTGGCTTAAAATTAACTTAAGATTAACTAAGCAATGATTATTATTATTATTATAATCAAAAAGAAGCGCTAAGCCACAAGACTATACAGCGCTGCTACTAAGCAATGATGAAATCAGTGATAAAACATTAATGTAAACAGATAACTATAAAGCACAAGTGAGTATTACAAAGACAGGTCAATAGGTTGCATTCAGTTAGGTATGATTCTGTTAGTAGTGTATTTAAAAAATAATAAAGTTAGATGGGTTTTAGGTTTAACATTTATGTGATATAATTGTGAAAACATTTAAGATATACAATTTATAATGTTCAGTTTATTCAGTATTTTATTTGGTTTTGGGTGAGTAAGTAATCTTTGAGAAGAGACTTGAATTTATAAACAGGTAGTGTTTCTTTTATATTTACAGGTAATGAATTCCAGATTTTAGGGGCCTTTAATGTGCATTGAGTTTTTGCATAGTGTGAGATGGACACGAGGAACATCAAAGAGTGATCTGTGCCTTGTGTTATGGTCATGTGTTCTGTTGAGGTTGGCAAGGAGATGTTTGAGGGGAGGGTTAATATCAGAGTTAAGTGTTCTATGTATGTAATAGGTGCAGTAATAAGTATGGATGTTTTGTATGGTGAGTAGGTTTAGTGTATTGAATATTGGTGGAGTGTGCTGCCTGTAGTGAGAATTTGTTATCATTCTAACTGCAGCCTTTTGTTGGGTAATTAGTGGTCTGAGATGGTTAATTGTTGTTGAGCCCCATGCACAAATTCCATAGGTGAGATAGGGGTAAATAAGAGAGTGATATAGGGCCAGGAGGGCTGACTGTGGAACATAGTACCGTATCTTCGATAGTATGCCTACATCTTGGAAATTTCCTTAGAAATTTGATGTATATGTGTATGAAATTTGAGTCTATTATCAAGGTGGATTCCTAAGAATTTTCCCTCTGTTAGTTTTGTGATAGGTGATCCATTTATCATTATGTTAAGAGGACATCTGTAGCTCTGTTACCAAACTGAATGAAGTAGGTTTTGTCAATGTTTAGTTAAGTTTGTTAGTCCTCATCCAGGTAGATATTTTTCTGTAATTCGGTATTACAGTATTGGCTAGCGTGACTGGGCTCGGGTGAGAGAAGACGTATGTAGTGTCATCTGCAAATATGTGGGTTTGAGTAATTGCGAAGCATTTGGAAGGTCATTTATGTATAGGAGAAAGAGAAGAGGGCCAAGGACACTTCCCTGTGGACACCAACTGTAATTGGTTGTGCAGAAGAGTTTGCCCCATTTGCGTACACATATTGGCTTCTGTTGCTGAGTAAGACTTGAGGTAGTTGAGGGAGTGCCCTCTTATACCATAGTGTGACAATTTTTACGTGGAGCAAGTCATGGTCAACTGTATCAAAAGCTTTACGTAAGTCAATGAAGATCCCCAGTGGGACTTCTTTTTTCTCTATTGCAGTTGTATATATGTTCTAGCATGTGTATAATAGCATCATTAGTATTTTTATTAGGCCTGAATCCAAATTGGCAGGGGTTGAGTATGTTTTGGGAGATAAGGTAGGAGTAGATTCGTTTATGAATTAATTTTTCGAAGATTTTTGAGAGAGGGTGTAAGTTGGATATTGGCCTATAGTTATTCAACTCTGTTTGGTCTCCTCCTTTGTGGATCGGGTGACCCTTGCTATTTTGAGTACTGTAGGAAGGTGAGGATCAATGGATTTGTTAAAGAGTGTTGCAATGATTGGTGATAGCCTGTGACACTTTTTTGTATATAAGGGGTGGTAAGGTATTTAAATCTCCTGCCTTGTTTTTTAGTGCGTTGATCATAAGGAGACTTCGTATGGGTAGTCGGAGCTAGGAACAGTGTGTTCGGGTAGTTGCCGGTGAGGTAGTCATTTGGTGGGGTATCTGAGCTTGGATTTTATTGCAAGGTTTTGTCCTATAGTGGAGAAGAAATCATTGAGTCTGTTTTGCTGTTTCTGTTGGTGGGAGTTGGGGTTCATCTGTTTTTGCTAATTTTATTTCGCTATTTCGTGATATCTTTTTTGTTCCCAGAATTTCTGATAGGGTTTTCCAGGTCTTTTTTATATCACCTCGTAAGTTGGATAATCGTTCTCATAATACAATTTTTTTTGCCCTTCTTATCAGGCTGGTTAGGATTGACGAGTAACGTTTTGTTTGGTCTCTGGTTATGTGACCCATTCTGTACTGTTTTTCATATTGGTGTTTTGTATTTATGGATTTGAGAATGCTGGGTGTTAGCCAGGGACTGTTCAGTCTCTTTGCTGTCATCTGTTTAGTTTTTTTAGGCAGTGCTTGTTATAGAGGTATTGGGTTTTTTTTAGAAAATTATTAATACATTCGTCAATATCTGTATAGTTTCTAGCTCAGTGTGCCAATCAATGTTTGCTATTGCTGTGTGAAGTTATTAATGGCTGCCTCATTGTGAAGTCTGAAGGTGACTTTAGTAGTGTCTTGGGTAGTTTACCAAGAGTTGTTATGAGTAAAGTAGGTAGTTGGTCTGTGTATTATCTGTAATTATGCCTGATTTTAAAGGGATATGGTGTTTGGTCCAGATTGGTCAAGTAGGAAACACTAGTCTCTGTAACTCCTTGTAGGTTTTGTTACTGTTGGTAGTAACATACAGTTACTCATGTGTTTGTGAATTCAGTAACGGTGGGTCCTGGTCTTGCAGGAGATTTATATTGAAGTCACCTGAGAGTAGTAAGTGATCTTTGTTCATGCGTGCATCAGTTATCATACTTCCTAGATTTTGACTAAATTGGCTAATGTTTGACTGGTGGAACTCTGTAGATGTTTATCAATGTGAGAGGTTTTTGTAGGTACTTTGATTTGAATTTAGCTATATATATATTCCCCATGTTCATCCCTTGTGCAAGTATTAGTGATACATTCTAGTTGGTCTGAGTAGTATATGGCTGTGCCACCCCTTGTTGATCTGGCCTACAGTTGTGTATGGCTGTGTAACCAGGAATGGCATAGACATCTGTACTATCAGGCTTTAGCCAGGTTTCAGTTAGTGTAATGATGGACATATTGGCATGTAATGAATTTAGTAATGCTATGAGGTCATCGTAATGCTTGCTTAAAGATCTGATATTGTAGTTAAATATAGTTATGTTGTTGTTGGCACTGAGAAGTGCCTTTGATTGTTCTGCAGTGTAGTAATTACAGTTACTGTTTGATTCATTTAAGTCATTAAATAAGAGGTTGGTATCAGGATCAATGCTTGTAATCATAAGATTTGTAGTGAATCTATAGTTTGAATTAAGTATAAAACAAAGTAAATAGTCTTAAGCTAAAAAATAGCACCTGGATTATTTAACAAATGTAGAATAATGAGCTAAGGGACTAATACAAATAAAGTGATGATCAAATAGTGGAGCTTGGGAGTATGATAGTAGGTAGTACTATAAAGGTAATTTTTTAAAGTTAGAATTATAGTATAAAATTATAATATAAAAGGGACTAATATAGGTTGTGGTGACCAATAAAGTGGTAATCAAAAAATGAGCTTTGGAATATAATGGCAAAATTGTGAACTTATTCTACTTTAGCACCTAAGAATAGCACCTTGATTATTTTAACAATTGTGAATATATAAACTAGGATAGTTATATAAAGCTAAAATAAAGGAGAAAACATATAAGGGACTAAAATTAAGTAATGGTAAGCAAAGTTAAAATGGACAGATGTAGGAATTATAATATAAACTTATAATATAAAAATACAATTTGAAATGGACTTGCAATTGCACTAGAGTCTGTATAGGTTGTTGACAAGATCAAGATTATACCTAGATTTAAATTGACAAAATAAAATTCACAATTAAAGTACCAAAAGAATAATAGTAAAAAAATAACAATGGTAATGTCTTGATTATAATATGATAGTAAGAGGGTAGACAGGTACACAGGTACAAGGGATAATATAAAGGTTGGGGTTGAATATAAAAACTTGAAAATTTGGCTACAAAATGTTATGAGAAGTATAAAATAATGTTTAATGTACAAAATTAAAATCTTGAGAGAGTTCAGGGACCTGGAGTATACCTTGAGAGAGTTCAGGGACCTGGAGTATACCCTGAGAGAGTTCAGGGACCTGGAGTATACCTTGAGAGAGTTCAGGGACCTGGAGTATACCTTGAGAGAGTTCAGGGACCTGGAGTATACCTTGAGATAAGATAAGATAAGATTTCGTTCGGATTTTTAACCCCGGAGGGTTAGCCACCCATGATAACCCAAGAAAGTCAGTGCGTCATCGAGGACTGTCTAACTTATTTCCATTGGGGTCCTTAATCTTGTCCCCCAGGATGCGACCCACACCAGTCGACTAACACCCAGGCACCTATTTGCTGCTAGGTGAACAGGACAATAGGTGTAAGGAAACGTGTCGGAATTTCCACCCGCCGGGAATCGAACCCGGGCCCTCCGTGTGTGAAGCGGGAGCTTTAGCCACCAGACCACCGGGCCAGGAGTATACCTTGAGAGAGTTCAGGGACCTGGAGTATACCTTGAGAGAGTTCAGGGACCTGGAGTATACCTTGAGAGTTCAGGAACCTGGAGTATACCTGAGAGAGTTCAGGGACCTGAGTATACCTTGAAGAGTTCAGGACCTTGGAGTATACCTTGAGAGTTCAGGACCTGGAGTATAACCTTGAGAGAGTTCAGGGACCTGGAGTATACCTTGAGAGAGTTCAGGGACCTGGAGTATACCTTGAGAGAGTTCAGGGACCTGGAGTATACCTTGAGAGAGTTCAGGGACCTGGAGTATACCTTGAGAGAGTTCAGGGACCTGGAGTATACCTTGAGAGAGTTCAGGGACCTGGAGTAACCTTGAGAGAGTTCAGGGACCTGGAGTATACCTTGAGAGAGTTCAGGGACCTGGAGTAATACCTTGAGAGTTCAGGACCTGGAGTATACCTTGAGAGAGTTCAGGGACCTGGAGTATACCTTGAGAGAGTTCAGGACCTGGAGTAATACCTTGAGAGAGTTTCAGGGACCTGGAGTATACCTTGAGAGAGTTCAGGGACCTGGAGTATACCTTGAGAGAGTTCAGGGACCTGGAGTATACCTTGAGAGAGTTCAGGGACCTGGAGTATACCTTGAGAGAGTTCAGGAACCTGGAGTATACCTTGAGAGAGTTCAGGGACCTGGAGTATACCTTGAGAGAGTTCAGGGACCTGGAGTATACCTTGAGAGTTCAGGGACCTGGAGTATACCTTGAGAGAGTTCAGGGACCTGGAGTATACCTTGAGAGAGTTCAGGGACCTGGAGTATACCTTGAGAGAGTTCAGGGACCTGGAGTATACCTTGAGAGAGTTCAGGACCTGGAGTATACCTTGAGAGAGTTCAGGAACCTGGAGTATACCTTGAGAGAGTTCAGGGACCTGGAGTATACCTTGAGAGAGTTCAGGGACCTGGAGTATACCTTGAGAGTTCAGGGACCTGGAGTATACCTTGAGAGAGTTCAGGGACCTGGAGTATACCTTGAGAGAGTTCAGGGACCTGGAGTATACCTTGAGAGAGTTCAGGGACCTGAGTATACCTTGAGAGAGTTCAGGGACCTGGAGTATACCTTGAGAGAGTTCAGGGACCTGGAGTATACCTTGAGAGAGTTCAGGGACCTGGAGTATACCTTGAGAGAGTTCAGGGACCTGGAGTATACCTTGAGAGAGTTCAGGAACCTGGAGTATACCTTGAGAGAGTTCAGGGACCTGGAGTATACCTTGAGAGAGTTCAGGGACCTGGAGTATACCTTGAGAGAGTTCAGGAACCTGGAGTATACCTTGAGAGAGTTCAGGGACCTGGAGTATACCTTGAGAGAGTTCAGGGACCTGGAGTATACCTTGAGAGAGTTCAGGGACCTGGAGTATACCTTGAGAGAGTTTAGGGAACTGGAGTATACCTTGAGAGAGTTCAGGGACCTGAAGTATACCTTGAGAGAGTTCAGGGACCTGGAGTATACCTTGAGAGAGTTCAGGGACCTGGAGTATACCTTGAGAGAGTTCAGGGACCTGGAGTATACCTTGAGAGAGTTCAGGGAACTGGAGTATACCTTGAGAGAGTTCAGGGACCTGAAGTATACCTTGAGAGAGTTCAGGGACCTGGAGTAAAACCTTGAGAGAGTTCGGGGACCTGGAGTATGCCTTGAGAGAGTTCAGGGAACTGGAGTATACCTTGAGAGAGTTCAGGGACCTGGAGTATACCTTGAGAGAGTTCAGGGACCTGGAATATACCTTGAGAGAGTTCAGGGACCTGGAGTATACCTTGAGAGAGTTCAGGGACCTGGAGTATACCTTGAGAGTTCAGGGACCTGGAGCATACCTTGAGAGAGTTCAGGGACCTGGAGTATACCTTGAGAGAGTTTAGGGACCTGGAGTATACCTTGAGAGAGTTTCAGGGAACTGGAGTATACCTTGAGAGAGTTCAGGGACCTGGAGTATACCTGAGAGAGTTCAGGGACCTGGAGTATACCTTGAGAGAGTTCAGGGACCTGGAGTATACCTTGAGAGAGTTCAGGGACCTGGAGTATACCTTGAGAGAGTTCAGGGACCTGGAGTATACCTTGAGAGAGTTCAGGACCTGGAGTATACCTTGAGAGAGTTCAGGGACCTGGAGTATACCTTGAGAGAGTTCAGGAACCTGGAGTATACCTTGAGAGAGTTCAGGGACCTGGAGTATACCTTGAGAGAGTTCAGGGACCTGGAGTATACCTTGAGAGAGTTCAGGAACCTGGAGTATACCTTGAGAGAGTTCAGGGACCTGGAGTAACCTTGAGAGAGTTCAGGGACCTGGAGTATACCTTGAGAGAGTCAGGGACCTGGAGTATACCTTGAGAGAGTTTAGGGAACTGGAGTATAACCTTGAGAGAGTTCAGGGACCTGAAGTATACCTTGAGAGAGTTCAGGGACCTGGAGTATACCTTGAGAGAGTTCAGGGACCTGGAGTATACCTTGAGAGAGTTCAGGGACCTGGAGTATACCTTGAGAGAGTTCAGGGAACTGGAGTATACCTTGAGAGAGTTCAGGGACCTGAAGTATACCTTGAAAGAGTTCAGGGACCTGGAGTATACCTTGAGAGAGTTCAGGGACCTGGAGTATGCCTTGAGAGAGTTCAGGGACCTGAAGTATACCTTGAGAGAGTTTAGGGACCTGGAGTATACCTTGAGAGAGTTCAGGGAACTGGAGTATACCTTGAGAGAGTTCAGGGACCTGGAGTATACCTTGAGAGAGTTCAGGGACCTGGAGTATACCTTGAGAGAGTTCAGGGACCTGGAGTATACCTTGAGAGAGTTCAGGGACATGGAGAATACCTTGAGAGAGTTCAGGGGGTTGATGCCCTTGTGGTCCGGTCTGTGACCAGGCCTCATGGTGGGTCAGTGCCTGAGACACAACTCATGACTGCAAAAATAAGTATCCAGACTTATGTCAAAACTTCATTACCACTCTAACTTTTTACAATGTCAAAAATTTTTGCTCCAGTCTCTTGACCCATTATGCCGCTGTAATATTTTTATGAGAACCCACACCATGGGTATAGGCTAACTACCACCCTCTTCAATGGGTATAGGGTAGCTACCACAATTTTCAATGTTTATTGGGTAACTACTGCATTCTTCAATGGGTATCAGGTAACTACCACCCTCTTCAATGGGTATTGGATATCTACTACCCTCTTCAATGAGTATGATATAACTTCCATCCTCTTCAATGGAGATAGGCAACTACCACATTCTTCATTGGGTATGGGATAACTACCACTCTCTTCAATGGGTATGGGATAACTACCACCCTCATCAATGGGTATGGGATAAATACCACCTTCTTCAATGGGTATGGGATAACTGTCACCCTCTTCAATGGGTATGGGATAACTACCAACCTCTTCAATGGGTATGGGATAACTACTGCCATACATTATGCATATATATTCTTACATTCTGGTATAACAAAGACGGTATATAATCAAAGCTTAACGTTGATGAGTTAGAAAACAAGATGTGGGAATAGTTGAGACTTGACTGAGAGGTGGGAATTGTAACACAAGGAGAATTATGGTGCCATTTATGGGGTTTTATCTGTGAATATTCACCAATGTGCATTGCATTTTGCTATTTTGTATACCCAAGTCATTGAGTGCATTTTTGGGAACCTGCTTATTTACCATTAATTACCAAAATTACTTGTGAAGTTAATTAATTTTGACCTTGAGATTGTGTAATTTTTGCTTTTGCCAGTGTACACCCTGCTAACACCAGTGTACACCCTGCTAACACCAGTGTACACCCTGCTAACACCAGTGTACACCCTGCTAACACCAGTGTACACCCTGCTAACACCAGTGTACACCCTGCTAACACCAGTGTACACCCTGCTAACACCAGTGTACACCCTGCTAACACCAGTGTACACCCTGCTAACACCAGTGTACACCCTGCTAACACCAGTGTACACCCTGCTAACACCAGTGTACACCCTGCTAACACCAGTGTACACCCTGCTAACACCAGTGTACCCCCTGCTAACACCAGTGTACCCCCTGCTAACACCAGTGTACACCCTGCTAACACCAGTGTACACCCTGCTAACACCAGTGTACACCCTGCTAACACCAGTGTACACCCTGCTAACACCAGTGTACACCCTGCTAACACCAGTGTACACCCTGCTAACACCAGTGTACACCCTGCTAACACCAGTGTACACCCTGCTAACACCAGTGTACACCCTGCTAACACCAGTGTACACCCTGCTAACACCAGTGTACACCCTGCTAACACCAGTGTACACCCTGCTAACACCAGTGTACACCCTGCTAACACCAGTGTACACCCTGCTAACACCAGTGAACACCCTGCTAACACCAGTGTACACCCTGCTAACACCAGTGTACACCCTGCTAACACCAGTGTACACCCTGCTAACACCAGTGTACACCCTGCTAACACCAGTGTACACCCTGCTAACACCAGTGTACACCCTGCTAACACCAGTGTACACCCTGCTAACACCAGTGTACACCCTGCTAACACCAGTGTACACCCTGCTAACACCAGTGTACACCCTGCTAACACCAGTGTACACCCCGCTAGCACCAGTGTACATCCCGCTAACACCAGTGTACACCCCGCTAGCACCAGTGTACACCCCGCTAGCACCAGTGTACACCCCGCTAACACCAGTGTACACCCCGCTAACACCAGTGTACACCCCGCTAACACCAGTGTACACCCTGCTAACACCAGTGTACACCCTGCTAACACCAGTGTACACCCTGCTAACACCAGTGTACACCCCGCTAGCACCAGTGTACACCCCGCTAACACCAGTGTAACACCCCGCTAACACCAGTGTACACCCCGCTAACACCAGTGTACACCCCGCTAACACCAGTGTACAACCCTGCTAACACCAGTGTACACCCTGCTAACACCAGTGTACACCCTGCTAACACCAGTGTACACCCTGCTAACACCAGTGTACACCCTGCTAACACCAGTGTACACCCTGCTAACACCAGTGTACACCCTGCTAACACCAGTGTACACCCTGCTAACACCAGTGTACACCCTGCTAACACCAGTGTACACCCTGCTAACCAGTGTACACCCTGCTAACACCAGTGTACACCCTGCTAACACCAGTGTACACCCTGCTAACACCAGTGTACATCCCGCTAACACCAGTGTACACCCCGCTAACACCAGTGTACACCCCGCTAGCACCAGTGTACACCCCGCTAACACCAGTGTACACCCCGCTAACACCAGTGTACACCCCGCTAACACCAGTGTACACCCTGCTAACACCAGTGTACACCCTGCTAACATCAGTGTACACCCTGCTAACACCAGTGTACACCCCGCTAGCACCAGTGTACACCCCGCTAACACCAGTGTACACCCCGCTAACACCAGTGTACACCCTGCTAACACCAGTGTACACCCTGCTAACACCAGTGTACACCCTGCTAACACCAGTGTACACCCTGCTAACACCAGTGTACACCCTGCTAACACCAGTGTACACCCTGCTAACACCAGTGTACACCCTGCTGACACCAGTGTACACCTTGCTAACACCAGTGTACACCCTGCTTACATCAGTGTACACCCTGCTGACACCAGTGCACACCCTGCTAACACCAGTGTACACCCTGCTAACACCAGTGTACACCCTGCTAACACCAGTGTACACCCTGCTAACACCAGTGTACACCCTGCTAACACCAGTGTACACCCTGCTAACACCAGTGTACACCCTGCTAACACCAGTTTACAACACCTGCTAACACCAGTGTACACCCTGCTAACACCAGTGTACACCCTGCTAACACCAGTGTACACCCTGCTAACACCAGTGTACACCCTGCTAACACCATTTACACACCCTGCTAACACCAGTGTGCACCCTGCTAACACCAGTTTACACCCTGCTAACACCAGTGTACACCCTGCTAACACCAGTGTACACCCTGCTAACACCAGTGTACACCCTACTAACACCAGTGTACACCCTGCTAACACCAGTGTACATCCTGCTAACACCAGTGTACACCCTGCTAACACTAGTGTACACCCTGCTAACACCAGTGTACACCCTGCTTACACCAGTGTACACCCTGCTAACACCAGTGTACACCCTGCTAACACCAGTGTACACCCTGCTAACACCAGTGTACACCCTGCTAACACCAGTGTACACCCTGCTAACACCAGTGTACACCCTGCTAACACCAGTGTACACCCTGCTAACACCAGTGTACACCCTGCTAACACCAGTGTACACCCTGCTAACACCAGTGTACACCCTGCTAACACCAGTTTACACCCTGCTAACACCAGTTTTACACACCTGCTAACACCAGTGTACACCCTGCTAACACCAGTGTACACCCTGCTTACAACCAGTGTACACCCTGCTAACACCAGTGTACACCCTGCTAACACCAGTGTACACCCTGCTAACACCAGTGTACACCCTGCTAACACCAGTGTACACCCTGCTAAAACCAGTGTACACCCTGCTAACACCAGTGTACACCCTGCTAACACCAGTTTACACTATGCTAACACCAGTTTACACCCTGCTAACACCAGTGTGCACCCTGCTAACACCAGTGTACACCCTGCTAACACCAGTGTACACCCTGCTTACACCAGTGTACACCCTGCTAACACCAGTGTACACCCTGCTAACACCAGTGTACACCCTGCTAACACCAGTGTACACCCTGCTAACACCAGTGTACACCCTGCTAACACCAGTGTACACCCTGCTAACACCAGTGTGCACCCTGCTAACACCAGTGTGCACCCTGCTAACACCAGTGTACACCCTGCTAACACCAGTGTACACCCTGCTAACACCAGTGTACACCCTGCTAACACCAGTGTACACCCTGCTAACACCAGTGTACACCCTGCTAACACCAGTTAACCTTTGCACTATTATTGAATTTAATAATTTGCATTTTTATTAATTTTATTTTTATATGCAATATAACATTTCTTGATACAGTATATTTTGTTCTGTTATTTTTGGCACTATTTCATACTCTGATATCTTTGCTGTGTCAACTTCCCTTTGTTAGTTAGTTTAATATGTTTATTATGCACCCCATACCCATCCTGTGGGCGGTAGTCACCCCATACCCATCCTGTGGGCGGTAGTCACCCCATACCCATCCTGTGGGCGGTAGTCACCCCATACCCATCCTGTGGGCGATAGTCACCCCATACCCATCCTGTGGGGGGTAGTCACCCCATACCCATCCAGTGGGCGGTAGTCACCCCATACCCATCCTGTGGGCGGTAGTCACCCCATACCCATCCTGTGGGTGGTAGTCACCCCATACCCATCCTGTGGGCGATAGTCACCCCATACCCATCCTGTGGGGGGTAGTCACCCCATACCCATCCAGTTGGCGGTAGTCACCCCATACCCATCCTGTGGGCGGTAGTCACCCCATACCCATCCTGTGGGGGTAGTCACCCCATACCCATCCTGTGGGCGGTAGTCACCCCATACCCATCCTGTGGGCGGTAGTCACCCCATACCCATCCTGTGGGCGGTAGTCACCCCATACCCATCCTGTGGGCGGTAGTCACCCCATACCCATCCTGTGGGCGGTAGTCACCCATACCCATCCTGTGGGCGGTAGTCACCCCATACCCATCCTGTGGGCGGTAGTCACCCCATACCCATCCTGTGGGCGTAGTCACCCCATACCCATCCTGTGGGGGGTAGTCACCCCCATACCCATCCTGTGGGCGTAGTCACCCCATACCCATCCTGTGGGGGGTAGTCACCCCATACCCATCCAGTGGGCGGTAGTCACCCCATACCCATCCTGTGGGCGGTAGTCAAAAGATTACAGAGGTACATAATGGGTCCAGGGACTGGACTCCAAAGTTTTGATAGCTGAGCAAGTTACAGAGGTAATGAATTCACAATTTACAAAGGTAATGAACTCACAATTTACAAAGGTAATGAACTCCAGTCCCTTGGTGCAAGTGAATTACCCTTTTTTTGTACTCCAAATTGCAACTGCCAGCACCTGCAACCTTTATCTGAGTGTTGAGAAAGCTTGCAGCACAGTTTAGTGTTGTGTAATACCTGTTTTATTTTGAATTTTGTGCAATTTTTGCTACCAGTGTTTTCAGTTCAACTCCTTTTTCATAAATTTCATTGCCAGTCTCCTGGTGCAATTATTAAATACTCTTAGCATGATTTTGTGTAATCCCCTGTAGTTCATTCACTCGCATACATCTCTTATTTTGTGTTTCAGAGTGTACCACTATTTTTTTTTTGTTATTGTTTCACTCAAATTATTTCCATCACTGGAGTTTACCTGGAGAGAGTTCCGGGGGTCAACGCCCCCGCGGCCCGGTCTGAGACCAGGCCTCCTGGTGGATCAGAGCCTGATCAACCAGGCTGTTGCTGCTGGCTGCACGCAAACCAACGTACGAGCCACAGCCCGGCTGATCAGGAACTGACTTTAGGTGCTTGTCCAGTGCCAGCTTGAAGACTGCCAGGGGTCTGTTGGTAATCCCCCTTATGTGTGCTGGGAGGCAGTTGAACAGTCTCGGGCCCCTGACACTTATTGTATGGTCTCTTAACGTGCTAGTGACACCCCTGCTTTTCATTGGGGGGATGGTGCATCGTCTGCCAAGTCTTTTGCTTTCGTAGTGAGTGATTTTCGTGTGCAAAAATAAATAACAAAAAGGCACAATACCGTGACTGGAACGATACACAAATAACCCGCACATAAAAGAGAGAAGCTTACGACGACGTTCGGTCGGACCGAAACGTCGTCGTAAGCTTCTCTCTTTTATGTGCGGGTTATTTCTGTTTCGTGTGCAAGTTCGGTACTAGTCCCTCTAGGATTTTCCAGGTGTATATAATCATGTATCTCTCCCTCCTGCGTTCCAGGGAATACAGGTTTAGGAACCTCAAGCGCTCCCAGTAATTGAGGTGTTTTATCTCCGTTATGCACGCCGTGAAAGTTCTCTGTACATTTTCTAGGTCGGCAATTTCACCTGCCTTGCAAGGTGCTGTTAGTGTGCAGCAATATTCCAGCCTAGATAGAACAAGTGACCTGAAGAGTGTCATCATGGCTTGGCCTCCCTAGTTTTTGAAGGTTCTCATTATCCATCCTGTCATTTTTTCTAGCAGATGCGATTGATACAATGTTATGGTCCTTGAAGGTGAGATCCTCCGACATGATCACTCCCAGGTCTTTGACGTTGGTGTTTCGCTCTATTTTGTGGCCAGAATTTGTTTTGTACTCTGATGAAGATTTAATTTCCTCATGTTTACCATATCTGAGTAATTGAAATTTCTCATCGTTGAACTTCATATTGTTTTCTGCAGCCCACTGAAAGATTTGGTTTGATGTCCGCCTGGAGCCTTGCAGTGTCTGCAATGGAAGACACATTCATGCAGATTGGGGTGTCATCTGCAAAGGAAGCCCCAGGGTTTGCTGTGGCTGAAAATCCTTGTATATGCCCCGGATATGGGGGATGGGAAGAAGATGGGGGGCGAGTACTGTCCCTTTTGTGGAACAAAAAAAAGTTTTTTAAACCGTAGTTTCCCTCGGCCCTTTTTACTCTTTTTAAAAACGACTACTCTCGGGTTGGTTTCTGTTAGTGAGGAAATTATAGATCCCATCGCCCGATTTTTCCTGTTATTCCCTTTACCCCGCTTTTTGTGCGCAAATTAAACCCCATGGCCCACATTTTCGAAAGGGTTTTGGGCAAAGTCCGGTATATATTCCCAATCTGTTTTTTTTTTTGTCTTCTAGGCTTTTAGGACCTTTCGAAAGTGATCCAATAGTTAGAAAAAGACAGGAGCGACCTTTTTCTAAACCCATTTTGGCCCTGGTTGTAAAAACCTGGGGGGTTTAAATAATGGGTGGGGGGATCTTGCTTCTTAGGACCCTTTAAAAGTTTTTTTAAGATATGGGTTTGTTAGGGGTTATTGGTCTGTATTTTTTTGCTGTTGTTTTTCTCCCCCCTTTTTTAAAGGGGGGCATGTCTGTTGTTTTTAGTAACGGGTGGGCGACCCCCGTGTCCATGCCCCCTCCCATAGGATGGAAAAGGCTCGTAAAAGGGGGTTTCCCTTGCAGTTTTTAAATAAACACAGATTTTCCAAAGATTTCTGGCCCGGGGGCCAGAGTGCAGGGGCATGTCATTTTATCGCCTTTCGAAGTCTTTTTGGCGTCAAATAACACGGATAGGCTTTTTGTTAAAAAAAATTTTTTGTGGCTCTCTCTTTAAAAAATTCTTTTTTGATCTTCGACCTCAGTCTGGTTAGTGGCTTGCTAAAAACTGAGTCAAATTGGGATTTTGAGTAGCTCACTCTTTTCCCTTCTGTAAATCTTGTGGGCCCCCATCTTGTTTAAGTAGGGGCCCAATACGGCGTTTTTTTCCCCGATTTTGATTTGGAAAAGGAAAGAAGAAAACTTTGGGTTTCTTTCAAATTCTTTTAGGGTTTTTAGTTTTTTTCCCGGGCGTTTCCCTGACCCCCAAAAGGGTTTCTTTTTAGCTTAAGTTCAATCCCTTTTCTATTTCTCTGCCCATGTCTCCGGGGTGCCTCCCGGGGGAAAATTAAAAATCCTCTAGCATATTTTTTTGAAATTTCCCCTGTAGTTCATTAAACCTCGCATACATCTCTTATTTTGTTTTTCCCGAGGGGTCCCACTTTTTTTTTTTTGTTAGTTTTTCACTAAAATTTTTTTCCATACCCCAAAAAGCAGTTACCTAGTACCATGGGCTGTTTTCTCCTGACTCCTTTGTTGAAATTTTTAGCCATTTTTTAAACCATTTCTTCCCTTTTGACCTTTTTTTCCCCCCCTTTTTTCGGCCCCTGCTTTGGGGTTTGAACAATTGACGTAAAATGACAAAGAAAAACCAGTGGCAGGGGCCTACCGCTACCCCATTTTCCCTGCTGCCGCTGCCCAAGGTCCTCAGAGGGGCGTGACAACCGGGGGGAGGGCATGCTTCCCCCTGCCCCCCCCGTCAAGTCAGGGGCTCACTTCCCCCGACCACTAGTGAGTCGGCCCCCCCGCCCATACCCAAACCCTTTTTTTTTTGACGGCCCGTTCAAATAGGCTAAAAGCCAGGGTGCAGTCAGCCCGAGACTACTTTTAAGGGGGCCCAATTTGAAAGTCCCCCCGGATGAAACAGACTTTGTCGGGCGTTTGTGCAGGGGTTTCTCACCCGGAGATTGGGCCCCTTTGGGCCCGGCCAGCCCGGCTTTTTTGTAGATTCGGGTTTTGGGGTTGGCAAAAGGGAAGATTTTAAGGGTTTATTTTCCGGCGTAGTCCCCCACGCCCATTCCCCTTGAAATTGTGACCAGACCCCTTGGCCGAATGTCAGTACGGCACAAAAACCCCCGGGCTGCTTTTAGCAACCCCCAAAAGATTTAAACTGATCCCATACTTTCCCACAAGGGGGTTGACTGGTACGACAGTATTAAATTTAAAGACAATCCCCCCCATGCTAGCTGTAGGCATCATGCCTCCGGGGTTTCCTTTTGATGGGGGCTAGGACTCAGCCCTGAGCACGAAGTCCGGGGTGCATATATGCCATTGACGCGATAAAGCTGCCTGCTGAGAAAGGAAAAGGTTTTGTGCTTTGCGGAGGGAATCCTATGCCTGCCCTTTCCCGGGCGCCACCAAACAGTGATCCCCGGTGCAGCCAAATCATTTTTTCCGGGCCGCTGTCAGACAGCCAGCCCCCAAAATTTTCCAAACCCCAAAAAGCCCCCTACAAAACACTCGCCCGAGAAAAAATAAGCCCTACGTAACAACAGTCGGCCCTCAAACAAAGAAGCCGTAAACCCGACTTCCGGACCAAGGCAAAACTTCGCCAGCACAAACCCCCTCCAGCTTTCACCTGGAAAGTGTTAGTGACTTTTTTTCAACTGTGGCAAATTTTGGGCACTCCAAAACCCTGGGGTTTTTAAAAAAACCTAAGTCCCCCGAAAGGGAAACCCGGGCCCCCCCCGCCCCCATGCTCAGTATCAAGGTAACCGTCACCACCCCCATGCTCGGGCCCGCGGAGGGACCCTGTATTACCACAACATTTCCAGCCCATCCCTTTCTAATAAATGTAACAAGCTGTCCCGGGAAAAATTTTGTAGGGGCTCACATTTGCCACAGTTTGAAACAAGTCACTAAAACATTTTACCAGGTGATGCGGAGGTGGGGGTTTTGCTGGCGAGAGGAGAATTGAGAGGAAATCCAAAAAAAACAATTAGAGAGAAAAAGAATTGAAAAAAAGAAAAAAAAGGGAAAGAGAACCGGTGAAAAAAAGAAAGAAAAAAAGAAAAAATTAGAAAAATCCAAAAAAAAGAAAATTAGAAAAGAAAGAAAAAAACAAAAAGGAGCGTGATAGACTTAAATCGTGACAAAGAGCTAGAGAACGGAAAACCAGGCTAAAATACGTAAAAAATGAAACAGCAAAAATTTACTGGGGAAACGGGGCCAAAAAAAAAAGAGAACTTTGAGGAAAAGAAAAGGGAAGAGAATTGGGGGAAAAAGCAGAAAAATTAAATTTTAATAAAAGGGGAAAAAAGGGTCGCGAGCTCAAAAAATCTCGCCAAAAATTTAAGAATAAAAAGTTAATTTTTAAACCACAACAACAATTAGAGGAAGGAGTAAGGGAAACCAACGGGGCAGTCAGTGCACAAATTCCAACACCTAATTTACCTCCCTTCACGAGGGGAAGACATAACTTCATACTTTATCAGGTTTAAAAAAAACCGTTTAACCCCGGGTAAAAGGCCTCCCTGAAAACCGGGGCTCCCAGGTTGGGAATGTTATTTTCGGGTACCGCTTTAAAATTATCAAATCAACTTTGTCGCAGGATATCATATGAAAAATTAACCCTACTGAAAAAGGGCGACCCTTTAAAAAGCATAAAAAAAACCACAAATTCTTACGGGAAATTTTTTCAGGTATGCCCCCTTTTACACCCGGGGCCAAATTTTCAGCACTACAGGTAACATTCTTTCGTTTTTTCGATTTTTTGGATAGAGGTTCAGGAATTGGTCCATTTAAAAACCCTCTTGAGTTTCAGGGTTGCTGACCATTTTCCCTAAACAGCCCCTTCCCCCCATCAAAATACAAACATTCATCGGGAAAATAACCTATTAAATAGGGGAAGTTGCGGGAGGCGGCTGCCCTTTAAATCTAAGGCCACAATTTCCTAAAAAAACCAAAAGGGGAAATCGAACCCAAAGGGGCAAGGGTTCATAAACCTTAAAAATCAAACCCCTCTAGGGGAAAGAAAAAATTGCTTCTTTTTTTCCCTTTGTCATTTTTTGTGGTGTTAAGGGCCCATAAACGTCCAGTTTGCCCCTTTCTAAAAAGGCCCCAAAAAGTTGGAAAGGAATGTTTTAAAAAAAACTGTAATGACCAAGAAACCCTTCTGTTAAAAAAACCCAAGGAAAAAGGAAACTTAATTATCAACTTTTTTACGAGAACACTGGATGCACAGGGTTATATCATTTCTGATAACTTTTCCCAAAACCCTTTAAAAGGGAAACTTTTCCCCTACCACCGTTTTTACATTGGTCTAAAGGGGTTCAAAAGGGTTTTGGCCCTCGGGGGGCTGTGGGGAAATTTTTCCCCGTCGCCCCACTAAAAAAAAATTCGAAAAAAAAAAGGAAATTTTTTAAAGTTAATATACTAAAAAAATAGCTCAACTTTTTTGGGCAACAAAAGGGGACCCAGAAATGAATGTTCTACGACTTTCTACAAGAAATTATAGTCATTTATACAGGTAGGGGTTGGGGGGGAAAATGTTGGTAGCAATTTCTGCTCACGGCCCATAAAATTTTTTGGGAGTTTTTTTCCCTTTTTTTTTAAATCGCCTTTTTTTTTGAATTTAATTCTTTTCTAAAATAAAAACCCTGACTTTTTTGGCATATAAAAAAAAGGTGGACTTATCCCAACGACGACGCGGGAACCAGACCGGAACGCTGGGCAGTGTTCCCGCTCCAGGGGTACCACGGGAATGGGCCCATTAATTACGCTTTATTTTCAACTCTACGGGTTATTTGCTTTTCAGAATTGATCTAATAAAGATATAAAAAACACTTAAATTTAAAATACAAACATGTTTTTATACTCTAAAACTGGATTAAAAAAGGCCCTAATATTTACGAAAATTATCGAGAATATTTCGATAAATATTGGTTTTTCCCCCCTCCATGTCGTATTTTTTTTGGGCTCTGGAAATAAAAAAAACGGTGTTTTGAAGAGGAAAAACGGGACTAGAACATCATTTACTAAAAATACACCCCCAAAAAAACGCGGTTTTTTCGCGATTTTTTTTTTTTTTTTTAACGGGGCCGGCCGGCGTTTTTTTCCCGGGCCCAATTCTTTGGAATAACTTTTCACCTATAAAATTTTAAGTGCTTCCCTTATTACTTAAAATTTAAATGGAATAATATTTTACAGACATTGTAGAAAATGGGTTTCTCTTATTTTGGGCAGTAGAATTTTTGGGAAAAATTCCAAATACTTTGGGGGTGTGTGTGTGTGTGGGTGGTGTGTGTGGGGTGTGTTTGTGCGTGTGGGGGTGTGGGGTGTTTCGTGTGTGGGGTGTTTTGGCGGGGTTTTTGGGGTGGTGTGGGGTGTGTTTGGGGTGTGGTTGGGGTGGGAGTGTGGAGGGGTGTTTGGGTTTTGGGGTGAGGGGGTGTGTGTGGGGGGTGTTGGTGGTGGGTGGTGTGTGTGGGTGTGCGTCCTTTTTGTGTATGCATATATTTGGGACGCCCGTGTTTCACAATTTCCCTGCGTGCCCCTCGTGTTGTTTTGTGCGCGCGCGCACTAGTGTGGGTGTATGAAAAACCCCTTTAAAAATTTTTATTTATAACTCATTACAATTGTGACCAGGTGTGGGGCCCTACAAGGGGTTTAATTTTCTTTTTTTAATTTTGTTTTAAGAAATGTAAACCATGTAAAAAGGAGTGAAAGGGTTTATTCATTAACCCCTGTAACTTTCCATGAAATTTGTGAAACCCAAACCTTCCCCGGGGGTTTTTTTCCCTTGTAACTAGTTTTTAACTAACCCAAAAAATTTTGGGGGCCATCCTGGACCCATTATTTTTACCTTTTTAATCTTTTTTACTTTCCGGGCCCAAGGGTGGGTATGGTTTTTGCGTGTGGGGGGTGTGTTGGGGGTTGTTTGGGTGTGGGGGTGGGTGGGGGTGTGTGAGGGTGTGGGGGGTGGGTGGTGTGGGGGGTGTGGTGGTGTTGGTGGTGTGTGGGGTGGGTGTGTGTGTGTGTGGGTGGGGGTGTGTGTACTAACAATCAATTTTGCCCAAAACCAAATACATTTTTGACCGGGGTTTTGGGAAATTTTGAATTGCTCATTAAATCCCATAATTTTTTCCCGATTTTTAGCCAAAGAATTAAACGTAAGTAACCATTCTACAAAAATTCATTCCCCTTTTTAACTTTTGAGCCTTTATTACCCTTTTTACCTAGTTCCCGCTTTAAAAATTTTGGGGGGCCCCGTCCCCGGAAACCCCTTAAAGTCCTCTGGGAAACTGTAAAAAACCTTTGTAACTTTCATGAAATTTTTACCAGACTTACCCCGGGGTTTTAAATTTCCTTTTGGGGAAATTTGTGAAATTTTATTCCCCTTTTTAAATTGTAGTTTTTTACCTTTTTTAAATTGGGAGTTCTTTACCTTTGTAAATTGTGAGTTCATTACCCTGTAACTTGCTCAGCTATCAAAACTTTGGGGTCCATCCCTGGGGCCAATTATGTACCTCTGTAAACTTTAGGGCTCCCCCCCCCAAAAGGGTTGGGGAATTTGGGGGGGCATAATAAACATATTAAACTAATTATGTGGGAGTAAAGGGCAAGACTTTTTTTCAAAATTTCCCGAAAACTAACAAACTTTAAATTTTTTTTTTTGAAATTTAAAGGTAAGGTATTTTAGAGAAATTTTTACGGTCAAAAAAAAGTATTAGCATTGTTTCCTTTTTCGCCCCCAATTCCAAAAAAACCTTTCGTAGCCCCATAAAAGAATACCTTTCCCCCAGGGCATTTTCCGTAAATCATCTTTTCTCAGTTGTTTTTTTTAGTATATTTTTATAAATTTTTTCAAGAAAGAGGAAAACACTTTTTCGGGCACCAAAAAATGGGGAAAAAACTGACGGTAAATAAACGAGTTACGAATTTTTTCCCTAAAAGCCCCCTCAAGCTGTACTAGCTCCCATCACTTCTTGCTTTCCCTACTAAAAAAGGGGAATGTAAAAAAGGGCCATTTTTTCCTTCTTTAGGTTGACCTTTCATCACCAAAGAAGGACCCTAGGGTTTCAGATCCCCTTTTTTTAGAAACCCCGAGAAGGCCCCCCGGGGAAAAGTTTTTCCCAAAGAGACAATGTCTCATGAATTCATGTGGGATTAAAAACCGGGGATGCTACCCCTTTAAAAACGAGGTATTTGGATCACCGGGGTTTACTTTTTTAGAAGGGGAAATGAAGTACTATAAATGTCTTGACTAGGGGGCCCGACCAAAGCCCAGGCTTCCTTACTGTCCCCCTTTGATTTTCCCCCCGAATTTAAAAACCTTTAGACATATCGAAGGACTCCTTTGTCAAATTTAAAAACGAAAATTTCCCTTCTCTTTTTAGAATTGCCATTTAAAGCCGGCCCAAACCAAAAACAATTATCCAAAGGGAAAAAATTTTCATATAAAATTGAATATATAAAAGTATCTTGTACAAATCAGTATTTTAAATTAAATTCAAAAATAGACTAATTTCCCTCTTAGTTGTTCCAAAATTTAATGCAGGGGAGACTGTTTTTTTAAAAAGGCTCATGGGCCTGCCAGTGGCCGGGCTTTTTTCGCACGTAAAAAACCTTTAAAAAAAATTAGGGAAACCCCCATTTTTGGCCCAAAAAAGTCCTCAGATATCACTACCCATTGTAATCGGGGTAAAGGGTTTTCCAAACCCGTCATCCTTTCCCCAGGTTTTAAACCCGGGGGATACCTTTTGGTCAAAATGGGGCCCTCTTTACCCGGGACCTTTTAAAAAAGTGCTATTGGGCAAACGTTTTGGGCCTTTATCTCCCCTTTTCATCTGGGGGGCAAAAGATATTTTTTAACATTAGTTTATTTATGCTTTGAGTTTCCCCCGAAAACCAAACCCTTAAAGACCCCTAACTACACCCAAAGGGGGCCCGAAGCCCCTTTTGTCCATCTCCCGGGGGGAGGGGGATCCCCCAGAAAATTTTGTCTACCGTGTGACACAAATTTACATCGACCCTTAAAAGCAACATCTATACCAAATTTTGGGAGGGGAAACCTCTCTTCCCCCACACCCTATCATCCCCCGCTGTAATGGGGGGATTGAACGCCAGCTTTCGATTCTAAAGTCAAAATTTTTTTGGAAAATTTGGCCCCCCTTAAAAACCCAAGGAGTGGCATCGTTTTTCCTACCCTGTGTTTTTTTTTGGCCATGAAGGGGAAATTCCCAGTGACTCTTTGGGTTTTTTAAAATTTTTTAACTTTTCTATGGTAACAGGCCCGAGGCCACTGTCCCCTCCCCTTTATATTATGGACTAATGAAAGGAAGGGGGGAGTGCTGAGGTTTTTAGGCTTCCCTTTCCATTTTTCCCCCTTTACCTTTGATCCAAACTTGAGGAACCTCCCGACATAGTTTTGAAAAACTTAAAACTTTTCAATGGAAAATACAAAAAACCCATTTTTTATTCCAAAAGCAGAGGGGGAAGTTTTTTAAAATAGGTTTATGAAAGTTTTTACTTTTTTCCCATCAATCCAAAAAAATTTTTTATTTGCAAGGAAAGGTCCATATAAAGTACTAAAAAATTTTGGGAAAGTTACTACCCCCTGAAGTCAAGGGGAAACCCAAGCTTTAAACATATCAACATCTTAACAAAAAAATTACCGAAGAAAATTTGGTTTAAAATTTCCCCTTTAAAACTTTGGGCCCTTTGTTTTTTTCCCCACGAAATTGATACGACAACGGGAAAAATGTAAGGTGTGCCTAAATTTACACCCCCCAACTTTGACTTATTAAATTTTAAAATGTTTTTTTATGCACCCCAACCCATCCTTTGGAACGGTAGGCAAAAGAATTAACCCGAGGGGACATAATTTGGGGCCAGGACTTTGGGCCTTTAAAGTTTTTGGGTAGCTGAGGGAAGTTACAGAGGTAAAACAATTCACAATTTACAAAGGTAATGAAATTTACAAATTTTTCAAAGGGAAAGAACTCCAAAGGGAGGTCTAGTCACAATCAGACAAGTTACAAAGGTATTTTCAGGGGTTACAGAGGTACAAAAGGTCCAGGGACCGGGGGCCCCAAAATTTTTGGGGTGGCGAACTAGGTACAAGGGAATGAACTCACAAGTTAAAAAAAGGTAAGAAAAATCCCCCAATTTCAAAGGTAATGAATACTGGGAAAATGGTTTTTCTTTCGTTTTTTAAAAATGGGTACAACATGAACAAATTTTAGAGTAAATTTGCAATTTTACACCTTTTCCCACCCGGGCACAACTGTAGTGAGTTATTGGGGGGCCAAAAGTTTGATTGCTGAGTCCCCTCTCCTCTCACACAACCCACACACACACATACAAATTCATACACACACACACAAAAAACCCCAACACCACACACACACACAACCCCAACACACACACCCACACATACACAAACTCATAAACAAAACAAACGCACACCACTCATACACACCAAAAAAAAACAGAGTGGGGGGGGCACCTGGGAAAAAAACAAAAAGGGATAATTGAAAAACCAGCACGGTTTTTAGGGGGGAAAATCCTGTGTCAAAAAACCTACTAGAGTTTTATGACAAAGGGGACAGAAGTAAGACAAGAGAGAGAGGGGGGGATCGCTGAAATATTTTTGGCCCGCAAAAAGGCTTTTCGACACAGTTCCTCACAAGAGGTTTTCTGCCCCAAAGCTAGAGGAACCCCGGGACACAAAAACCCGGGAAAAGGGAAATGCAAATGGGGTCAGAGAATTTTCTGACAAAGGGGGGCAACCCAAAGATCATGGTTTCGCGACGAGGTGTCAAGTGGGGGGCAAAGTGACAAGCGGGGTTCCCGGGGTCAGTCCTAAAACCGTGCGGGGGCTTGGGATACCCGGGAAAAAAAATAACGGGAAAGGGGGGACTCAGAAATGTCCTTGTTTGCAGACGATTTGAAGTTTTAAAGAGAAAAAACGAATCGGCGAAGGGTCAGGCCCGGACTACAAAGAATCTTTGGGGCAGGCTACAAGCCCGGTCCAGCAACGGCTTTCCCTTTTTTTTAAAAACCCCCCCAAACAAAGTCACGAAGATTGGGGAAGGGCAAAAAAAGACCGCAGAACAATATAGTTTTGATGGCCAAAGACTGCAAAAACCCCCACTCAAGAAAAAAATCTGGGGTGAGTATAACACCGAGCATATCTCCTGAGGCGCACATCAATCAGATAACTGCTGCAGCATACGGCGCCTGGCAAACCTACGGATAGCGTTCCGATACCTCAGTAAAGATTCGTTTAAGACTCTGTACACCATCTACGTCAGGCCCATACTGGAGTATGCAGCACCAGTTTGGAATCCACACCTAGTCAAGCACGTCAAGAAATTAGAGAAAGTGCAAAGGTTTGCAACAAGACTAGTCCCAGAGCTACGGGATTGTCCTATGAAGAAAGGTTGAGGGAAATCGGCCTGACGACACTGGAGGCCAGGAGGGTCAGGGGAGACATGATAACGACAAAATAAAATACGCGCGGAATAGACGAGGTGGACAAAGACGGGATGTTCCAGAGATGGGACACAGACACAAGAGGTCACAATTGGAAGTTGAAGACTCAGATGAATCAAAGGGATGTTAGGAAGTATTTCTTCAGTCATAGAGTAGTCGGGGCCATGGAATAGCCTAGAAAGTGATGTGGTGGAGGCAGGAACCATACATAGTTTTAAGGCGAGGTATGATAGAGCTCATGGGGCAGGGAGAGAGAGGACCTAGTAGCAATCAGCGAAGAGGCGGGGCCAGGAGCTGTGAATCGACCCCTGCAACCACAAATAGGTGAGTACAAATAGGTGAGTACACACTCATACTCACACACATATGTGAACGACATAACGGAAGGGTTAGACTCAGAAGTGTCCCTGTTTGCAGATGATGTGAAGTTAATGAGGAGAATTTAAAACTGATGAGGACCAGGCAGGACTTCAAAGAGACCTGGACAGACTGGACACCTGGTCCAGCAAATGGCTTCTCGAATTTAATCCTGCCAAATGCAAAGTCATGAAGATAGGGGAAGGGCACAGAAGACCACAGACAGAGTATAGGCTAGGTGGCCAAAGACTGCAAACCTCACTCAAGGAGAAAGATCTTGGGGTGAGTATAACACCGAGCATGTCCTCCGGAAGCACACATCAATCAGATAACTGCTGCAGCATATGGGCGCCTGGCAAACCTGAGAACAGCATTCCGATACCTTAGTAAGGAATCATTCAAGACACTGTACACCGTGTATGTCAGGCCCATACTGGAGTATGCAGCACCTTTTTTGGGAACCCGCACTGATAAAGCACGTCAAGAAACTAGAGAAGCACAAAGGTTTGCGACAAGGTTAGTTCCAGAGCTAAGGGGAATGTCCTGTGAAGAAAGATTAAGGGAAATCGGCCTGACGACACTGGAGGACAGGAGGGTCAGGGGAGACATGATAACGACATATAAAATTCTGCGGGGGAATAGACAAGGTGGACAAAGACAGGATGTTCCAGGGAGGGGACACAGAAACAAGAGGGCACAATTGGAAGTTGACACAAATGAGTCAGAGAGATAGTAGGAAGTATTTCTTCAGTCATAGAGTTGTAAGGCAGTGGAATAGCCTAGAAAATGACGTAGTGGAGGCAGGAACCATACACAGTTTTAAGACGAGGTTTGATAAAGCTCATGGAGCGGGGAGAGAGAGGGCCCAGTAGCAACCGGTGAAGAGGCGGGGCCAGGAGCTAGGACTCGACCCCTGCAACCACAAATAGGTGAGTACAAATAGGTGAGTACACACACACACACACACACACACACACACACACACACACACACACACTCACACACTCATACACATACACACAAACACACACACACACACACACACACACACACACACACACACACACACACACACACACAGAATCAACCCAAAACCATGATCCTGCAGGAGAAAAGCACGGCTGAGAGGCAAGCAGGAGTTCCGGAGTGTGTACCTCGACCGAGACAGAACACAGGACGAAAGGAAGACAATGAAAGAGAGAGTTCAAAAACGAAAGGAGAAATGGGAGGAAATGAAAAAAGGAGAGCAGAATAACCCAGGATCAAATGGAAGGACAAGCGCACCCCCCAGAAACACCTGCAGAAGGACTCCAGCCACGACACCCCCAAGGCAACTGAACATTCCAAACCAACCATCACACACCGATCCCTCTGTTTCCACCCCCCGCACCACAGTTACAGTATTAGAACAGAAGTTGAAGGTTTGGTACACAAATGCAGATGGATTAACGAATAAACATGAGGAATGGCAAGAAAGAATCAATGAGAAGTCCCCAGACATCATAGCAGTTACAGAAACAAAACTCATGGAGACAATAACAGATGCAATCTTCCCACAAGGATACCAGATCATGAGGAAAGATAGAAGGGGTAGGGGGGGAGGTGGGGTTACTCTGCTCGTAAAAAACAGATGGAAATTCGAGAAAATGGAAGGAATAGATGAGACAGGAGAAAGAGACATAGCAGGTACACTTCAGTCTGGGGAACACAAAGTGGTCATTGCAGTGATGTATAATCCACCACAGAACTGCAGGAGGCCAAGAGAGGAATATGAAGAGAGCAACAGAGCAATGGTGGACACACTTGCTGAGGTGGCAAGAAGAGCTCACTCCAGCAGAGCAAAGTTGCTGGTTATGGGGGATTTCAACCACAGGGAGATTGACTGGGAAAACCTGGAGCCACATGGGGGTCCCGAAACATGGAGAGCCAGGATGTTGGACGTGGTGCTGGAAAACCTCATGCACCAACATTTTTAAGGACACTACCAGAGTGAGAGGGGAGGATGAACCAGCAAGATTGGACCTTGTGTTCACCCTGGCAGCTCAGACATTGAGGATATCAAGTATGAGAGTCCCCTAGGAGCTAGCGACCACGTGGTTCTGTGCTTTGAATACATAGTAGAGCTGCAAGTGGAGAGAATAACAGGGGTAGAATGGGAAAAGCCTGACTATAAAAGAGGGGACTACATAGGGTTGAAGAACTTCATGCGGGAGGTCCAGTGGGACAGAGAACTGGCAGGAAAGCCAGTAAATGAAATGATGGAATATGTAGCAACAAAATGCAAGGAGGCAGTGAAAGGTTCATTCCCAAGGGCAACAGTAACAACGGGAAGACCAGAACAAGCCCCTGGTTTACCCGACGGTGTAAGGAGGCAAAAACAAAGTGCAATAGAGAATGGAAAAAGTACAGAAGGCAGAGAACACACGAAAATAGGGAGATCAGTCCCCAGAGCCAGGAATGAGTACGCACAGGTAAGGAGGGAGGCCCAGCGACAGTATGAAAATGACATAGCATCGAGAATCAAGACTGACCCGAAAACTGTTGTATAGCCACATCAGAGGAAGACAACAGTCAAAGACCAGGTGATCAGATTAAGGACAGAAGGTGGAGAACTCACAAGAAATGATCAGGAGGTATGTGAGGAGCTGAACAGGAGATTTAAGGAAGTTTTTTACAGTAGAGACAGGAAGGGCTGTGGGAAGACAGCACAGAAGGGAACATCAAGAGGGAATATACCAACAAGTGTTGGATGACATACGAACAACTGAGGAGGAGGTGAAGAAGCTCTTAAGTGACCTTGACACCCCAAGGCGATGGGACCGGACAACATCTCCCCATGGGTCCTTAGAGAAGGAGCAGAGATGCTGTGTGTGCCTCTAACCACAATCTTCAACACATCCCTTGAAACTGGGCAACTACCTGAGAAATGGAAGACAGCTAATGTAGTCCCCATATTTAAGAAAGGAAACAGAAACGAGGCACTAAACTACAGACCTGTGTCTCTGACATGTATTGTGTGCAAAGTCATGGAGAAGATTATCAGGAGGAGAGTGGTCGAACACCTGGAAAGGAACAAGATTATAAATGAAAACCAGCATGGGGTTTATGGAAGGGAAATCTTGTATCACAAACCTCCTGGAGTTTTATGACAAGGGAACAGAAGTAAGACACGAGAGAGAGGGTTGGGTAGATTGCGTTTTCCTAGACTGCAGGAAGGCCTTTGACACAGTTCCCCACAAGAGATTAGTGCAGAAGCTGGAGGATCAGGCACACATAAAAGGAAGGGCACTGCAATGGATAAGGAATACCTGACAGGGAGGCAGCAACGAGTCATGGTACGTGAAGAGGTATCACAGTGGGCGCCTGTTACGAGCGGGTCCCACAGGGGTCAGTCTAGGACCAGTGCTATTTTTTATATATGTGAACGACATGATGGAAGGAATAGACTCTGAAGTGTCCCTGTTCGCAGATGACGTGAAGTTGATGAGAAGAATTAAATCGGACGAGGATGAGGCAGGACTGCAAAGAGACCTGGAGAGGCTGGACATGTGGTCCAGTAACTGGCTCCTCGAATTCAATCCAGCCAAATGCAAAGTCATGAAGATTGGGGAGGGGCAAAGAAGACCGCAGACAGCATATAGGCTAGGTGGACAAAGACTACAGACCTCACTCAGGGAGAAAGACCTTGGGGGGGGGGGGGGGGGAACGACAATAACACCGAGTACATCACCGAGGCACACATCAACCAAATAACTCGCTGGCAGCATACGGGCGCCTGGCAAACCTGAGAATTAGCGTTCCGCTACCCAATAAGAATCCGTTCAAGAAACTGTACATCGTGTATGTTTAGGCCCATACTGGAGTATGCAGCACCAGTCTGGAACCCAACACCTGTCAAGACGTCAAGAAGTAGAGAAAGTACCAAAGGTTTTGCAACAAGGCTAGTCCCACCAAGAGCTCAAGGGAATGTCGTACGAGGAAAGGTAAAGGGAAAATCGACTGATGACACTGCAGGACAGAAGGGTCAGGAGACCAATGATAACGACATACAAGATACGCGGGGAATAGGACAAGGTGGACAGAGATAGGATGTTCCAGAGAGGGACACAGGGACAAGGGGTCACAACTGGAAGCTGAAGACTCAGACGAGTCACAGGGACGTTAGGAGTATTTCTTCAGTCATAGAGTGTCAGCAAGGTGGAATAGCTGCAAGTGAAGTAGTGGAGGCAGGAACCATACATAGTTTTAAGAAGAGGTATACAAAAGCCTCAGGAAGCAGAGAGAGAGAGATCCAGTAAGCGATCATGAAGAGGCGGGGCAAGGAGCTGGTCTCGACCCCCTGCAACCACAATTAGGAGAGTACAATTAGGTGAGTACACACACACACACACACACACACACACACACACACATCACAACACACACACACCACACACCTGCACTATGTGGTATGCTTTATTACAGCTAGCAAAGTCCCAGGGTATTTCTACCAGAATGGTCCCTGTAATTTACACTGTGTATAATACTTAGCCATTTCTTGAACACTTCTAGTGAGTTTGTTTTCTAAAATCATTATTTTTATCGCACTCCAGTACATAATGACGCAGGGTGTGACAATATTCCATCTGGCAAATTTACCGATTTCGTTTGGTCTACACCTGGTGGTGGTGATTTAAAACCTGCCAAAGATACTTGTAACCCAGCGGAGCCGGGCGTAGGCCATCCAAGAGTCTGCTTATTTTGTTGGATGCACCCATAGACTGTGGCTCCTGCCCGCATGATATAATGATGATAGATGGATCACATGTGTCAATCTCCCTGAGACCTAAGTCCATAAAATCAGCTGAAGTTCTTTTCGGTATTATTTCCTCAAACTACACCTGACAAGCCAAGATTGTAATCTACACCCCTCTTTGAAAGCACACAGCTTAGGCAATTTAATCAGTTCTATCATGCATCTGAGGACCAATGTGAGATGAATCCTCAACATGTGCTCTCTGACTCCACTGTCCACAATCCTACCATATCCTGTTGTCTGCTTTCTGACACAAACACATGCCACAATTTATGCTTAATGAGTTGAGAGCATTTAATGGATGAGAGAATCAAGTACAATTAAACTGTCATCTTTGATACATAGGATGCATTTCAGTGCAAGGAGTAATGGTACAAACAGTTTCTTCTGAAGGGTAGAGGCCCAATTATGATGCGTGCTCCAATTTCTTTAAGAGAGGCCATCACTCTGTACGACAACAGCAGCACTACCAAGCTGCAACCCAGTAGGATTGGTAGACAGAACCATTAACGTAATTGCGAGAGTGGTGTGCTATGTGACTAAGTTATCAATACAGATTAAGGCCTCATGTTTGGCTTCAAGGCGAAGTTTTGGTTGTGATTTAAGAAGTAGTTTGGGGGGAAATGGAGAATGGTAGTTTGGAATGGGGTAATATTCCATGGGAGCGGAGAAATGCCCGCTGTTGCCTTACTTTGACATAGATCCATGTATCTGATTCATGCCGGAGGTCGGTTTCCCCCCCCAGTCTTTTCGGGGGGATCCATCTGGAAGGAGTGGTTCACCAGTGCTGAGGAAAATTTGGAAGGGCTTCTGCGCAGGGGTTTGAATGAGCTTGCCTGAGCATATTAACCCCAATTAGGATAATTTCTTTCAGTAACACGATCTCTGTGCTTGGAATATCAAGTTCTTTGTGCATATTTAAAATTTTGCATACGAGGGCATCATAGAATTGATCCCTCATTGCTCGTTTCTGCAGTTTTTCTTTGCCAGCCCTCCAAGCTCAGTCAGACACAAGAGCAAGTAGTGGCGCAGCATAATCAACCAATAATCTTCTAATATAAGCAAGATACATCATTTTCACAATTTTAACATTAGCACCAAACCTGGGGTGAAGCCGCTGCCCACAACTCTAAGTGCTCTTATCGTTCTTTTGTATTGGCGACAAAGTCTTGTTACAACAGGACCCAAGTAGTGAACCTCAAAGCCTAGATACCTGTAATCTGCTTACATATTCTAGAAGAGACCCATCATGCAATTCGATCTGACGAACTGTGGCCTCTCTGTCGAGGAGACTGCCTATTGAGTATCTTTGTTTTATCATAAGATTATCACCCCAGTCCTGACAAACGAGGCCTAGTACATGATTAAGAAATGTTTTGGTGTTGGGAGAATCCGGTGTGTGAATCATTATATCATGCAGAAAACTAATCACATAAATTATGGGGCTGAACTAGGCATAGCATTAAGTATTGCATTAATTAGAATATTTGAACCAGTGTGGACTGAGCAACACCTCCCTGTGGGTTCCTAATTCAAAGTCTTAGTTTACACTTTCCTATGTCCCGGAACAACACAGCCGATTTTCTGTTGGACGAGGTAGCCTTTAATCCAGCGGAGAAGCAATCCTCCAACATCCTTCTGCAAGTTCACTAATTATTACATGTCGGTTGGCTACATCGAAAGCGAATTTATAGGTCAAAGGAATGTATGTAAGGAGCTTCAGTGTGCAGGGTGAGAAAGAGTTGCTATGCAATGATGCACTCATCCTTCCATGCATGAAACCATGTAACCCGGGGAGACAAAAATTTGTTTGATTCTGTACATGAGACGATTAAGAATCATTCTCTCAAATGTTTTACACAAGCAGCTAGTAAGAGATATTGGGAAATGCAATTTTGGTTGATTGGGCTTAGGAATTGGAAATGATGAGGCTGTTGGTCAAGATTGAGGGAGCTCCCAGTTACATAGCTCATGTTATATAATTCAAGTAATGATTACCTGGTACTAGCGACACAGCAATCTGAGTATGTTGTAAGTAATACCTCGCTCACCAGCCGACATGGAGTTTTGCCCTTAAGTTAGCGCTGCATCAAGTTCATAATTATGAAAGGAATGTTGCAATCATCTGCATTGCGAGGCATAAAGCAAACAAGTCTCTCCCTTGCAAAAAAAAATCATATTAGTCATTTAATTTTGCCTGTGTGGACTGGAAGATTGTCATAGCTAGATGTAGCAGCCCAAGCACTGACTAACTCATTCGCCCTATGCAAGGGATGAGGGTGCGCGATACTGCCGCATTCCGGTTAACCTTTAATTCTAATTCGGTCCCTCCATTCCCGCTAAGTGGGCGTGGAGAGCTTTAAGACCGTTTGACAAATTTTTTCCCATCGGTTTGCCGCAGCTCTGTCATACGCCTCTCTGGCGCAGCAAGGCAGTTTGGAAGAGCCTCAGCATTCACAGGGGTACGAAGTTTTCTATAGCTAAGCCTAGTCCTGCGAGCAGTAACGTTTCAGTGTACGAATTTAGAATCATTGTAATAAGGTATGGTTTTTTGAAGGGGTATATTATTAAGGGAAGTTTGTTGGGTTTAGAGTACCAAAGGTTTCAGTGGCGGCCCCCCCCCCCCCCCCTCTAAGTAGTTCTGAATACTGCTCAACAAGATCATCGTGAAGGTCTCTACAGGAGGAACACTCATAGGAATTATACCAGCAGACACATGTGCAACAAAGTCATCATGCTATCTGTTGGAAACAGTAAAACGTTTCCGTTTGAATATCCCTTCCCACACAGGAAGGATAGTATACCAATATCTAGTGAGGTTATCCTAGGAAATGATCAGACCTATATCTGTTTACAATGGAAGACTCCACACTGGCAGAAGTAATGTTGAAGCCCAGCATCAGACAAGGGACGCCTCCATAGATATGTGTGGGTTTCAAGGTCCACCTACAATTTGGACATTAATCCCTGACTGTTTAAAGAGTGACAACATTGAATTGCCATTACGATTAACCAAACTGTAGTTTTCCAATGCTTTTGTGTCTCGCATTGTAATCGCCAATAATAAGAGTAGGCTCAGAAAGAGCACAAGTTGGACTCCAAGTAATTAAACCTAATCAGCAGGAGCATACAAGTTAAATATGTTGAGAGCAGAGTTCCAATATTAAAATTTTTCCCCCCCCTCCTAACACTAACACCGGTATATTGTAGCCCATCTGTTTTCTTATTTGCAAGAAGTTGATGGGGAAGAGATTTTTAATATATAGAACACAAGAGTTAGTAGATTTGAGGTTTATATGCAACAAGTGATGGTAATTTAGGGGGTTGGGGATTTCAGGGACTCTGACTCTTGTAGACACACAACATCAATGGGTTTCAGGTGTACTTTATGATGATAAGTTCAGGAAGTCTTTTTCTAAGTGAATTGCAATGTCCAGCTTAATATAGAAAGGTTTGATTACGAGTTTTGATCCATTATAGTAGTCCTGGGATCTTGTAGAGTTTCTCAGCAATAATGAAAAAATTGTTCATATAAATAGCAGACCTATCAATGTCAACAGTGTTACCTTTGTCCATAGTTGGATAAGTGCACCTCCAGTTGAAGGCCTCGTGGGAGTCTTCGTAAACCCAGAGCATGACGCTGTTTTATATGTGTGAATGTAAATGATAGGTGGACACCACCACTCACATTCCCTCCTCCACTAACATTAACAAACGCAACACTACAACTGTCAACACCACGGCCACTACCCAAACATTTGTTCATTACATTTGTCAACAGTATTGATCAACATTAATGTCTATGTGACTAACCTCATCACACTCTGCACCAACCACTTATATTATGCTCATCACTATTACTAACATTATAGACACCACTGCACTCATCACACTCTTCACCACACTAAATTACACTCATCACTATTACTAACATTATAGACATTCCACCGCTCTCATCACACTCTTCCCACCACTTAAATTACGCTCATCACTATTACTAACATTATAGACAACATTGCCCTCATCACACTCCTCACCACCACTATAATACGGTCATCAGTGACACCATAGCCCTTCGTTATTATGCTCACTACAGTTAACAACACAAGTAATTATATTCGTCATTACTGTGATTAAGAACCCACCACCACCTGTTCACAGCCTTACACTTGCTTTCACAAATTGTGCAATCTTGTTATTGGTATCACTCTAACACATCTTTCCTTTGTGTTGTTCAAGTTGTTGTTTTTCAGAGAATTGTTGTGTTTTTCCCAGTACTTTTATGCGCGACATTAGGTGTATACCACAGGAGCAAGACTTGGAACATCTGAGAACGTGAAGTCCCGGTCAGCTGAGCTATTTGGCTGACTGTCCGCTGGACTCCAGCTAGGCTGGTATTGACAGCCGACGTGATGGAGGTCCGTTGACGTGCTCCCCAGGTGAGGTGCTCAACCCCATTGTCTGAGGGCAGGCATGAACAGTATTCAGCCCCGAGGTCCTGGTAAGTCCTGGGGGGGCCATTATGAGGTTACAGGGTGAAGTGCGGTTGGCTGCGATGCGATCAGCCCTCCACACTGCAGTCATATGAGCTGCTGTGACTCCCTGAGGTCTTACAATTGATAACATTGTTTAGCAAACAGTCTGTTGCTGTTTGATCATAGCTAACACCGTTCAGAAAAGGAGAGCATTGGCACACACACTGCACACCAGTGTGGACTTAGATGGGCATTTCCTGGCGATGTGGCACCAGCGTGACACTATAACATCGACGTTGAGGAGGTCTGGTACAATGCAATGTAATAGCATCTGTTGAGGGCTCACGGAGTGAATATAGCGTGGCAGAAGTCTCCTGGCCAGTCCACTCAGCTAATATCAGACCGTTGGAAAAGTCGACGAGGGCTTGCAACTTGCTCTGACGCCATATATTGAGGATTCAAGTGCGTGTTGATGTTGTAGATGACAAAATCACTTTAGGTGCCCTTGTGGGCAGCTCGAAGTTTGAAGTTTGCATATTCGTGAGTGCGAAGTTTGTCTATAAATGCGAATCATTAGGCACAAAGACGTAGTTATCCTCATCGCGGACAAACTTGATCGTTTTCTCATGATTGTTTACACTAGCTTCGAAAACCAGTTAAACTTGTCTCTTAATCAGTGTTGTCAGGAAATCAAACCTGACAGAGCTTTGGGAGGTGGTGCGCCACTGTATTGCTTTTCAGCAAGTGCTTTCCTCTTGGAAAGCCTCGTTCTTTTTCCCGACATGTTTACTAAAATATGTTTCAAATCTCTGCCTTCACCATCATCTATGTCAACACCATCAGCTATACTCATAGCTGACGAGGAGTTTCACACACGGCGATGGGCTAAAGGATACCGGGAATAGAAGGACAAGAAGGGATATTCACCTCGCCTAGACACAGCAATATGGGTGAAGTGGCCAGCGGGTTCGCAAGTGCGATTTTCAAGTCATTCACGGGGCCACAGTCCGTCTCGAGAGTTACCAATATTGCACTACTCGTTAATTACTCCAAACCCGCAGCACTTTAAACACAGCTAGCACACCGTGTAATAGGATGACTGACAAATTTCACGTCTGTGGACAAATAAATCAGCACAAACTTAATATGTTTTATAGATGAACCTCTGGCTTGTTCAGTTTAAAAGCCGTCTCCGAAGGGAGTTACCAGTACTAGCCTTTCAAAACGAAAACTAATTCAAGTGTTTCTCTTAGTATGTCAGCAACTCACAACAAGAGTTCTAACAACAACCGAAGGTACGGACCGGAACACCTGAAAAACGTTTCCAAAGCATTCTGGGAATTCAGAAGAGATGTAACGTGCAGTGGTAAACTTGACCTTGGCAAGCTGCTTGGAGTGCTGATTAGCCTGGATCGGTAACTCGCCCTTACCCATATGTAGATAATGCGACGAGCTAAGGGATACCGGTGAAATAGGAAAGTCGAGGAAGGGACATTCACCTCACTGGACACACGCAGTATGGTGTAAGTGGCATGCGAGTCTTATAGTGCCATTTTCAAGGTCACCCAGCAGCCGACATTCTCACTCATTTTAAGCCTAACGTAGTACTGATGGTAGCACAATGACCTAAGTCAGCGATTCCACTCATGCAAATAGTTACAAAACAAATCTGCAGGACCTTGCGGAACTCAGAGAGTCGAGACAAGCGGGGCAGCCAAATACACCTCTACACTCACTCGTTTGATAGATCGAACGGCTTGAGTTTTTAAAGAGGAGAGTTGGGGATACAGGAGAACAGCAGGGGTAACTGAGGCACGCAACATTCGCCTTATCTTCACATAGTCAATATGGGGCGAAAGTCAGCAAGGGTGATGCAGTGCCTCGCTCAAGGTCACAGGCTGAGAGCAACTTCCAAGAGTTATAACCAAACACTGCAAAGTACTCGTACAGATTTGTTACTCACTCCCAAACCTGCAGAACTCTAGCACACGTTGTCTTGGAGTTGATAGACGAATTTTCAGTGTGGTGCACACCTGGGTTACTCAAACTCACGTAGGACGCACACTCGTCGTTATTCCTCAGGTTGGTAAAGCGAGATTGTAGCAATTTTCGAGAGGCACGAAGTAGCAGTGGACTAAGCAAAATTCGCCTCTACACTGTATGTTGATAGAGGCGAAGGCTGAGGTCAAATGAAAGGCAAAAGGGGACAAGCCAGAGGCCTGTGAGGGCCTTTGCAAAAAGGAAAACTATTTCCAGTGTTTGACGGGTATATCCTTATCCGTGCACAAAAGATTTTCTAAAACCGAAGCTGTCTTCCAACTTTAGTAAGAAATAAGTAAGTAAGTAAGTAAGTTTTTGGTAAACAAATACAGTTACATAGAATTTCATAAAGCGCATATTGTGGGGAACCTGGGAAAACCCCCAAAAAAGTCAGACAGAGTGATTAAATTTTCCAGGGGGCCTTTTCCCTTATTATTTTTAAAATTTTTAAAATTTTCTTATTATTCTAAAATGAGATAACATCTTATTATCATATAAAAGACTTTCTGCACCCCAAGGGCATTAAGACTATCTAAAATACGGGGCATTACAAGGAAAAGGGTAAAATTTACACGTATGTTAGCAAAAAATAGAAAATCATTCCCCTCCCTTTCTGTAGCTACATTCATCAGACCCTTTTGGCCCTTCTTAAACGGGTTCACGCTTGACGGCTTTGACGTGCGGGTAGTTTTTCCATTCCTTTTTTGCTTGTAAATAAAAGGTGTTTGAAGCCGGGCCACTGACTGGGGGTACTACAAAGTTGTGCCCTCCCCCTAGTACAGTTTGCTTTGGTTCCCCCTTGACAAACGACACAAGATATTCGGGCTTGTTTGTGAGCAATTTTATAAACATGATTTAGCTTCAGTTGTTTTACTCGTCTTCAACTTTTAGCAACCCAAACGCGTAATTCATCCGGGCCCACTGCCTTGGCCCAGCCCCAGGATGAATTTACGATTTGTTTGGGATTTGCATTTATCTTTCATTTTTTTTTGTCAGGCAGAGTACCAAAAGAGCAAGGTAATCCTATGGCATTGTTTAAGGGCTAGAAAGGGTCCTGGGGCCCTCGTAGGTAGACACTGTGCTTGTAACGGGGAATTTTCAGTTTGGCATTCGCTTTCTTATACACTTTCCCTTCAATTTCCTACATCAGGGGTCAAAAGGGGTTTCCCCAAAATATTTACTGAGAAACCAAAGTGATGGGCTCCCCATTACATTGAACTTTAAAAATTATTCCCCTTCTCAGTTTATGTTCGTCCAAAAAGGAAGGCTTCTTTTCCCTAGGTGTAATGAAGTTTTGTTGTCTACTAACCTTTTGTGCAGGACTCCATTCCAGTGAAAAAACATTAGCAAAAACTTGTGGGTCTTTACTGACACTAAAGAGCACTGCCCCATTGCATACATGGATTTGCACTTGACACTGAAGGCATATCTTGCCCATAACAAAAGAATAAAAAGGGCCCCAGAATACTCCCTTTGGGGAAATCCACATGTTATCGGCGGGGGGGTTCTGATTCTGTTTGTTGATTTTGACTATTTGTTCCTGTTGCAAAGGGTAGGATTTAAAACCTCTACAGAACTATACCAATAGCTTGAATTTTTATTCATAAATATGTGGTTGACAGTATCAAGGGCCTTTTTTGCGGGTCTAAGGTTTACCTCCCTATGGGGTTCCCCTTTGACATTTCAGTTCTCAAAAATCCATCAGTTTAATAAGGGGGGGTCGGTTGAGTGGGATTTTCTAAGCCCGATTGTAGCAGGAGAATTTTGTTGTCAAAAGGGTACTTAACTATTTGAGAATACACCGCCCTCTCAGAATTTTAGATATTATACTGAGTATACTAACAGGCCCTTTGTTTCTTCATCAGACCTACTATTTTTTCTTGAAGAAGGAGTGACTTGGCCTCCCTTTAACCCCCCTGGGGACTGTATTTGGTGATTGATAGATTTTTTATTGACATAGGGTTTACAGTTCAGAAGCACCATCTTTTTGGAACTTAGGGGAGGTTTCAGGGCCGTGCCTTAGTGGGTTTAACCTGCTTGTTTTTTGAATAAAGTCAGAGATACACTTACTATTGAAACTGTTTGGGGTTTACCCCCTTTATTGGTATAGTATGTTTGAAAATTTTCAAGTCTTGTTAAAGGGATTTGATGAGTGGTGTTTACCTTTTCTAGTGTTTATGCAACAGATGTGTAGTAGGAATTTTTAAACAAATTTTGCCCCCTTAGATGTTCGTGGGTACCCATTATCGTAGGGTACTATGTTGACCATCTACTGGTTTTTGGCTTTCCCCCAAAGTTTTTGTTGTTTTTCCAGAGCTTCTGGGGGTTTTGCTTTTACTTCAATTTTTGAGCGTAGGCTTTTCCTTTGCTCCTTTTATAAGTCTCTGTACTCTGTTCCTCACCCTTTGGAAATTCATTTAGTGCTGCAATATCCTGTTTTTGCTTTTTAAAAAATTTTTTTTCGCTGGGGGGGGGGGGGGGCTCTGAAAATTTCATATTACAATATCTCAGTATTCATCCAGGGTTCTTCTTCGTTTTTCCCCAACCCTTTAAATGGGTGCAATATTACAAAGGGTGGTAGTGAACTTGTTTTTAATTTTTCCCAGGATCGTTACGTCCGGCAAATTTTTAAACCTGTCCAGTCCCCAATTGGTGCCTATTTACCAGTGTTTTTTTACTGTAGTTTCTAGTTTTACCTCATTTTTTTGTCCGTGGGCCCATCCCATCCCAGATTTTCCTGGTGCGTAAATGTGAAATGATCACTAAGAACCGGGGGTAATACGCCGACGGGTAATGTTTCGGCGGTTACAAATTGTGGTTTTTAGGGGGGCTGAGAACGGGTGATCCGGGTTGGGGATTAATAATTAGTGTAACTTTAATCCTGAATTTGCTTATACCTTTGCTAGCCCGTTATTTTGCTGCTGAAAAAAGAATTGAAATCGCCCAGTATTTTGTCTCGAATTGTTTTCAAATCCGGGCAAGACTCTGGAAAAATCTTCTAAAAACTGTCCTGGGTAGGAGGGCGGTAACTAGTTCCTACTAAGATGGGTTTGGTCTTAGGAAGCAGCACTTCAAACCATAGAATCTCCAGTTTATTGTTATTTAAATCAGGTCTTGGGTTGTAAGCTAAGTCATTTCTAATGTAGGCACATACTCCACCACCCTTTCTGTTCCTATCTAAGCGTTTTATATTGTAACCATCTATTTTGACCTCGTCGTCAGTCACCGTAGGAGTTTTAATGATGACTTATCAGTCGGGAGAAATGGGTAGACCTGTGAATTAGTAGGTCCAGATCCCCAGCACACGTCTACTCCCCTCAACCACTCAGCCGAGACTGTAATATAAGAAGCCATCTTGATAAGCATAATTTGATTAACGATACTCAGCATGGATTCACTGACTAATTTACTAACTTTCTTCATTAAAATTTTTGAGGCCGTTGATCTCGATAAAGAATTCCATATTTTTTATTGGACCTCTTCAAGGGGAACTCCTTGGCGCAGTGAAGAGGCTCTTGGTCTGAGGAATTAGACATTCTAATCTTCTTCCTCAGACAGAATTTAATTACCTCCAATCCCTCCTTCTGTATCCGATCCTCCCCATCCTCCCTTTTTCCCTTTCCTCCTCCTCCTCCCCATCCCTCCCTTATTTCCTTCCTATTTTTGGCCTTTGGCATTCTTCCCACAGGCACCCTAGTTCCTAGGTAGGGGGGAGGGTATCGGGGTCCATCCCATTCCGTTGAGGTTCTTGGTGGTGGCGTAGTTTGTCGTGGAATCTGGATCACCTGGGAATGTCCTGATCCCTCTCTGGTCTCCCGGGGGGTGGCTTTGGGTGTCTTTCAGGTGAGGGGTGTATCTCTGGAGACTACCTTTCGGATTCTGGGGGTGGTGGCCAAGGAGGTATGCTTTGTGGTGGGTGACTGGTCACCCTCTCTTTTGTCCACTGAGGTGGCTCGGCGGATGTGAGGTTGCTATCCTGAATTGCTTGTTTACTGGCATGAAGGGTAGTGTATGGCACGGGTTCCATGCCACATTTGCACTTCCTGCAGTGCTGAGGTCTTCTTGAGCGCAGAGAGAGATTTACGGCCCTTTCCTTCCTCCTAGGAGCTATTTCTCCATGTTCCACACTTATTTTAATCTTTTTTTTATTTTCTTTCCTTCTTTTTTTTCTAGAAAATAAAAAGGAGTGACCTAACCATGGAGTCCCTAACCCATGAACCTGCTCCCCCCAGGCCCCTTTCTGATATCACACCCTGTTCTGACCCTGCCTGTTCACCCCATCCCTTTTCTCTTTGCCTACATTTGCTCTTCTTGTACCTTCAGTTACCACCTTTCTATGTTTATGTAGCATCTCCCTTGGGAAGTTCCAGCTGTTCGTGTCTGTTATTTCTTACTGCCATGCGTGAAAGCCCAACTGCCTACTGTAACTTCCCGCTCTCTTTTTCTTGACCACTTCCACTCTCATTTGGATTTGCAGCAGTGTTTCCGGACAGTGTTGTGCAATGGCATTTATTATCCTCGGCTAGTATTTTTATGGCTGAATTGTATGCCATTCTTGTAGCAATTATCCATATTGCATCTATGGCTGTGTCACCATTTGTGGTCGTTTCAGACTCCCTTAGTACTTTACAGGCTATACAAAAATTTGATACACCTCACCCCCTAGTTCTTTATATCCAACTTTGGTTATGCCATATTTCTACCAAGCACAAAGATATTGTTTTTTTGTTGGGTCCCTGGTCATGTTGATGTACAGGGCAATGAATAGGCAGACACTGCTGTGCAGTTAGCAGTACATAACATCCCAGTTTCATATGGAGGTGCTCCATTCACTGATAATTTTGCTGTAATTGCTACCCACCTTCACACCCATTGGCAACAACGTTGGTCTGATCTGCTCTATAACAAACTTCATTCTATTAAACGAGTATAGGTTTCTGGCCGCCTTCTTGTCATCAATGTCAAGGTTGGGAGACTACTCTCTCCTGACTTCGCATCGGCCACACTCATCTTACTCATGGGTATTTCATGGAGAGGCACTCTGGAAATAAATGGTATAAAATACCGACACAATGGAAATATAAACACATATGCAGTATAATGTGAACCTTTATTGACTACGTTTCGCCCACACAGTGGGCTTTTTCAAGTCTGTTTGTGACTTGAAAAAGCCCACTGTGTGGGCGAAACGTAGTCAATAAAGGTTCACATTATACTGCATATGTGTTTATGTTTCCATCGAGAGGCACTCTGTTCATCACTGTGAGAATTGTCAGGTTCCAGTATCAGGTACATTCTGTTGGACTGCCCACTCTATCAACGAGCACGTAAAATTTACCTCCAACGTCGTCTCCATTCTGCTGCTCTTTCTCTACCTTCCCCTCTTGCTGATGGACCTTCCTTTAATCCGAACTCTCTTATTGACTTGTTGACAACAACTGATTTACTCCACAAACTCTGATGATGATACCTTTAGCACTCCCCTCAGTCCTTTCTACCTCAACCTCTTTCTATCCTCTACCCCTGCACTATCCACTGCCCCGTTGTACTCCATACACTAATAATCATCCGTCTCCCTCCTGCTACCCAATATTCTCACATCCTTCCCTGCCCTGTAGCACTGTATAACCTACTGTAGCGTTTCTTTTTTATTATAATAATTGTTTATATGGATTTTAGTAGCCCTTTTGATAGAGTACCACATCAGAGACTGTTAAAGAAAGTGGCAGCTCATGGCATTGAGGGAAAAATGCTGTCATGGATTGATTCATGGTTCACCAATAGGAAGCAGAGAGTGTACATAAATGGGGTGAAATCTGAGTGGGGATTTGTAACAAGTGGTGTTCCACAAGGATCAGTTTTAGGTCTGTTGTTGTTTATAATATATATCAATGACCTTGATGAGGGAATTACTAGTGATATGAGCAAATTCGCCGATGACACAAAGATAAGTAGGATAATTGATGCAAACTTAGAAGTCAGGGAACTTCAGGAGGATTTAGACAAATTCTAAAGCTCGGGAGTGTTCATAACCCTAGCACTTACCAGTTTAATAATATAGAACTTAGCCGTACCGAATGTGAAAAGGACTTGGAAGTTATGGTGAGCAGCAACCTTTAACCAAGACAGCAGTGCCTAAGCGTACATAATAAGGCAAATATATTACTGGGATTTATATGAAGTGTAAGCAGTTCAGTTCTGGTCTCCATATTGCAGAATGGATATAAATTCGTTAGAAAACATTCAGCGAAGAATGACAAAATTAATTCTTAGCATAAGAAATCTTCGGTATGAAGAAAGATAGAAGTCCCTTATATTACGTTCACCTGTAAGACGAAGAATAAAATGAGAAAGGAGGAACACTGCAATAGACCTGTTGGCCCATACTAGGCAGGTTCTTCACAAATCCATTCCACTAACAGAATAAATGCTACACAAGCAATAAGCTTTGACAATTCTATGACAATTCTTTGACAATTCTATTTACTCACGTGCAAGTCTCACTCAGATGAGAAGAGAAAGATAAAAAAAAAAAGTAATTTGAACAAATGAAATTGCTTGCCCACACATGGCTCCAACTTCATCCTGTTAATTATTTGTATGTCTCATGACAATGAAGAAGACTTTTAAATGAGCTGATGTAGATAACAGCTCATAACTTGTCAATAAAGCTAGGAATCCCTAAAACCTAACCTTATCAAACCATGTGTAAAAAAAAAGGGGGGGGGGGAATAAACAGCAGACAGTATAAGATGAATGAGGGAAGCCAAGAGGGGGAGGTGGAAGGAGAAAGCAAACAAAAACTGGGCCAAATAGACTGTAATGATAAGGAAAGTAAGGAGTAGATTTATCACTGCACAAAATCAATCTCTCACACACACAACAGGGACCATGCTGGGCGAGTCTCAACCAGTGGCATGCAGAGGTTTGGTGATGCCCAGGGCCAATTCCTTGATTGTATGCCCAGTTCTGGTCACCGCATTACTTAATGGATATAAATGCACTGGAAAAAGTACAAAGGAGGATAACAAAGTTGATCCCATGTATCAGAAATCTTCTCTATGAGGACAGACTGAGGCCCTGAATCTGCACTCTCTAGAAAGGCGTAGAATTAAGGGGGATATGATTGAGGTGTATAAGTGGAAAACAGGAATGAATAAAGGGGATGCAAATAGCGTGCTAAAAATATCTAGCATAGACAGGACTCGCAGCAATGGTTTTAAGCTGGAAAAATTCAGATTCAGGAAGGATATAGGAAAGCACTGGTTTGGTAATAGAGTTGTGGATGAGTGGAACAAACTCCCGAGTACCTTCATAGAAGCTAAGACTTTGTGTAGTTTTAAAAAAATGTTAGATAAATACATGAGTGGGTGTGGGTGGGTGTGAGTTGGACCTGACTAGTTGGTTCTACTGGGTCAGATGCCGTGCTTCTTCCTTAAGTGGAAGTGACCTGACTGGGTGGGCCATTGGTCTAAGCCGGGGGTTGACATGGACCTGCTCCGCAAGGGCCAGTAGGCCTGCTGCAGTGTTCCTTCTTTCTTATGTATAAGGCCTAGTACTGAGACATATATGAAACACGAAATAAACACTTTATTCGATTTAAATAACCGAGGGTCCACTGTAAATCAACCAAATTCATTAAGTTCTTTTCCCCAGATGATTCCTCCTGTCTCAAAACACTACTTCACTTTTCACATCAGCTATGAGAAATTCTTTTTCAGTGCTTATTAAAGCCAGGTTGGTCAATCGCTCCTGAGACAATGAAGATCTCAAGCAGCCACGCCTGCTTGCTGCTTGATGAATGCTCCACGTACGTCATGCGCATACATGTGGGGGGCCTGGGGAGGGGCACCATTTTTTCTGGACAGAAAGGGTACACCATGTTAAAGGAAAAAACGGCAAACAACTGCCTCTGTAATGCAGTGAGCTTCCAAAAATTGATTAATCACCAATGAAATTTCAAAATAGCGATCTTATTTCCCTCTCTGATTGGATGCCCCCATTTGGATGATGTCCGGGGCCAACGCTCCGTCGGCCCTTTCCCTTCTGCACACCTCTGGTCACAGCGTCAGTGCCCTGTGAATTTAAGTGTTTTGTGTGCTACCTAAGGTTACTGCAGGGATCATTAAGTGTGTCAGTGTAGTGAACAATCCTTGAAGTGATTTACAAGTTGCTCTGAGCCATGTAAGTGTGGGGAGAGCCAGAATTTTATTAGTGAACTTGAAATTGATATTTGGTGGCGCAATTCAGAGATGGTAGGCCTAGTGTGGTGCCCCAGGCTCCTTACCTCTGCTTCAGAATCTCCACGACTACGGTGCTCTTCGCACCAGCTCCAAGGCTGAGGGACTGATTACCTCATCTTCTGTACATAGTCCTACTGTCTTCAAGTTATGTCCTAGAATTTGTATTGATAAAGCCACTGGATGGCGAAACGTCTACAATAAAGATACCCAGATGTTGCACATGTGTATTAATTTCAACAGGTGGGTCATCAAAAATTGGGTTTTCAGTAGGTTGGTCATCAACAGGTGGTGGGCAGGTGGGTCATTAATAGGTGGGTTATCAACAGGTGGGTCATCTACAGGAGGATCATCAACAGGTGGGACATCAACAGGTGGGTCAACAACAGGTTGGTCATCAACAGGCGGGTCCACAATATTTTGGTCATCAACAGGTGGGCAGCTGGGTTATCACCAGGAGGGTAGGTGGGTCATCAACAGGTGGGTCATAAACAGTTTGGTCATCAACAGGTGAGTCATCAACAGGTGGGTCATCAATAGGTGGGTCATCAATAGGCGGGTCATTAATAGGTGGGTCATCAGTAGGTGAGTCATCAATAGGTGGGTCATCAATAGGAGGGTCATCAATAGGTGGGTCATCAATAGGTGGGTCATCTACAAGTGGGTCATCAACAGGTGGGTCATCAATAGGTGGTCATGAACAGGTGGGTCATCAACAGGTGGTAGACAGGTGGGTCATCAATTGGTAGGTCATCAACAGGTGAGTCATAACAGGTGGGCCAACAATAGGTGTGTCATCAACAGTTGGGTCATCAACAGGTGGGTAATCAACAGGTGGATCCTCAATAGATTGGTCATCAACAGGTGGTTGGCAGGTGGGTCATTAACAGGTGGGTCAAAGATAGATCATCAACAGGTAGAGCAACAGGTAGGTCATCAACAGATGGGTCATCAACAGGTGGGTCATCAATAGGTTGGTCATCAGCAGGTGGTGGACAGGTGGGTCATTAATAAGTGGGTCATCAACTGGTTGGTCATCAACAGATGCATCATCAACAGGTGGGTCATCAACAGGTGGGTCAACAACGGGTGGGTCATCAACAGTTGGGTCATCAACAGGTGGGTCATCAACAGTTGAGTCATCAATAGGTGGGTCATCAACAGGCATTTCATCAATAGGTGGGTCATCAACAGGTTCTGAAGTTCCGAAGTTCTCTAACCTGAGGGTTGGTGAGGATGGGAAGGAAGAGGGAGGGGAGGGCTGGGAAAAATGGAAGAGGTTGGGAGGGTAGAGTAGGAGGTGGGGTTGCAGAGGTGAGTGGCCCGTCCACTCTGGAGCGTGCTGTGCAGAAGTACTGCAGGAGGTTGTGTCGGAGCGAGTTGTGCTGGTGGCAGCAGTCAGTAGAGTAGGGCTGGTACTCAGGTGCCCGGCAGGATATGGCTGGTGGTGCCCAGGAAAACAGGGTCGTTTTGGAGCCACACCCCAGCTTTAGCTGAATTGCAAAGTGCTGGGGAACTTCAGCTTTATGGTGGATGGTTATTCACTTGTTCTGCTGTGCATTGCATTGAATCTTGTTCTGGAGAGGTGTACCACAGGTATGGGAGCTTCGTAAAAGCGTGTGTAGCTGCTGAGTTGGTCGACTATCTGGTTGACGGTAGGGAATGGTTTATCGTGACTGGTGTACTTTGCTGTGTTGTCCTGGAGACATTTGATGAGTTCTTGGCGAGTCATTTCTCTGGGGTATTGTGACGTGGTGTAGAACGTGAGTCCTTTGTGTTTAACAGATAGTGCTTTGGATGGTGGAATGGAGTAAGGTGGAGAAGGCGAGGGTTGAGTGGATGGTGGAGGAAGGGTTGGATCTTGGTTGGTCGTGATGGTAGAAGGAGAGGCTTGAGTAAAGCTCTCATTGGTGGGATTCTGCTGTGGTTCGGTGGTCTCTGATTGGTCGATCACTTGAGTGGTTGGTGGTGGTGGAGGAGCAGAGGTGATGTTGATAATGTCAGTAGTGGACATCACGATGTCACTTGAAGGTGGTGATGCAGGGAATAAGAAGGTGGGCATGTTGTTGAGTTTGAAGAGTTCGTTGATCGTGGTGTTGAAGGAGCCTGGAACTGCAACATTGTGTACATGGGCATACATGATGCAATATAGGATTTTGGTGGAGTCACCCACAGGTAGTGGTGGGGATGCGGTTGTGGTGGAGGTAGTGGCCTGGCGGATTATGGCTGTGTCTGACTGGGTCTTGGTGATTGTCAGCATATGTTGTTGCTTGAGTATTTTGTGTCTGCTGTTGTTCAAGCTGTTTTTTTTTCAGTATTTCCCGTCTGGTAGGACATTTGGCTGCCAGAGTATGTTGGTCGGTTTTGCAGTTGAGACATTTGGGTGGAGTGGTGGAGGTGCAGGACTTGAAATCGTGTCCTTCTGTGCCACAGGTAGTACAGAGCTTCGTGTCTTTAGTGGGGCAGTTTTTCGTGGTATGCTGGTAAGCATACCAGGTAGTGAGCAGGTGGGTCATCATCAGGTGGGTCATCAACAGGTAGTTCATCAACGGGTGGATCATCAACAGTTAAGTCATCAATAGGTGGGTCATCAACATGTGTGTCAACAGGTGGCAGGTAGGTGGGTCATTAATAGGTGAGTTATCAACAGTGGGTCATCAACAGGTTGGTCATCAACAAGTGAGTCATCAACAGTTGGGTCATCAACAGGTGGATCATTATTACAACCCAGGAACAATAAGGCCTGTTATCCTGGGTGTGAAGGGGAGGAAGGAGCAGAACAAACAGATGAATGACTTTGAATGATATTTTCCCTCACCAAGTGCAATTATAAGTATTTGCAAGTATGTACACTATATACAGTTGGAAATATATGTGTACCACACGGCGAATCAATAGGCAAAGACACAGCCTGGAGACAGAATGGAAAACCGTATTCAACCAGCTCTAGAATGAAATTGACAAGGGTGGAAAGGTGATGGTGGCCACGCCACCTCTACAATTGCCAGACCCACATTCTCATTGGCTGAACCTTGGTACTGATCTGACGATGGGGACCACGCCACCTCCACAATTGCCAGACCCACATTCTCATTGGCTGAACCTTGGTACTGATCTGATGATGGGGCCCCTTTGTCTGATCCTTAGCACCTGGTTAGGGAGGTAGCGTTTTAATGAAAGTTTGTATATGTGCCAAATAAAGGTTTGGTATTCTTTGCATGCCACAATCAGCAGGTGGGTCATCAATAGGTGGGTGGTCAACAGGTGGGTCAACCGGTCGGTCATCAATAGGTGGGTCACAACAGGATGGTCATCACCATGTGGATCATCAACAGGTGGGTCATCAATAGGTGGGTCATCAACAGGATGGTCATCAACATGTGGGTCATCAACAGGTGGGTCATCAACAGGTGCGCCAACAACAGGTGAGCCATCAACAGGTGGGTCATCAACAGGTGGGTCATCAACAGTTGGGTCATGAACAGGTCAGTCATCAATAGGTGGTGGGCATGTTGGTCATCAATAGGTGGGTCATCAACAAGTTGTTCATAAATAGGTGGGTCATCAAAAGGTGAGTTGTCAATAGGTGGGTCATCTATAGGTGGGCCATCAACGGGTGGGTCATCAATTTCTGGATAATCAACAGGCGGTGGGCAGGAGGGTCATCAACAGGTGGGTCATGAACAGGTGGTGGACAGGTGGGTAATCATAGGTGGGTCACCGATAGGTGCGGCATCAACAGGTGGGTCATCAACAGATGGGTCATCAACAGGTGAGTCATGCATAGGTGGGCCATGAACAAGTGAGTCATCAATAGGTGAGCCATCAACAGGTGGGTCATCAATAGGTGGGTCATCAATAGGTGGGTCATCAATAGGTGGGTCATCAACAGGTGGGTCATCAACAGGTAGGTCATCAACAGGTGGGTCATCAACAGGTGAATCATCAGCAGTTGGGTCATCAACAGGTGGGTCAACAGGTGGTGGGCAGGTGGGTCATTAATAGGTGGGTTATCAACAGGTGGGTCATCAACGGGTGGGTCATCAACGGGTGGGTCATCAATAGGTGGGTCATCAATAGGTGGGTCATCAACGGGTGGGTTATCAACTGTTGGGTCATCAATACGTGGATCATCAATATGTGGGTCATCAATAGGTGGGTCATGAACAGGTGAGTCATCAATAAGTGGGTCATGAACAGGTGGGTCATCAACAGTTGGGTCATCAATAGGTGGGTCATCAACAATTGAGTTATCAATAGGTGAGCCATCTAAAGGTGGGTCATCAATAGGTGGATAATAATAGATGGGTCATCAACAGGTGGGTCATCAACAGTTGAGTCATTAATAGGTGGGTCATCAACAGGTAGGTCATCAACAGGTGGGTCATCAACAGGTGGGTCATCAACGGGTGGGTTATCAACTGTTGGGTCATCAATAGGTGGGTCATCAACATGTGGGTCATCAACAGGTGGGTCATCAACAGGTGCGCCAACAACAGGTGAGCCATCAACAGGTGGGTCATCAACAGGTGGGTCATCAACAGTTGGGTCATGAACAGGTCAGTCATCAATAGGTGGTGGGCATGTTGGTCATCAATAGGTGGGTCATCAACAAGTTGTTCATAAATAGGTGGGTCATCAAAAGGTGAGTTGTCAATAGGTGGGTCATCTATAGGTGGGCCATCAACGGGTGGGTCATCAATTTCTGGATAATCAACAGGCGGTGGGCAGGAGGGTCATCAACAGGTGGGTCATGAACAGGTGGTGGACAGGTGGGTAATCAATAGGTGGGTCACCGATAGGTGCGGCATCAACAGGTGGGTCATCAACAGATGGGTCATCAACAGGTGAGTCATGCATAGGTGGGCCATGAACAAGTGAGTCATCAATAGGTGAGCCATCAACAGGTGGGTCATCAATAGGTGGGTCATCAATAGGTGGGTCATCAATAGGTGGGTCATCAACAGGTGGGTCATCAACAGGTAGGTCATCAACAGGTGGGTCATCAACAGGTGAATCATCAGCAGTTGGGTCATCAACAGTGGGTCAACAGTGGTGGGCAGGTGGGTCATTAATAGGTGGGTTATCAACAGGTGGGTCATCAACGGGTGGGTCATCAACGGGTGGGTCATCAATAGGTGGGTCATCAATAGGTGGGTCATCAACGGGTGGGTTATCAACTGTTGGGTCATCAATACGTGGATCATCAATATGTGGGTCATCAATAGGTGGGTCATGAACAGGTGAGTCATCAATAAGTGGGTCATGAACAGGTGGGTCATCAACAGTTGGGTCATCAATAGGTGGGTCATCAACAATTGAGTTATCAATAGGTGAGCCATCTAAAGGTGGGTCATCAATAGGTGGATAATAATAGATGGGTCATCAACAGGTGGGTCATCAACAGTTGAGTCATTAATAGGTGGGTCATCAACAGGTAGGTCATCAACAGGTGGGTCATCAACAGGTGGGTCATCAACGGGTGGGTTATCAACTGTTGGGTCATCAATAGGTGGGTCATCAATATGTGGGTCATCAACAAGTGGGTCATGAGCAGGTGGGTCATCAACTAGTGGGTTATCAACAGGTGGGTCAACAGGTGGGTTATCAATAGGTGGTCATCAACAGGTGGTGGGCAGGTGGGCCATCAATAGGTGAGTCATCAACTGGTGGGTTATCAATATGTGGATCATCAATAGGTGGGTCATCAACAGGTGGGTCATCAACAGGTTGGACAACAAGTAGTGGGCAGGAAGGTCATCAATAGGTGGGTTATCAACAGGTCGGTCATCAACAGATGGTGGACAGGTGTATCATCAGTAGGTGGGTCATCAACAGGTGGGTCATCAATAGGTGGGTCATCAATAGGTGGGTCATCAGCAGGTGGGTCATCAACAGGTGAGTCATCAACAGGTGGGTCATCAATAGTTGGGTCATCAACAGGTGGGTCATCAATAGGTGGCTCATCAGCAGGTGGGTCATCAACAGGTGGGTCATCAACAGGTGGGTCAGCAACAGGATAGTCATCAGGTGGTGGACAGGTGTATCATCAATAGGTGGGTCATCAACAGGTGGGTCATCAATAGTTAGGTCATCAACAGGTGGGTCATCAAGAGGTGAGCTATCAATAGGTGGATCATCAACTGTTGGGTCATCAAAAGGTGGGTCATCAACAGGTTGATCAACAAGTGGGTTATAAACAGGTCGGTCATCAACAGGTGGTGGACAGGTGGGTCATCAATAGGTGGGTCATCAACAGGTGGGTCATCAATTGGTGGTTCAACAGGTGTGTCATCAATAGGAGGGTCATGAGTAGGTGGGTCATCAACAGTGGTGAGCAGGTGGGACATCAACAGGTGGGTCATCAATAGTTGGGTCATCAACAGGTGGTGAGCAGGTGGGACATCAAAAGGTGGGAAAGAGAGGGTATGGAGGAGACAGACAAGAGATCCCAGACCCAGGAAGAAGATCAAATACAGCCTCCCTCACAACTTCCTATAGAAGCCCCTCAACCAGGTCAACCCCGGTGCAACCAAACATTCTAAACCAAAACACCCATGCCATATCCAATGCCCCCACCCACTGCATTACAAACTCCACCCCCACAGCAACCACCCATAGTTCCTTATCAGGTCTCCCACTTCCCCAACCCCAATATACCTCCCAGACCACAGTCTTAGAAAAGAAGTTGAAGGTGTGGTATACAAATACAGATGGAATAACAAATAAGTGTGAGGAGTGGCATGAAAGAATCAAGGAGACATCCCCAGACATAATTGCACTCACAGAAACAAAACACACCAGAATAACAAATGCAATCTTTCCATCCGGATATCAAATCCTGCAGTCTGGTGTACAATGTTACGACTCCCAGATGTTTCGCCCAGTCGTCTCTGCCACGACACGCTCCACGACTCACTCCACGCTAGCCGGCAGTGACAGCCCAGTGACAGTACCAGTCGAGAAGTGTCCTCCTGAGTCACTTGTCAGAAGTCCTGCCCAGTTGCCGAGTTTTGTCGACGCCTCACTCGAGGGCACAAGCAGGTTGTGCCCCAGGTTGAGTGAAAACCTGCAGCGACTCCTACGATGACTGCTTCACCGTTCTAGAGGAGACCATACCCTGTTATGTCACAGCTCAGCCGCAGCGATGTCTCCCGTGTTGCAGTATCTGTCCAGACGCAGGAAGGCGTGCAGTGATGCCCTTTGACACTCACTGCCTATGACCACGATGTTTAGCACACCCACATGTTTTTTTCTTCCCTCCCTGTAGGAAGTTTTTTTTTCCATGTCCATATGTATATATATATGTTTTTTATTTTGTGTTCTGTGCCCTGTTCCTACGAGAGAGAGACCGAGTTTTTTTTACCGCCAGACATGGTCGGGACGACCATGTTGTAGGTGGCTGAGCATATGTAGACAGCCTGTACTGTCTGCACAGACAGCCTATGCTGTCTGCCAGCTTAGTTCATATTCTGCGCCATTAAGGTTCTGCCCTCTGGGCCTGCTCCAGGTCTGTGGGAAGCTGGTCCCACACTCACTCTCACAGCGGCCTAGCAGCAAGACAGAAGGCCTACTAAAAAACCATACCACGGGCGGGATTGAACCCGCGGTCAGAGAGTCTCAAAACTCCAGACCGTCGCGTTAGCCACTGGACTGGTATGGTTTGTTTGCAATCGTGTCATTACGATTTCGTGAGTCAGAAGGCCTACTAGTTCTCCCTCTCGTGGGATGGCCCTCCTGGGTCATGGGCACAACACACAAGCCTGTGTACCCACCACGACTTTGCAAATAAAGTAAGAAGCCTCCGAAGACGTATCATTTACTCCCCGCTACCAGCTACACCAAATAATCTCGTTATAAGATGGCTACGAATTGATTCCATAAATTTTATCACTACGGAGGTAAGGCTAATTGTTCTATAGTTCGAAGCTAAGGACCTGTCACCTGCCTTGTAAATAGGTATTACATTTGCCATTTTCAACTTATCAGGCACTATGTCAGTTTGTAGTGATATGTTAAAAAGATTAGCCAGAGGTATGCTAAGTTCCTCTTTACATTCCTTTAACACCCTTGCAAACAGTTCATCAGGGCCTGGGGATTTGTTGGGTTTTAGTTTTTCTATTTGTCTGAGGACCATGTCACTAGTTATCGCAATCGTGCATAGTTTGTCATCATCCTGTTCTACGTAATCTATTATTTCAGGAATATCGCTAGTATTTTCTTGGGTGAAAACTGAGAGGAAGTAGGTATTGAAAATTTCACACATATCCTTATCACTGTCAGTGATCTGATCTGAGTTACTCTTAAGTGGGCCTATCTTGTCCCTAATCTTACTTCTGTATAGCTGAAAGAACCCTTTTGGGGTAGTCTTTGAATCCCTTGCGACCTTAGCCTCATAATCCCTTTTTGCTTTTCGTATTCCTTTTTTTTATTTCTCTCTTTAATTGATTATATTGATTTCTTAACTGCCCATTCCCTCTTTTGATATGCCTATATATGCCTCTTTTTTAACCAGTGAGATGTTGTAATCTATTGTTCGTCCATTTGGGATCATTTTTGTTGGATCTAGTTTCCCTACTCGGAACAAAAGTTGTCTGGGCAGCTAGAACTATACTCTGAAAACGTCATATTGGCAACCAAGACCACCTACCTGACCCATAGTCAGGACATCCCAATTTAGCCCACCCAGGTAATTTTTCAGTCCCATAAAATCGGTCGAGTGAAAGTCTTTGACAGAAATTTGATTGCAATTATCCGGGTAACTCCATGATATACCGAAACTAAGTGATCTATGATCATTTTCCCTAAGCTCATCATTAACCTCAAGATTATTAATTAGTGATTCTTTGTTGGTAAGAACCAAGTCAAGTAGATTGTTTCCTCAGGTTGGTTCTGTCACAAACTGTTCTAAAAAGCAATCCTGAACCGTATCAAGAAAGTCACTAGACTCAAGATTTCCTGTTATATTGTTCCAATCAGTTTGTCTAAAGTTAAAATCTCCCATTATCACAACATTTTCCTATCTAGATGCCTTATGAATTTCGTCCCATAACAGCTTACTGCACTCCCTATCAAGGTTTGGGGGCCTATAAATCATACCCAAAATTAATTTGTGACGACCCTCGAGAAACTGTAGCCAAACCCATTCTGTGTTCGAAGTTTCTAATCTTATATCATTTTCTAAGACAACATTTAAATTTTTCTGACATACATCGCTACAAACCCCCACCCTTCCTGCTGACCCTATCAGTGTGGAATAGTTTATAACCCCGTATGTTGCATTCAGAAGGCATTTCTCTATCATTCAGGGTTTAACCAGGTCTCTGTTTTACCAATAATATCTATATTACTTACACTTGCAAGTAATTTTAGCTCATCTATCTTATTTCTTAGACTCCTACTATTTGTATAGTAAACGTTAAGGGAGCTAGTCACTCGTTGCCCTCTACTATCTCTCTTTGTTGATCAATTGATTTGCCATTACTAGCAATTTTATTTTGAATATTGTCTTTTAAACCTATCTCTAAGGTATCCCGGTAATAACTGCTGTTTTTAACCCTAATACTACAGCCTGATTGTTTCCCACAAACACCAATACCTCTATAATCTATCAGTTTAAATTCCTAAACAAGTCATCAATTATCCTCTCAATCGAATTGGCTAATGCAACCACTCCATCCCCAGAGAGATGAAGCCCATCCCTTGCAAAAATATCATGTTTGCCAAAGAATAGGTCCCAGTTATCAGTGAATGGGATTGCAAAGTTCCTTGCAGTACCTGTCTAGCCAGCAATTTGTACCAATTGCCCTAGACATCCATTCATTGCCCACTCCCTTTCTAGGCAAGATGCTACATATGACTGAGATCCCTCCCTTAGACCTAACTACTTCTATGGCTGACCTGTACTTATCCAGCAACTCCTCTCTCCTGCCCTTCCCAATATCATTACCCCCAGCACTAAGATAGATAATGGGCTTGTTCCCATTACCTGACAATGTTATCCAACCTGCTGAATATGTCACCAACACCAGCTCCTGGAAGGCACACCTTCTGTCTGACCTTTCTGTCTCTGTTACAAAAAGCACTGTCCATATATCTTACCTAAGAATCTCCTACAATTAAAATATTCTTACCTTGATTAGCAGGGAAATCTGTGGTACCTTCAACCTCACTAATCACTGAAGTACACTCGTCCTGGAGAACAGAGAATCGATTTCCTACCTTCACATCTTCTCTGTTAACCCTCCTTATCTTCCTTCTTCCTGAACTGTGAACCACTTGCCACTTAAAGCGGCTGCCACTATCACTGCTAGTGACCATTTTCTCCTTACCAATTAAATCCTTCTCACACTCCCAAACTCATCTAGGCGAAGCTTCAGCCTCCTATTTTCCTCCTGAAGAAGTAGAACCTCCTTCGAGGATCAGGCAGCACTTCAAAGAGACCTGGACAGGCTACAGACCTGGTCCAGCAACTGGCTCCTTGAGCTGAACCCTGCCAAATGCAAAGTCATAAAGATCGGGGAAAGGAAAGAAGACCGCAGACACAGTATAGTCTAGGTGGCCAAAAACTGCAAACCTCGATACCCGGAGGTTACCTGGAGGTTATTCCGGGGAACAACGTCCCTGCGGCCCGGTCCATGACCAGGCCTCCCGGTGGATCAGGGCCTGATCAACCAGGCTATTACTTCTGGCCGCACGCAGTCCAACGTACGAACCACAGCCCGGGTGATCCGGCACTGACTTTAGGTATCTGTCCAGCTCCCTCTTGAAGGCAGCCAGGGGTTTATTGGTAATTCCCCTAATGCTTGATGGGAGGCTGTTGAACAGTCTTGGGCCCCGGACACTTATGGTGTTTTCTCTTAGTGTACCAATGGCGCCCCTACTTTTAATTGGGGGTATTTTGCATCGCCTGCCCAGTCTTTTACTTTCGTATAGAGTGATTTCTGTGTGCAGATTCGGGACCATTCCTTCCAGGATTTTCCAAGTGTAGATTATAATATATCTCTCCTGCGTTCCATCGAGTACAAGTCAAGTGCTTCCAAGCGTTCCCAGTAGTTAAGGTGCTTGACAGAACTTCTACGTGCAGTAAAGGATCTCTGTACACTCTCTAGATCTGCAATTTCACCTGCTTTGAATGGAGATGTTAATGTACAGCAGTATTCCAGCCTAGAGAGAACAAGTGATTTGAAAAGGATCATCATTGGCTTGGCATCTCTCGTTTTGAACGTTCTCATTATCCATCCTATCATTTTCTTTGCACTTGTGATCGTGGAACTGTTGCGATCCTTGAAAGTGAGATCCTCAGACATTAATACTCCCAGGTCCCTTACATTATTTTTCCACTCTATTGTATGGCCAGAGTCAGTAGTATACTCTGTTCTAGTTATTATCTCCTCCAGTTTTCCATAACGGAGTAGTTGGAATTTGTCCTCATTGAACATCATATTGTTTTCCGTTGCCACTGGAAAACTTTGTTTATATCTTCTTGGAGGTTAACCGCGTCCTCAGCAGATGACAGCCTCATGCAGATCCTAGTATCATCCGCAAAGGATGATACGGTGCTGTGGTGTATATCTCTGTTTATGTCTGATATGAGAATGAGGAATAAGATGGGAGTGAGTACTGTGCCTTGTGGAACAGAGCTCTTCACTATGGCAGCCTCCGATTTAACTCTGTTGACCACTACTCTTTGTGTTCGATTTGTTAGGAAGTTGAAGGTCCATCTCCCCACTTTCCCAGTTATTCCTTTAGCACGTATTTTATGGGCTATTACGCCATGACCGCATTTGTCAAACACTTTTGCAAAGTCTGTGTATATTACATCTGCATTCTGATTTTCTTCCAGTGCATCCAAGGCCATATCATAGTGATCCAGTAGTTGCGAGAGGCAGGAGCGACCTGCCCTGAACCCATGTTGCCCTGGATTGTGCAGATTTTGGGAATCCAGGTGATTTGCAATCCTGCTTCTTAGCACTCTTTCAAAGATTTTTATGATGTGGGACGTCAGAGCTATTGGTCTGTAGTTCTTAGCTAATGCTTTGCTGCCACCTTTATGGAGTGGGGCTATATCCGTTGTTTTAAGTGACTGGAATTTCACCCATGTCTAAGCTCCTCCTCCATAGTGTACTTAGGGCACGCAAGAGGGGTTTCTTGCACTTCTTAATGAATACAGAGTTCCACGAGTCTGGGCACGGGGCTGAGTGCATGGGAATGTTGTCGATGGTTTTTTCGAAGTCTTTTGGAGTTAGGGTAATGTCGAAAATCTGGCATACATTTATGGAGTTTTGAGTCTCATTCATGAAGAAATCATTTGAGTCGTCAATCCTCAGACTGATTAGTGGTTCACTAAACACAGAGTCGTACTGGGATTTCAGTATTTTACTCATTTCCTTGTTGTCATCTCTGTAAGTCGAATCCTGTCAAGGAAAAATACCGAGCACATCTGGGGTGCACATCAATCAGATAATTGCTGCAGCATACGGGCATCTGGCGAACCTAAGGATAGCGTTCCGATACCTCAGTAAGGAATCGTTCAAGACTCTGTACGCCATTGACGTCAGGCCCATACTAAAGTATGCAGCACCAATTTGGAATCCACACCTGGTCAAGCACGTCAAGACATTATAGAAAGTGCAAAAGTTTGCAACAAGACTAGTCCCAGAGCTAAGGGGATTGTCCTACGAAGAAAGGTTAGGGGAAATTGGCCTGACGACAATAGAGAAGAGGAGGGTCAGGGGAGACATGATAACGGCATATAAAATGTTGTGCAGAATAGACAAGGTGGACAAAGACAGGATGTTTCAGAGAGGGGACACAGAAACAAGGGGTCACAATTAGAAGTTGAAGACTCAGATGAGTCAAAGTTATGTTAGGAAGTATTTCTTCAGTCTTAGAGTTGTCAAGCAATGGAATAGCCTAGAAAATGACGTAGTGGAGGTGGGAACGATACATACCTTTAAGACAAAGTTTGATAAAGCTCAGGGGGCAGGGAGAGAGAGGACCCAGTAGCAATCAGTGAAGAGGCGGGGCCAGGAGCTATGAATCGACCCCTGCAACCACAAATAGGTGAGTACACACACACACACTAGGTGAAGCCAATATTCGACCTCTTCAACCACAAACAGGCGAATACACCTAACAGGCCAAATGTCTATCAACAAGAGCCTTTGATAACTTGTAACTAACCACGACACAAGATGAGGATGGTAAAAAACAGCGAATTACATTATGAATGGTTTAAAAACAAAAGTACAGGTAAAAATAATATTAGAAGCAAACTGTAATAGACAATGTAATGGACTTACAATATAACAAAGACAAGCTGGATAAATAGGAACACTGTTAATAACAGAGGAGAATTATAGGTCTCTGAAGATAGAGTTTAATACGACGTTGGAGGCGTCACAGTTGCTTCTTGCCGATGACACTCTTGCCGATGACACTCTTGCCGATGACACCCTTGCCGATGACACTCTTGCCGATGACACTCTTGCCGATGACACTCTTGCCGATGACACTCTTGCCGATGACACTCTTGCCGATGACACTCTTGCCGATGACACTCTTGCCGATGGCACTTCTTGCCGATGACACTCTTGCCGATGACACTCTGCTACTAGCAAAGTTTGAAGAGAAGCTACAAAGGTTGGTGGAGAAATTTGGTAGGGTATGTAAAACAAAGGAAAATAAAAGTAATTTAAGAAAGAGAACAATAAAAAAATATAGAGAATTAAAAAAAATATATATTTGCAATGAGAGACTTCATGCAAGACTGAAGGAAGAGAATAGGGAGAAAGTAAAATTTTCATTGTTTCATCGGCCGTTTCCCACTTAAAAGGGAGCAGCGAAAAAAAACTTTCACCATCATTCACTCCATCATTTTCTTGTAAGAGACCACCACCACTCCTTCACAGTGCAGGTACTGTACTTACCACCACCACTCCTTCACAGTGCAGGTACTGTACTTACCACAACCACTCCTTCACAGTGCAGGTACTGTACTTACCACCACCACTCCTTCACAGTGCGGGTACTGTACTTACCACCACCACTCCTTCACAGTGCAGGTACTGTACTTACCACCACCACTCCTTCACAGTGCAGGTACTGTACTTACCACCACCACTCCTTCACAGTGCAGGTACTGTACTTACCACCACCACTCCTTCACAGTGCAGGTACTGTACTTACCACCACCACTCCTTCACAGTGCAGGTACTGTACTTACCACCACCACTCCTTCACAGTGCAGGTACTGTACTTACCACCACCACTCCTTCAAAGTGCAGGTACTGTACTTACCACCACCACTCCTTCACAGTGCAGGTACTGTACTTACCACAACCACTCCTTCACCAGTGCAGGTTTCTGTACTTACCAACCACTCCTTCACAGTGAGGAACGA
>NC_069416.1:24488623-24503335 GCF_026875155.1 Cherax quadricarinatus | reverse complement strand
TCTTTATTGAAGAAACTTTCCAAAACCCCCTTTGGCTTCATCATCCAATACAAATAAAAATTGTAAGGAAGGAGGAGTTCGAGGTAATCAGCCCCTCAACCTGGAACGATGTGTTATCCATCACTCTTTGGGAAGGCACTAGGGGAACGAACGAACGAACGAAAGTTCGGGAAAAATCCCAAAGGGGATAGGGGGGAAAAGGGGACAGACAAGAAATGCTGGAGAGGAGTGTTCTTAGTCGAAAATAGAGCCGGGGCTTAACCCGCGCGACGGCACGGGGGACAGATTTTGAGAAAAAAAATTCAGGCTCTTCTTTTGGGACCCAGTGGGGGGAGCGGGGGGAAAGGGGACTGCGACGTTTAGCGCAAAAGAGAGTGTAAACTGAGCGTCTTAACCCCAAAAAGTAAGGCAACGTGGGTCTAGAATGGTACCTGTCATAAAGTACCTGCAGCAACCCAATTTTTTTTAAATGGGGTTTGGGAGCGGATCATGCAAGTAGAAAAAAGGTTGTTTTGGTTTTGTGGGTCCTGCAAATGTTTTCTAAAGGAGAGGCCCCATAGTCTGTCGGTCTCAATTTTTGCTATCTGTCTGTCAGACGTCCCAGTACAGATTCACGCGGGGATGTCTAATTGGGCATGGGAACTCGCTTGGGGCGAAACTTTCCACCTGACAAAAGCCCCAGCGCAGCGCTTTGTTCTGGACACGCTGCATTTAAGTAACTTGTTTTTGCTGCAAGAAAAAGGGGCTGGGAGAGTACGTTATCAGAGGACAATTAGGGATTTGTAGGGGTGTTTTGGTGCTTAAAGGGGGTATGTTTCAGCTTGTAGACCCCGCAAGGGCCTTTACTAGCTATTGCATCCCTTGATGAATGTGTCGTTAAAAGAAGAAGGTATAAAGTTTAACCCCAAGGGACAGTGACAGATTGTGTGAGGGGGGATGAAGTGCGGGTGTCAGCTGTTCGGCTCGACGGTAATGAAGGATCACGTTTCCGTATTTAAAAATACAACGGTTTTAGCCATTGGGTTTTGATCTTCCATTTTTGTTCCCAAGGGCTACCTGTCGACCCTTTTGTGTTTTGTGTGATGTATCTAATTGGCATGATTTATAAGTTGTGTAATGTCGTCTGCATAGGTAGTGTAGAGTTGTGGTAACAGGCGTTGAATGTCGTTATTTTTATAAAAGAAAGGGGTAGGGGAAGGACGTCCCTGGGGTCTCCCATTTAGTGGAAGTAGTAAAGAACACCCCTTGGAATTTGATTCCATGGTACGGCCGTCTGGGAATTACAGAGTAGTTTACGAGTATAGAGGCAGGGAATTTAGTGCAGAGTTCGTATTTAACCCCTTCGTCCCCAGACAGTGTAAAGCTTTTTCAACGTCTTTTACAACCAGGCTTTCCTTTTTTCTTTTTTTTGTGTTTATGTGGATGTAGTTAGAAGATTTAAGGGCACCTGTTGGACGTGTGTTCTAAAGCCAAACTGGCCATAAAAAAGTAAAAATTTATTTTCGGGTATCGCGAAGGTGAGGGATTGAGATTTTTCAAAGATTTTTTTCCAAAAGTTTCGGAGGGTGGGGCGATAGTTTTGGGTCAGAGGGGTCTTTATTGGGTTTAGGAAGGAGGATAGCGTACACTTTGAAGAGGGAAGGGGAAGTTCCAAGGAAAAGGGAGCCTTTGAGGGGGTTTTTGGGGGCGTAAGAAAGTCAGGAAGGTTTTTTTATTAATAGGGTTTTGGCCCAAAGGGCACCGGACCTTGGGGGAAGGGTCTGGGGAGATTTTTAATGCCCCTGTGTTGGTGAAAGGAGTGTCGAGTTCTTGGGAGGAGGTAATTGAGTCTAGATGTATGGGGCTGTCGGTTTGTTTCTTGGTGGTTGGATTTTTCCAGTGTTCTATGTTTAATGGTTGAAAAACGTTAGGGTGAGGGTGAGGGGGAAGATGTTCCCCAATTGTTTGAAGAGTTGGACACCTGGGGTCTGAGATGTGTGTGTTGTTGTGGGTGACGGCTTAATTTTGTTGGTGGAGTTGTGCCCTTTTTTTTTTTGATAAAGTTCCAAAGGGCTTTATGCTTTAAATACCTGTTTGTCTGCTTTTGTATGAGTTTTGACCAGTGTTTTTTGGGGTTTTGGGTCTGGGGCTGTGTAAAATTCGTTTCAAGGAAGTAGATCTAATGGGACTTGTTTTAATCTGGTGTTGTAGAGGAAGGGGGTTTTGGTAGCAGATAATTATCGCCCTTGCTCTGAGTGACGGTTTAAGAATAACATGGGTGATTTTCTTTGGTATTGCGATTTGGCTGTTTTGTTAATGGTGCCGGGGATGAAGCAATTTAGCATCGATTCAGAGATATGTTTGTTTTTGTAGCATAGGTGAGGTTAAATTTTGTCTATGTTTGTTGAAATTATCCCATCAGCGTCTTGTGGGAAAAGGGAAAGGGTTTTTTGGGAAAATGAGGATAGGGTTGGGGGAGTTGTAAGAACTGGGATTGACAAGCCGTAATGGGGCCGGGTAATGTAGTGTTGAAATAGAGAGCTGACTCGTTGCCAGAAGGTCTGGTTTGCCTGGGCCCTGGGGTTGTAAAAGGTTTTGAATCTGGCCGAATAAATTTAGGTTTTTATGGTTTGTGAAGTTGAGTAATTGGTGACCAAGTTGTTGTTACTGGTGTGTGAAAGGCGGTGTGTTTGGCATTCAACACTAATTTGATGTGTTTGGTGTATTTGAAGACAAAGGAAAGGTCGTGTATGTTGAGAATAGTTTGGGGAGCATAGTTGGTGAAAAGAAAAAAGGGCCCAAAGGTTGGTGTAATTCTGATGAAAGACGATTTGGTGAAAAAAAGGGATGGGAAAAATTTCGTTTTTTTATGACTCAAGAAATCGTAATGACACGTTTCCCAAACAAACCATACCCCCGGGGGTTTAAACCCCGGAAATAGATCTCAAAACTCCAGCCCGTCGCGTTAGCCCAACCACTAGCCCAATAAGATTCACCAACTGGGGTATATTTCTACACCATAGGAAGGTTACACGGGCACCACATGACCAAAAATCAAGTTTTCAACAAATCTCCACACGGCCGGGACAAACTCACTCAAGCCCTTCACTGAGTAAAATATCCCTATTGGATACTCTTATTGGGGCAGCTGGTCTAGTGGCTAACGCGACGGCTGGAGTTTTGAGACTCATGACCGGGGGTTCAATCCCGGCCGGGGGGTAGGGTTTTGTTTGCAATCGTGTCATTACGATTTTTGGTCTTTTGCCCGCAGGAAGGACTTGACTAGAGTTCGTCCGGCCCCCCGCTGCGGAGATTCGTCTGTAAAAATTTGCATTTGTGGTCACATGGTGCCTGTGCAAACCCTTTCCATGTTGTGAAAATACCAATTGGATGAATCTTATTGTGCTAGCGGCTAGTGGCTAACGCGACGGCTAGTTTTGAACTCTATGACCGCGGGTTTTTAAACCCCGGCCGGGGGTATGTTCGGTTTTTTGTTTTTAATTGACAAGGGTGGGAACCCCATCGTGGGGGATCATAGGGGGGCGATGCCGATAACCATAAGGCGGATACGTTGAGGGCTTTGAGGCAGGTACTGTTTAGCAAAACAATATCTGGCCTCTCTGCTTCAAGAGCCGGCCAGATGTCTAATTGTAAAGAAGAATGTCGTTGAAAGAATCACCTTTAAAATATTTAATGGTTTCGTCAAAGCAAAATTAATGTCGGGGGAGGATTTTGGGTTAAAGCCCGTATAGGGTCCATCATGGTGTGTTTGTAAGTGCTACGGCCCCGTTTTCCTGGAGGGGGAGGAAAAGATGGACTGTTTTTATGTTCTTTGGGCTGTCTGTCGAAGTTGGGGGAGGTTTAGGTTTGAGTGGATTTTGTCTGGGGGGGTGAGTTTTGGGCCGAATGAAGTTTTTTTTTGGGGAGGAGTGGGCAAAGGGGATCAAGGGAAATGGAAGCTATGGGAAGGATGAGGGAAAGGGGAAACTATGAAGGGATGAGGAAGTGGAAGCTTTGTAAGGGGAAGGAAGTGGGGGTGGGGGGGGTCGTAGCACAGCAGAGGGTGTTGGGGGGGAGGTTAGAAGTAGGAAGAGGGGGAGGGGAGGAGGAGGCTGGGGGGATGGGAATGGGGGGGGGGAGGAGGAGGGGGGAGAGGTTTATAGGGTTTGAAGAAAGGAGGGATAATAAAGAGGGGAAAATTGTTAAGACAAGATTATTAAGGACAGTGAGAGTCTGATTGGGAAGCTTTAGAGATTACCATCGCGAGTCCAGCGTGGCGAGTTGACAGTTGTTTTTTTAGTCTAGTGTGGGGGTAGGTTAGGAGAAGTGTTTTTTTTGGTGTTTGGGTTTGATGTGTGTAGAAGAAGATAGACCAAGTGCGTGGGGGGGCCCAGGCTTGGGGGAGGGGGGGAGGTATAAAGGGGAGGGGGGTGCGGGGAAAGGGTTGGGGGGGGGGAGGTTGGCTGGGCCCGAGGAAAGGGAGAAAAAGTCTTTTCTAGTAAGAAATTTGCAACTGCATGTGTGAACCGCCCAGTTTGAACATTTAAGGGGTAGGTTTTAAATGTTCCCAAAATGGCCAGTTGCGAACACTGGAGCAGTTTTGTGGAAGTGCTTTAGATTTTGTCGTGGCCCAATTTTGCATTTCAACATTTTGGATGGGGTGAAAGTTTGGATGAAAGGGGGTTTTTAAGGGAAAGCGATGTCTTGGGAAGGATTTTCCCTTATGAAGAAAGTAGGGCGCAGAAGGGTTGAACAAAGTATTTTGAGGATGGAAGTTTTCAGGTCTGTAAATATCTCAACGAGACTTTTCTCTTTGTACAAAAAACTTTTATTTAAATCTTCTTTGTCTTGTCTAGGCGTCAAGAGAATAGTCCCACGGTTTTGCGATCACTTTTGGGATTTGCGCGGTCTCAGGATCCCCCAAAAATGGGGAAGCCTGCGTTGAGAAGTTTTTTGTCTGGGCTCGGTTTAGGGTACATTCATAAGAAGTCTCAAAATATTTTGAAGCTGATTTGGGTTTTTAAGGGCTTTCAGTTGAGACGCCCCGTGATCTGGTACAATAAATTTCCAGGACAATAGTGGCATATCAGATTTGAGTATTTGAGTTAAGTGAGAAAAACTGGGTTTTTGGAAAATGTAGAGGGAGGGGCCAGAGCAGGGGTAACAGAGTAAGGCAGGTTGGCAGAGAGGGGGAGTGGTAAGGGGGAAAAGGGAAATGGGGAAGGCATTGAAGGCATCGTAAAATAATGTGGCGCCAGACTGGAGAGTTAAATTTGGGTTTGGCAATACTTTGGAAGTATCACACGTATTGCCTGCTATAACTTTTAAAATTTCTTTTGGGTCCGTCTCTGGGGGCACAGGACACTGAGGAGGTTACTTTCTTGATGGACACTGTAAGCCCCAACGGGAAAGGCAACACTGCGTAGGCGTGCAGATCACACGTACTGGCTAGCGTGGGGGACTTCAACAGCAAAAAGATGCGAGGAGGGTTTCCCCCCCTCGGGAGGCAGCCACCGATGCACCAATCCGATGTAAGCGAAGGGCCAGTAATACCCCCGGGGAGGAGACAACTCTAGTGTGAGCGAGAGGGGAGCCAACCTAGCTTATGCGTGCAGACTTCACATACAGGTGAGGCGTGGGGACTTCAGACACCGGGGAGAGGAAACACTGGCTGAATAGCGTACTGACAGCAAATGGCCACAGAGGTGGCTTATATACAGCAGTCAGATGATCCCGCCTCCTCCTACTTCAACTCATCTGACTGCCGTATATAAGCCACCTCTGTGGCCATATGCTGTCAGTACGCTATTCAGCCAGTGTTGCCTCTCCTCGCCGTTGTCTGAAGTCTCCACGCCTCAGCCTGTATGTGAAGATGTTCACGTCATACAGATGGTTCTGTCGACCCTGACAGGAAGAGAGCAGCAGCTGGACTGTACCACAATGGTTACACACAAGGCTGGCGACTCCCTGACCACTGCACTATCCTTCAAGCTGAGCTGGTGGCGATTCAGCAGGCATTGTCACATGCCCTACGACATCGACTCCGACCTGTCATACATGTTGATTCCACCTCTGCAATCAATGCCCTCTCCCACCCTCAACCACAGGACAATGTTCACCTCATCACATCGATCCTGAGCATAATGACAGCCTTAGAAGTTCAGGGTAATAGATCGACATTGAACTGGATCCCCAGCCATGCTGGCATCCGGGGAAATGAGGCGGCAGATGATGCAGCCAAGGCAGCAACAGACTATCCACATGTTGGGATTACTGTCCCAATCAGCCTACGACAGACCAAACTGGTGGCTGCCAGAGCCACGAAACTTATGGGGGAGGTCTTAGGTGATACCCATCTCAACAGTCGTACCGAGCAGCGACTCAGGGAGAACCCCCTCCATATGATAGAAGCTGGTGCAGAGCGCAGTGTACCGCCATCCATCGGCTTCGTTTGGGCTTTCCCACAGCCAAGATGATGGTAGACAAGGCTGAGGAGGAGAATGTGCCAGTACTGTCAGCACGTTGTCCAGCGGCCCCTAACACACTATTTTTCTGGAGTGCGAAGTTACTGAGACACTCCGCAGGCAACAAGGAGTGATATTCCCTCCCGAAAGAGGAACCAGAGATGACTGCGGCCACACTAGTGTACCATGGAGTCAACGAACCAGACAAGCTGTTACCTGTGATAACGACATATCCTCCTCCTCGCTAGTGTCCATAGTTAGAAGTACATACGGTGTTGTCGCTTATGAGATGCACCAGTTGAACTGACCAGAAGAGTGCTTGAACAGCATATGTCGTATCATTGTAGAAACCTTTCTCCCTCGGGAGCCAGAGACGGGTCATCGCAAGATTGAGACCCGTGCCAGGACTACGGTCTTGGCAAACATTATACACATATGCTGCACTTCCTACAAGAGTGACGGACTGAACACATCGATTCCAGGTTGAGGGACTGATTACCTCGAACTCCTCCTCTCCTTACCAATTTCTACTTTGCATTGGACTGATGAAGCCACTGTGTGGCGAAACGTTTCTTCAATAAAGATTCCCATGTGTTGCACAAGTGTCTCGATATATAAAGCTGCAGTATTACCTCTGGACTTCTGTTGCTTACACTTCTTGATATAAATCCCAATAATCTATTTGCCTTATTACGTACGCTTAGGCATTGCTATCTTGGTTGAAGGTTGCTGCTCACCATAACCCCCAATTCCTTTTCGCAATCTGTATGGCTAAGTTCTACGTTATTTAACTTATTAGTGCTAGGGTTATGGACACTCCCGAGCTTCAGAATCTTGCATTTATCTACACTGAACTGTATCTGCCACTTTTCTGACCAAGAATAGAGTTTGTCTAAATCCTCCTGAAGTTCCCTAACATCCACGTTTGAATCAATCATCCTACCTATCTTTGTGTCATCGGCGAATTTGCTCATATCACTAGTAATACCCTCATCAAGGTCATTGATATCTATTGTAAACGGGCCTATGACTGATCCCTGTGGCACACCACTTGTTACAGATCCCCACTCGGATTTAACCCCATTTAAGCATACTCTCTGCTTCCTATTAGTGAGCCATGACTCGATCCATGACAGCACTTTTCCCCCAATGCCATGAGCTGCCACTTTTTTTAACAGTCTCTGGTGCGGTACTCTAACAAAAGCCTTACTAAAATCTAAATAAACAATATCGAATTCTTTACCATGATCAACGGCCTCAAAAGCTTTACTGAAGAAGGTTAATAAATTAGTTAGGCATGAACGGCCCCTCGTGAATCCATGCTGAGTATCATTAATCAAGCTGTGCTTATCCAGGTGGCTTCTTATATTATCAGCTATAATTGACTCTAGTAATTTGACTGCAATTGAGGTTAGACTTATTGGGCGGTAATTTGACGGTAACGACTTGTCCCCTGCTTTAAAAATGGGAATTACATTAGCCATCTTCCACATATCAGACACTACACCTGTTTGAAGAGTGTTACAAAAAACGCGATTCTAAAAGCTTAGAGATCTCCAGTGAATACTAGAAAGGACTGCCCTTCTAGCATCCAGCCTGTTACTGGGTTTTCGTAACAAGTAGTCAGTATCCTTGTCCAATTATCCATTGAAATTCAGTATGGTTCAATAGTGCTTTAGGATTACAACTGGTAGGCTACTAACTAGAGAAATTAAAATTTAAAAAATTTTATTAAGTAGTAAGTTGTCTAGAGGTATATTATCAAATTAAATTAAATCACAGCAATCAAAATAAAATCAATCTCTCGAGTTCAATATTATTGTGCTGAAAGCACATAATCACATTTATAATTCTTAAGTACCGTCAGGTACATAAATTTTTAAAATAAGATATTACAAATATTTTACAAGTAAGTGTGTATGCGTGTAAGTGCTCTTAAGTAGTTAGCTATGTCTCAAGACTCGAATAAGACTTAAACAAGTGACTGACAAAGTCTTGAGACATAGCTAACTACTTAAGAGCACTTACACGCATACACACTTACTTGTACATTTTGTAATATCTTATTAAAATTTTTATGTACCTGACGGTACTTAAGAATTTAAAAATGTGATATTGCTTTCAGCAAAATAATATTGAACTCGAGAGATTGATTTTATTTTGATTGCTGTGATTTAATTTAATTTGATAATATACCTCTAGACAACTTACTACTTAATAAATTTATTAAATTTTAATTTCTCTAGTTAGTAGCCTACCAGTTGTAATCCTAAAGCACTATTGAACCATACTGAATTTCAATGGATAATTGGACAAGGATACTGACTACTTGTTACGAAAACCCAGTAACAGGCTGGATGCTAGAAGGGCAGTCCTTTCTAGTATTCACTGGAGATCTCTAAGCTTTTAGAATCGCGTTTTTTGTAACAAATGGGGGCCTGTCCGGGATCGAACCCGGGCCCTCCGTGTGTGAAGCGGGAGCTTTAGCCACCAGACCACCGGGTCACCCCAGCATGAAGGATATCGTTCCCTATCAACAAGTCCACTGACCTGATGGGAAATACACCACTGGATATACCCACTGCCCAAAATAAAACCAGTATAATAGCTTGTTTCAATATAAACTTTGTGAAGAGGCACTTTTATAACAGCCCCACCATAGGCTTCTAACAATACATCTATCTTACAATAGGTATCGTCAGTTACGGGCAGTACATCTTCTCTTAATAACGTGAGATAACTGCCAGTGTCTCTGAAAGAAATTATCTCAGTTAGATGTGATTCGTCAAATCCTACTTTATCTCTCGAAAAGTAAGGACTCATCGCTGAACGAATCTTTTCGTCAGATACACTTTCTGACGCTAGTCATCTATCCTGAGTAACATTATCTAAAACAGTAGGTTCAGAGGCATTGCTAGGATTTTGGTGCCTTTGTTGCTCGGAAGAGGATACGACTTGTGTGGGGGCGCCAGCCGCCTCTAGAGAGTCTAGATCTGGTCTAGGATAAGTAAATACAGGTGTAGTATACACTGTACTAGTATTAGGCTGTGTCATACTACCAGCTACACTCTGTACTAATGTGTCAGTGAAGGAAGGAGCGAGCGAGAACTGAGCTACACTAGGCTCAGACACTAGGCTCACTTCTGCTCTAGTTGCTCTTTCATCTTCATCAAATAGAGTCATACTTCCTAATTGTGACACTAGACTTTCTGAATCTGAATCATAATCAGACATCTCTGTATGAGCAGGAAACAATATATTTTTAATTAATGCTCTGACAGTTTCTGCGGTGTAATTCCTGTTATACGTCACACCGAGATACTTGGCTACTTGCCAACACATCTGAAGTTTTAATGTACTTAACTCAGACAAAGTCAGAGTATCAATTAACTGTTTCACTTTGGCATACATCACGAAAATAATTGTACTACGAGAGAGTGATTATGGGAAACTATAATCCTAATAGGAATTTTAGTGTTGGTTGTCTTAGAGCTAGAGCTCATCAACAGTATTTCCATCTCCTTGGATCAAGAGACTCAGTCAAGTACATACATCCACCTGGTATGTTGTACAAGACTAAACTCAAAGTCTTCAGATTAGGAAAGTACTCAAAGTGTTTGACCATAGATTCACTAGTATGTCAAACTGGACAATTTCTCCAACACCTTGGATCAAGAGCCTCCCGGACAGGCCCCCATTTGTTACAAAAAACGCGATTAACAGTTACATTTCGTGAACAAGCCATTGATTTTGCTCACAATAGTCCCATAGGAGGACATTTGGGTGTCAAGAAGACACTCGGTAAACTGGCAAAACATTTTACTTGGCCTAAGATGAAGGAAACAGTAGCTGATCATGTGCGACGTTGCCACGTGTGTCAAGTGACAGGCAAGCCAGCGCACACACCTCCACCAGCACCTCTCATTCCTATCACCGTGCATGGTGAACCATTCTCACGTCTTATTATTGATTGTGTTGGTCCTTTGCCTAGAACCAAACTAGGAAACCAATACTTATTTACTATTATGGACGCTGCAGCACGCTATCCCGAAGCTATTCCCATGAGAAAAATTAATGCTCGTGCTATTGTGAGAGCGCTGATGAAATTTTTCTCCCAGGTTGGATTGCCACGAGAGATACAATCAGATCAGGGATCTAACTTCACTTCTAAGATCTTTCGAGAAGCATTATCCCACCTAGGAATAAAGTCTGTACTTTCAACCAGTTATCATCCACAGTCACAAGGTGCTCTAGAGAGATTTCATCAGACATTGAAGTCTATGATGAGAGCTTATTGTGAGCATTTTTCTAGAGACTGGGATGAAGGTATACCTTTTCTTCTGTTCGCTATGAGAGAAAGTGAACAAGAAAGTCTCGGATTTAGTCCGTTTGAATTAATATTCGGACACCAAGTTGTGGAGGATCTGCAGATGGTCCCTACTTAGTGTCGTTATATTATTTCCCAGTTCCTGATTCTGTGTCGCAGTCGCTTGATATTGCATTGCTATTGGGCTTAGCATTCTTTGTTGTTCAAGCAGACTGTTCGGGTTGCCAGTCGGTCAAGAAGTTAGTTTATTTGAGGACTTTGTCAGTCACTTGTTTAAGTCTTATTCGAGTCTTGAGACATAGCTAACTACTTAAGAGCACTTACACGCATACTCACACTTACTTGTACATATTTGTAATATCTTATTAAATGTTAATGTACCAGACGGTACTTAAGAATTATAAATGTGATATGTGCTTTCAGCACAATAATATTGAACTCGAGAGATTGATTTTATTTTGATTGCTGTAATTAATTTACTTTGATAATATACCTCTAGACAACTTATAGACTTAATAAATTTATTAAATTTTAATTTCTCTAGTTAGTAGCCTACCAGTTGTAATCCTAAAGCACTATGGAACCATACTAAATTTCAATGGATAATTGGACAAGGATACTGACTACTTGTTACGAAAACCCAGTAACAGGCTGGATGCTAGAAGGGCAGTCCTTTCTAGTATTCGCTGGAGATCTCTAAGCTTTTAGAATCGCGTTTTTTGTAACAAAGAGAAATATTAAAAACATTAGTCAGTGGTTCACAAAGTTCCACTTTACACACTTTAAGAATCCTTGAAAAAAGTTCATCATCGCCCGGGGATTTATTTTGATAACCAATTCGGTAGTGACTGTGATATTGCATAATTTATCATCATCAGGCCCACTATAAAAATTAATTGGAAATATAAACACATATGCAGCATAATGTGATCCTTTATTGACAACGTTTCGCCCACGCAGTGGGCTTTTTCAAGTCACAAACAGATCTACCTGGGGTGTATGTATGTATGTATGTATAATGTTAGCCAAGACCAGTTTCCTGGCACGGGTCTTAATCTTGAGATGACCCGTCTTTGGCTCCTAAAGGAGAATTGATTCTTCATTGTTGCAGCATATGCTGCTCAAGCACTGTTCCGGACAGTTCAGCTAGTGTGCCTCATAAGCGACTGAGGTTACTCCATCTCAGGTACCTGGGGTGGAAGATACGCTAGTATTTATAGTCAGGTTCAGAATGTTGAGGTCAGGTGGAGAATGCTGCACCTGATGATGTACCGAGTGGGGTTATAGAGTCTAAATTCTTGGGTAGCTTGGAAGGGAGAGTGGATAAGTTTGTGAGCAGACCTTCTGCAGTGTTCTTCCATTCCTATGCTCTTATGTAGGATAGCGATGAAGAAGTTTCTTGGCAAGTGGTTCGGCTCTGTTATAGAAGCCATTATTCTGGTTGAAGTTGTCGGATATAGAGATAAGCGATGATTCCAGTATTCTTCGGTATTGAGTTTTGTCATCTGTGGCAATAAGTCTTGAGTTTCTGTAGTTTATTAAGTGGTTGTGTGAATTACAGTGTTGTACACCGTATGTTGAACACCGGTGTTGTACACGGCTAACAATATCCTTCATCCCAGCCCAAGGAAAACACACTCTCTGCCTCCTACTCCTATCCTTCAAGCAGAATGCCCTATCCATGTACCTAATATGGCTATCCCCAACAACAACAATGTTTTTACTTTCCTTGGCGACGTCCGTCGTGATGTTCCCAGTAGTCGACTCACATTCGTTAGGTAGCACTACACCTTCACTTGTGGAATTCGTCAAGACGTTCTCGATGGTTTTCGTTGGGGTTTCTAGGGATGTCTCACTCACGTCAGCCAATGCTTTCTTGGTGCTCGTTGTGACATTCCCAGTAGAACACCCACATTCGTCAGGTAGCACCGAAAATGGGTAGGACAGTAGTCTTCTGGGTCCTCGTTGTTTCTGCCTCTCCAACAGTCTTCTTGATCCTCAGCTTGGTTCCATGTTGCCCGGCCACTGACCAAGCTCCCCTCTTAACCTGTGGACTCACAACAGGAGGATTACTTCGAATTCTCTTGTTCTCCTCCGTTAATCGCCGTATCTCCAGCTTAGCAACCTTAAGCTCTTCTTTCAGCTGCTGGTAAAGTTGCTCAAGAGAGGGCATCCTGGTTCAGATTACTTAAATGTTGGCTGTACAAAACGTGTCTTCTTTCCCATTTGACCTTGTTACCCAGGTGATTATAAACGATAGTTCTTTGGAGCATAAAAACTTACAAAAAAACTTTTGTAGTCTATTTTTACATTTTGGTATAAAGCAGACGCCTTTTTTTCAATAAATTTTGCTGAAGAAGGCCTCATTATGAGACTAAACTGTGCAGTAATCACCATTACATGTTTCACTGTCTATGAGGGTTGAGAGCGCGTTAGTAGCACTGATGGTTTCATTATACTTTTGAGTTTGAAGAATAGCAGCTTAATTTAGTTCACTTTACTTTTAAAAATAATTCAAATTATTGATTCAAAATATTTAATAACATATGTTCAGAAATTTAGTATAATCAGTGATATTATTGTCATGAAGAACCGTACAATTTTTAATGCTTATGTAAATCAGATTAAGGATTGCCTTTATCAACTGTTCAAGATTATTTAACAAAAAAATGTAGTGGTGTCCTGCAATTTTCTAGTGAAATCCCTCTTGAATATAACACTGGTTGTGTATACTTATACCACACAGCATCCTTGACTGACGCTCTCTTATTAATTTAGTTGTTTAATGAAATTCTTCGCTGTCTCCCTTAATATCTCTCTGTTATTCTACTTTATGGCTTATACTTCATCCTCTGTGTACGCGCACTTGACCGGATTAATCAGTCTTCTCCCCTTGTTGAATTATTCTGCCAAAGGTAAACAGAATGATCCACTTGCTTCCCTCACACCACCACCACCACAAACACCCTAGCATACTCTCTCCTCACCCTCACTACTATAAACACCCTAGCACACTCTGCCCTTACCCTCACCGCCACAAACACCCTAGCATACTCTCCATTCACGCTCACCAGCCATACGTATACTCATCACCACCACAAATATACTAAGGTACTTACCCCTTACCATCACCAGCAATACAAAAAAAAAATACTTCCTTTTTCCCTCAATCTTACCACAAACACCCTACCACCTAATTCTCACCAACCATATAATTAAAGTCTCCACACCCACGTTACCTCTCCGCCCTCCGCAACCATTCCTTCATCATCACAACAACCTTACCTTCATCACTACCGCAAACACCATGCAAGCAATGCACCCATCACCACCTCACCATTACCAGCTGTTCACCCTTGAGCAATAGATACACTCTTCACCTCTTCCTCGCCAACCATTCATGCGCTACCATCACCCGACACCGCACTCTCACCAACTATACAAGCATGTCCACCACAAACACCCTACCACGTATACCCTTCACTCTGAGTTCTCTTCTCCCTTCCCTTAACCACAACCTTCCCTCCAAACCGTAAATACCTTGTCTGTACCACAAACACCCCGCTGCCTCCTTCCCTCCTAAATCACTTTCACCGTCACAATCACTCCAACACACTCTCTCCCCTCTCCCCTCTCCCCTCTCCCCTCTCCCCTCTCCCCTCTCCCCTCTCCCTATCCACCCATCTTTTCCACAAACTCACTCATCCTCACAATCCCCATTTCACCTGACTCAGAGTATCTCCGCTCTACTAGGAACTCGCACATTCTGCAGATGCAGAATCATAGCAGCCACTGATGTTCGTATAAAAACAAAATACGTCGAAGAAACTTTTACTGGGACTACTTTTTCCCTTAGTGCAGAGTTTTATTAAGTCACAACTCGATAAAGTCCGAGTAATGTATAAAATCCTGCATATTGTGTCTTCATGCATAGCTGCTGTA
>NC_069416.1:24416123-24486123 GCF_026875155.1 Cherax quadricarinatus | reverse complement strand
ATATATATATAAATATATATAGTTATATATATTATTATATATATTATAAAATATATATATATTAATATATAATAATATATTTATATAATATGATTATATTATATTAATATATATATTATATATAGGGGTAAGCAGTTGGACTGATGGGGTATGAAGTAATTTAAAAAGCAAGGTAGATATAGTTTTATATATGGTATATTTTTTAATTAGAAAAGGGAAGGCTAGGTTGGTATGTAGGGATGTTGAAAGAAAGAGGAAGACAATAGGTTGCGATAGAAGAGGTTTTAGAATGTAGGGATGTGTAGTAAGTGTACCATGAGCATTTGTAACAGTATTTAGAGAAGTAGAGGTTTTATTATTTATAGATTTAGAAAAGGCAATGGCTAGGAGTGTTCGGGAGAGGTGGTGTGGCAAGTATTACATGAAGTCAATAATCGTAAAGTTTATGGGAATTGAGACAGTTTAGGTTGTTAGAAAGAGAGAGATACACCGGTAAAAGGGAGTCTTAGACAGGGATGTGTAATGTCACCATGGTTGTTTAATATATTTATAGATGTGTTGTAAAAGAAGTAAATGCTAGGGTGTTCGGGAGAGGGGTGGGATTAAATTATGGGAATCAAATACAAAATGGGAATTGACACAGTTACTTTTTGATGATGATACTGTGCAAAAGGTTAGTGGACGAGTTTGGGAATGTGTGTAAAGGTAGAAAGTTGAAAGTGAACATAGAAAAGAGTAGATGAATGGTTCAAAAAACCGACATGTTTTTAAATTAGACACATGTGAAACTCTTGGGTATCTTTATTGAGGAAACGTTTCGCCACACAGTCGCTTCATCAGTCCATACAAAGGATAAACTTGAAGAACAGGAGGAGAATGAGGTAATCAGTCCCTCAGCCTTGAGTCGATGTGGTCACTCCATCAATCTTGAAAAGAATACGGCATAGGAACGAACGAACGAACGAACGAAAGTTCAGGTAAGATCCCAAATGGGATGAGCGGGGAAGACGGGACAGACGAAGAATAGTGCAGGAGAGGAGTGTTCTTAGTCGTAGAAATAGAGCCAGGGCTTAACCCAGCAGCGAAGGCGATCGTGGGACAGATATTGAGAAGAGAAATTCAGGCTCTTCTGTTGGGACTCCGGTAGGGTGAGCGGGGAGTGTAGAACTGGGCCTTGTCTTAACCCAAAAGCTAAGGCGAATGTGGGTCAGAGAATGGTACCTGTCATAGAAGGTACCTGTCAGCGAATCCAAGATTTTGTAAATAGGGTTAGGAGCATGATCATGCAAGGAATAGAAAAGGTTGTGTTGGTATGTGGGTCTGTGAATGTCTTCGTCAAGGAGAGAGGTCCAGTAGTCATGTCGTGTCTCAAGTTTGTCTGTCTGTCTGTCACTGAGCGTCTTCCAGTACAGATTCAGCGCAGGGATGTCTAATTGGGCATGGAGAGACTCGCTTGTGGCGAAGACCTCCCATCTGACATCAAGCACCCAGCGCAACGCCTTGTTCTGGACACGCTGCAGTTTAAGTAAGTTTGTTTTTGCTGCAAGAGAAAGGGCTAGAGGAGAGTAAGTTATCAGAGGACGTATTAGGGATTTGTAGAGGTGTAGTTTGGTGCATTGAGAGGCATGTTTCAGCTTGTAGAGGCCCGCAAGGGCTTCACTAGCTATTGCATGCCTTGAGTGAATGAGTCCATGTAAACGAAGAAGGTAGTGAAGATTAACGCCAAGGACAGTGACAGATTGTGTGATGGGGATGTAAGTGCGGGTGTCAGCTGTTCTGAGCTCGACAGGTAATGGAGGATCACGTTTCCTGTAGTTAAAAATACGTAATGCTGGATTTAGCTGTATTGGTTTTGATCTTCCATTTTTGTTCCCAGATGGCTATCCTGTCGACCTCATTTTGTGTTTTGTGTGTGAGTGTATCTATATTGGCATGAGTGATAAGTTGTGTAATGTCGTCTGCATAGTCTAGTCTGTTGACGATATTTACAGACCCGAAAACTCTTCTTCTTATGACCAAAGCTTTGGTAAGATGGGTAAGGAAGAAGGATGGGTAAGGATGGAAATATTGGAAAAGGGTGGGAGGGGGGGAGAGGTAGGATATAAAAGGCAAGTGGCCCAACCACTTTGGTGTAATTTAAAAAGTGTATGTGAAATGATAAGATATTCTTTAAGGGGTATAATACTAACCCATCAGAGTCACATAGATATAACAGATATATAAGTACATGACTCTGAATTGGTAGTAATTATACAAGTTGCAATTGCTTTTTTTTTTTTTTTTTTTTTTTTTTTTTGCGATTGCACAACGGATATTTATGCGACAATGAAGCAATAATGTTCTGGCCAGTTTTATAGAATTACGTGACAATGGCTTCTTACAGTGGTGTCCCAGCCAATGTAAGATAGCATAATTTTTACATAAGAATTGTTATATAAGATGTCTCCCTAATTGGGGGCTATGATGTTCTCCAGTATACATAGAAGAGTTGTTTTCTGTTTTCCTTTTTTGGGTTGTCGAGGCTTACATTTATGGGGCAGTAAATAATCTTGTTGTATTGTAAATCTGCGCATTTTAAACTCTGTCTCTCCTCCTGGTATCGGTAATGAAGCGAAGAGCTCTATCTGGGACCCTTTGTAACCGTATCATGTTGGTCATTGGTTTGTTTAATGACAATGGGACACAAGGTAACGAGTATTGTCTAATTACATTTATACAGATGTTTTTTGACATTGTTGAGGGCTTGATTGAATCGAAAGAGACTGCTAAACCGTGCTTTGGCTATGTTGACTTTTATTCCAAGAGATGTTGAGTGGGAGCAGCCTGGTCTATTTCTATCCCAAAATCTTTGTTAGGGTTTCATATTGGCTACAGGTGTAGTAAACCTCAGATGAAGGATACCCCTTTTATCTTCAATTTTTGATGCCAAAACATCCTATCGTTCTAACAAGGACCTGTCCAAGGAATCAGTCGTGACATTCTCCCATTACTTTTCCAATAGATGTTCGACAAGTTCAATATTAATTTTTTCTATGACTCTCTCATACTTGTATTTTCCTGTTACCGGAGTTGATGAGACGACATAATAACATCATCTTCAAACTGTGTCATCATTGTAATTCATATAAAACTCTGGTTGAGGAAGGTCATTCACATAATGTGTGAACAGCAGTGGACTAGACATAGAACCGTTGTGGACAACCAGCAGTCGAATAAAGGCTCAGCCGACCTGCCATGAAAGGTGGGAATGATTTTTCTTTGAGTTAAAGAAATTATATATTACTCTGAGAAAAAGTCCATTATGTCTGGTAGGGTCAATGAGTTTGTATATAAGAATCATCATGCCATAAGCTAGACAAAAAGCTTTATGAACGCTCTCTGGTGGCAATTAGGGCAAGATTGCCCTGATGTTTTAGATTTGCTACAGTATCGAAAATAACAATTATTGCATGATTGGTACTCTATGTGTTCTAATGCCAAATTGTTTTTACAGTAAAAAAAGTGAATAAACTCCATATAGTATTCAATCTGTTGAAATGACCTTCTCAAGAACTTTTCCATGACTTTCAGTAAACGATATAGGTCTATAGTTCCCCAGTTGGTGATGTCTTCCATTGGGCTTGACAGTCAAGAAAAGATCATCCTACAGCTTAAAAACAGCTGAAAATGTCCTGAGCCAAGATGGCATTAAAGATATTTGCCAAGCGTTTCAATTTCTGGTAGGAACATTATTTGCTTAACTGTTATTCCCAAGAGACCAGGGGCTCTATATCGCATTTCATCCAATAACCTTACTCATCCTGGTATGTAATAGGTCTAGTAAGCGGGTGGGGTATCTTCAAGAGTTGACTTATCGATGGAAGGTAGGTGGTTTTAGATTCATCAAAGTTCTCATCTCTCCATTCATTTACCACTGATAATGAATATTGTTAAATTGACGACTGTTATTGTGGGAGAGAATTTCTCCCATACATACCCATCAAATTAGCCTGGTCCTTGGAACGTCGAGTTTAATTTCAACATCTTCATAATCCTCATCATTGGTGAAGGTATGAACTAGTTAGTTGGGAGCCTGTGCTTTAGCCCTAAAAAGTTTTCGATCTTACTCCGAAAAGTTTGCTGAGGTTTCACGTTTTAACTGAATTAGCTTGAAGAACAGCATTTCCATAAGTCCCTTTTGTGATGAATAATCATGTTAATAATTCTGCCTAATCCGGAGCAGTGTAGCTACTGGTGGTTGTCGCGTTTGAAGATGCCTTCGAAAATTCTGCTTGATAATTTCTTAAATTGTACTCTAATTTCCTAGTAGGTTTATATTGTTGGTATAATCTTGGGAAGCTATTTGGACAGTTGCATTAGTATCTTCAATTATATCTGATTATGCAGGACAGATTGCATCATCAAAATGCAGTGGAAGGAAGAATTTCCAATGACACAATTTTCATTCATCCTCACCAAAAATGCCCTGAAGGGTTAAAATCCAGGTGTTAAATTGGGTTTTAGGAGTTACAGGTATTCCTAAATGAAAGTTTGTAGTTGTATTATAACATGGGATATGGTCAGATCCTCATTTCCACAGGAGATATACGACAGTGATAGATGTCACAGTCTCGTTTGTCAGTACTATACTGGTGCCCCTTGGATGAGGTCCCAATGTACGATTTAAAGAATGGGCATTGAAATGACAAGTTTCTATCTGGACATGATAATTAAATAGTTGTTTCCTTTTAAGTCAACCACAGTGGAAATACCAGCTCCACAGTTGAAGAGGCAGGGTAGAGCAATTAAAATCTCTTGCTAGAATGTTGGAATATTTCTGCTTATTATCCTATGTAGAGGAATTGACTCTATATAATGTTGTCCTCGGGGAAAATATCCAGTTCCTATCACTAATTGTCCATGAACGTTGTCATTTCTATTGCAATAACTGTTATCTTCAGCCAACATGAATATTTTTTAAAATATAGCCTAATTTTAACTAAGAAATGGCTACACCACTAAAGGGTCCTCGTGATTTCTCCACAGTAGAGTAACCAGTAATTTAATATGTTGATACATCTCTTTTTGCAGCTGTCTCGCGTTCAAGAGTATAACATCGGGATTGTAATTATGTAGTTCAAACCTCAAGAGGTAAAGTTTATTAAAGAAATTTGAACATTAAGTTGGAAAATTGTAATCCCCATTATGTTCTGCACTTCGCTCGAGAACGAGCGGTCTGAACGCCTGCAAGTAATGTCAGCGTGTTGATATCCACACTATCCGCTGGACTCGTCAAGCGAGGAGGAGGGAACCTTCTGCGCAGTTGCCATGTGTATTAAAAATGCCATCATATCACTAGAGGTGGTAATATTAACAGACTCATTAGAATCGTTAAGCATCAATCAGACAACTGGGGTATGATATTCCCCAGTTTCAGGAACAGAGGCCTCGTGAGAATTAAAGGAGACTAGATGGAGGCGTCCAAGAGAAAATAGGTTAGGCAAGGTGATTACCTGGAAATTTCCTTTCGACAGGATCAGCTCAATAGCGGAGAGTAGGCACCAATTTTCTGGGGCATTGTTATGATTCAGGTGTTGACTAATCATGTTGAGGGAGTTGACAACACTGGTATGCAAGGTGGGGGGCATTCCTGTGCCAGGGAAGACGTTAGGCTTATTTTTAAGATTTAAGGAGGGTACATACTTCTTGTTATGAGGAAGGCTGGTCATAATACCTTCACATTTTCTGGGATAGTGATGGGAGTGATCCATTAGCCATAAACAGATCATTTAAAACCTGAAGCAAGTTGAATGTCCACCACCTGGCTATTCACTTTGGCCATCATAATACATTAGTTGTGCACTCGTCATATCCCCGCTGTGGATACCTGAGACATAGGAGAATGAAACTAACCTTGTTTGTTGCGTTTGTGTATGTCGTAGGTGAGGTTAGATTGGGGCGCTCCAAGAGGGGCAGAATTCCAAACATGGAACCATTGGTAGAGACCTGAGGAGTCCCACATGATTCCAGGCAGAGCCTGGGAAGAAGTTTTGGGACATCGTTGGCGGTGCCTGTGGAGTTGGTCTTCTTATAAGTGTGACAGTTTTCTGGCTTTCATGTAATTTTCTGCATTTTCCTTTCTCCTTTCAGGACAAATAGCAGAAACAGCATGATGTTTCCCGTTTGCAGAGGACACATTTGGGTGTATTTTTATTATTACAAATCTCGAAAAGAATGTGGGCCAGAGCAAATGCTACAAAATCTGCCCTGAGTACTGCATTTGTTGTGTTATTGACCCAAGGCTTAACATTTAAAACATTGTGTCCACACTGACAAAAGAGATTTGGTACAGGTTTACAACTGGTGCCAAAACCATTTGAAGCCATTTGACACACTATTTTGGCTCATCAGGTGTCTCAAGTATTAACTTTAAGGTTACCTTGTTGTTTGTTAGTTTTGAGAATTTATGTGCTTCGACAGCCCTAAATTCAGAATTTCCTCTGTATTAAAAGTCTCCAACATTTCATTCATTGCTATGTTTCATGAAACTGTTTGATTCTTGCAATAACACAGTCCTCTGAGCGATAGCTCTCAGGTGCAACTGGGGTAACACCAGAATCCCTTCAGTTTATCAGAACATCATGCTCACAGTTGCGTAACTCTTCCCCCCTATTCCGGAGAGAGGGAGTAGTACTGCTCCAGCGTGGTTTTGAAAAAACATCCACTGGACAACAGTTGAGGTTCGAGCAAATACATGCTAAATTTACTTTCATCGACATTTGATTCCATCAATACGTAATCTTCTTCTGAATCCCCCGCCATGCTGTCTAGGAAGGAACATCAGGCAGAGGAGTTTCTATAACAAAAAAGTGAACTATTCCATACTGATAATACCTATGCATCCAATTACAGCTGACTTAAGAAGGTCAGGCACCTAATATAGCCTATACCCGTCGAGTGGTGAGGGGAAAGGGCACAAGGCAAGATCGGCCGGATTTTAAAACAACCACACGGGCTACCGGATGGTCAAAACGCCCTTGAGTTACCCTCGCCAAAGCGAAGTAGTCCGAAAAAGACGAAGATTGGAAAGTCAGAAGGATCGCAATTTATGTAGTTGTTAGTGTGTGGGCCCATGTTTGGGTAAGAGGAGGATGGGTGAAGGAATGGGGGGATGGGGATGAGAGGGATGAACAAGCAAGTGCAGTCACCGCCTTACCCTCTTGATGAGATGGGCTCGAAGTGAACTGCAAGCAAGTATCTCACATTCTGGTGAAGACCAACAACAGGAAAACCCAAGAAAAATCTCGAGCACAGTTTTTCAGAGTTGGTCCAGCTTGAAGAGCAGAACGACGACGTCTTCTCTCCACGGTGGCTCGGGCTGCTTCATGTTTGTCTTACAAGTTGGTCTCTTGTCCCTAGAAACTCTATCCATTTCTCAAAATACGCTGTTCAACCCCTGCTGACGCCTCTACACACTACATTGCAAGGAACTTTTGCCAATACCATCCGCATTCCTCCAAACACTCTCTTCACTCACTCCGAACTCCACCCAATCCCACCTAATGTCTTAAATGCAACAAATTCTGCCACGTAACCAAAACATGCACATCTACACAATTCTGCTTCCAGATGTTCAGCAACTGGCACTTCTGTAGAATTACTTGCAACCCTCCCCCTTAAATGTTTCTAACTGCGGCGGGTCACACACTGCATTTGCAAATTCCCCTGCCCTTCTAGAAAGCACATTTTCTCCTCCCTCAGAGCAAGCCAACCTCCCTCCCTCTGTCCCAACCCCTTCCCGCACCTACCTCCCCCTGCCCCAAATGCCTGGGTCCTTCCCAAGCACTTGGTCTACCTCTTCTACCTAGCACACATCAAACACCAACACCACAGACTACACGCACTTCTACACATACACCCACACAGACTACAAAACAAACTGTCAATTTGCACTGCTACCCCTCTGCGATGGTAACTCTCAAAGCTTACCAATCAACTACCTCACATGCCTTAACCTAATCTTGTCTGCAAACATATTCCCTCCTTAATATATCCCACCTTCCTGCTTCTCTTCTAAGCCTCCTACAAACACCTCTCCCTCCTTCTTCCCTCTCTCCCCCCCACTGCTACCCCCACCAGCTCTCCTCCTCCCTAACCCCTCTTCACTACTTCTACCCCTCCCACCAACACCCCTACTGCTGCTGCTACGACCACCCCTCCCCCACTTCCTTACTCACTTCCTCTCCCCCTTTCCAAAGCTTCCACTTCCTCATCCCTTACCTTAGCTTCCACTTCTCATCCCTTACATAGCATTCCTCTTTGGGCCTCATCCCCTACCAAAGCTTCCACTTCCTATGAATCCACCCTTCGCCCACCTCCTTCACCACAACTCAAAACTTCATCCAGGTCCAACTCCACCTCCTCCAGACAAAATCCACTCAAACCTAAACTCCCCAACTCTGACAGACAGACCAAAGAACAAAAAACAAGACCCATCTTTCTTCTCTCCCCCACCAGGAAAACGGGTTCCGTAGCACCTACAAACACACATCCATCTGAGGCACCACTAACACGGGCTTTAAATCCAAACTCCTCCCCCGAACTTACTTTGCTATGATGAAAGCCAATAAATCATTAATTAAAGTGATTCAGCTCAACGTACGTTTCTTACTTTACAATTAGACACCTACTGGCCGAGCTCCTTGAAGCAGAGTAGTCAGATACTGTTTTGCTAAACAGTTACCTGCCCACAAAGCCCTTTCAACGTTAAATACAAATTTGCCATCAACAAAGCCAAAGGTGATGCATTGTTTGAACAAAATTCATTTAAATGATAAGTTTTTACACCAGAAGTTTGGTATCAATGGGAAATCCTCTTTCACGCAGTACTTAGTAACCTATACATGAGAATTTTGAAAACCAGGTTGCTTAACACAATCCTCCCTAATAGAGCTAAATGGTTCTAATGTTGATGATATTTTGTGTCATATGCCCAAAAATTAGATACACACCATTTACCTTGGAAAATTAAATAGCATAGCCCATTCTATAACCATTTACTGTTGAGTTAGAAAATAACTTCAATGACCATTTCTAGATGTTTTAATTATTAAGGGTAATAATGAATTCAAAATTAAAATTACAGAAAACCTATCAATAACTGTTCCTATGTCCAACTATTATTCCCTCCGCATCAAGTAGAGTCAAACTGTCTTTTTTCTCATCAATTTTTTGAGAGCTTTACGAATTTGTAGTCCTGAGTTCATAGATGAGGAAAATATCCAAATTTATGAAATAGGTAATGATTAAAAATACCAAGAAATATAATTGATAAATCTTTTTTAAAGTTGTTAGAAATACTTTTTACAATCCAAAAGGGACAACCAGCCTTATTCAACTAAAAATATGTTGTTCTCCCTTACCATGAAAACTTGGTTGATATGCTTCTCTTCTTAATACTTTTAATATTAAAGTTGAATTCAAAAATCTTGATACATTAAAAAAAAAAAAACTTTTGATAAAGAATTCCCCCAAAATGCTGATGGATGTGTCTAAAAGATTCTTTAAAATTTGCGATAAGTTATTACGGTCAAACTGGTAAAAATCTCGAACTAAGATTAAAAACAACATAAATATAGCATCGAACTGGACAAGATTTCATGGCTCTATTTATTCATGAAAGAGGATTTTAAATTAACCATCCAATTGATTTTCAAAAAGTTGAGAAAATAGTATCAAAGCAAGTCCATGGTCCGACAGGAATCAAATGAATCTTGTTTCATAAAAAGCAGTTTTGACAATAATATGAATGTTTCCTTAGGTTAATATAAATTAATCCCCTTTATAATTAATAGAATTTGGGAAGACTTTAATAATACAACCGGACAAATAATTATTTTTTAATTGTCTTGGGTAGAAATATTTTTGTGGGTGAGTTGTGCAAAGGACCTATCCAGTTGGTCGGCGGCGCGTCTGGTGTTAAAATACCGTTGTGTGGATCTGATAGAGAGTGTGGCCAGACTCCCTATAAATAAGCCTCCCTTGGAGTGCTTTACTTTCCTTTACTTTACAAGGCCTCCCACAGTTTTGCTGCTCCTAGATGGGACGTAAAGAGGGCCCAACTGAAGGTTTTCAAGGATTATCTTCATGACTGTGGTCCACATACTCTCTATCTGAAGACTGGTGATACGGCTGAACAGAGCTGACACTGTTCTCATCCAGGCAGCAAGAGTGCGCAATTCCAAGAAGTCTGCGGGAGACGCACTCACAAACAGAGACTGTGGTTCTACAACGACGAGGTGGCGGGGAGCAGAACCACCGTATCAACTCTTTAAGGAAGCTATGACAGGCGTAACCCTACGGCAGAGAACAGGAATACTCTGAGAGCCATTGGGCAGGCATGCCCGCAGAATCTCTCTCAGAGTAAAAACTGAGAAATGGCTGGAAAAAAAGTGGTGCTCAACATTCGGCATCACACCACCTTATCTGAGATAGGGGACAAGCTCAACATAGCAACTGGCAAGATCCAAGCCGAAGGCCACCAGCACACCTCGAACCCATCCCAGGAAGCAGAGAAACTAGTGGAGCTTTCACTTCCAGGGGAGCCTCCACTCAGCCCCACATAGGACATCCGGGAATATACAGACGGATCTTCTGCCACAGCGCCAGCTAACGATACAAGCTGCATTGAGTCGGAAGAGATGTGACTGATGTAGACCTCACGGACTTGGAGCGTCCGACGTGCCATTAAGAACACAGGTACACTGCCGCGGTCCTCGAGGTGTGACGTACTCCATGATTGCACGGTCTGGGCAGAGTGGATGGGAGGCCATACTAGACGTCATTAACACGTCGTGGAGGGACAGGACACTCCAGCAGCTGAAGAAAGCTACAAATCGTACCAATTCCAAAGCCCAAAGGACCCAGGCAGTATGAGACTCCATATCGGCTGACCAGCTGCTTAGCCAAGACTGCTGATAGGATGGTGTTAAAACCCGCCTCCTATGGAAACTTGGACCTCCTCTCATCCATCACATATTTGGCTTCACCAAAGGATGGTACAGCAAGTGCATAACCACTTCTACGTTGCCAATTGCTGACAGTAAAAAAAACCTAGTATGTCGTCTACCGCGACCTTGATAAGGCATTTGAGCTAGCCACCCCACACCATATTCTGGCAATCTAGCTCCGAAGGGAATCAAAGGACGCCCCTGGCCTGATAGAGTCCTACTTAGGGGCAGGCAGGCCTGTGTCACTTTCCAGGACACAACTCTTCCTTAAATCCCTGGAAAACGTACACACAAGGAAGGGTGTATCTCATCCTTACCCTGTTTAACATTCCTTATGCAGGAACTTGTGAGCCTTCCTTTCATATAGTGTACACAGCTCCTCAGCTAAAGGCTGATGATCTTGCACTCGTAGTGAATGGGAAAGGCAATTTAGAACACAGGCTCATAGGAGCTTTGGACTTAATTACTCAGTCTTGCAATGAACTAGCTCAAGATCTTCGGCCGGAAATCTCTTGCAATGTGTTCAGGGACAGATCCTGTAAAAGAATACGTTATTCAGGATATATGAACGTTGAGTGGACAGGCTCCTACCTGTACTTGGGAAACTACATTGATAAAAAAGCTGACCTTTCAGAAAACAGCCGAGTATGTCAGTTGTCACGTGCTCTACTCAGACCTCAACGCCATGAGAGCCATGGCGAGGCACCGTGCAGGGCAACAAAGAAGTACTTTCCGCTTGTACTATATACAAGCTATAACCTCGCTCAATGACTACGGTGCACCGGCTTTAGCTCATCTCTTCCCGAGAGCAGGCAAAGAGTAGAGGTCGTACAAAATCAGGCGATAAAGAACTATCTTTGGGGCCCCCACATCCTGGACCAACACAGTATGTCTCAGATCTGAGGCCCGGCTTTCCTTCCTTGGCTGACAAGAGTAAGATATCATAAACGCCTGCAAAGTGGCCCACGATTCAGCAACAGGCAGCAAGGTACCCACTAAGGAGACGGATATTGACAACCAGTCACAAGATCCACACTCTTCACGGACTACCCTGGATTCGTTCGTTTTGTGCCTGCTGGGCGGAAGCTGCGCCTATACAACTAACTCCTTGAGAAGAGTTTGAGACCTTCCTGTTAGCTGGGTACCATCCACCAACCTCCCCTGCGCCCAGAATCCAGCCATGTTTGCATCATGCAGCTACCCATCTCTAAGCGTCTCTGCCAGTCAAGACACTCTCAGCAATCATGCAAGATACAAGCATGGCACTGGCAGAGGGAGGCACATGTGCAGGTATTTCACAGATGGTTCGCGACCCTGACAGGAAGAGGAGCAGCCAGCTGGACTGTACCCCCAATGGTCACACACAAGGCTGGTCGACTCCCGACCACTGCACGATCCTACAAGCTGAGTTGGTGGCGATTCAGCAGGCATTGTCACATGCCCTACGACATCGACTCCGACCTTCAAACATGTTGATGTCCATGCGTCCTGCAATCACTGCCCTCTCCTCCATCCTCAACCACAGGACAATGTTCACACTCATCACATCGAATCCTGATCAAATGACAAGCCTTAGAAGGTTCAGGGTAACAGATTCGACATTGAACGGATCCCCAGCCATTCTGGCGTCCGGGGAAATGAGGCGGCAGATGATGCAGCCAAGGCAGCAACAGACTATCCTCAGTTGGGGATTACTGTCCCCAATCAGCCTACGACAAACCAAAACTGGTGGCTGCCAGAGCCATGAAACTTATGGGGAGGTCTAGGAGATACCCCATCTCACAGTGGTACCGAGGCAGCGACCAGAGAGGAGCCCCCTCCATAATATATAGCTGTCCAGAGCGCTGTGTACCGCCATCAACGCTTCGTTTGGGCTTTCCACAGCCAAGAAGATGGTAGACAAGGGCTGAGGAGGAGATGTGCCAGTACTATCAGCACGTTGTCCAGCGGCCCCTAACACTTCTGGAGTGCGTAATTTACTGATACGCTCCGCATGCCCACTAGGAGTGATATTCCCTCCCTCCCGAAGAGGACCCAGAGTATGACTGCGGCACACTAGTTTCCCATGGAGTCAACGAACAAGACAAGCTGTTACTGGAATAACGACATATCCACCTCCTCGCTAGTGTGCCACAGTTAGGAGTACATCGGTGTTTCAGGGGGGGGGGTTCGCTTATGAGATGCACCATTTGAACTGACCAGAAGATTGCTTGAACAGCATATGTCGCATCATAGTGAATCCTTTCTCCCTCGGGACCAGAGACGGTCCATCGCAAGATTGAGACCCGTGCAGAGACTACGGGGTCCCTTGGCGAATCATTATACATACATAGACAATACTTTTACTTTCAAAGTATCCTTGATAATGTGAGTAGTCCACGAATGCTCTTGAATTTCACTTATTTTTTCAACAGAGGTTGTTTTTGCATATATATATAATATATATATATATATATATATATATATATTATAGAGTAGGTTGTAGACAGCAAGCCACCCATGGAGTATTACCGTCCTGGCCAATGAGTGTGGAACGAAAGCCTGTAATTGTTTTACATGATGGTAGGAATTGCTGGTGTTCCTTTTTTCTGTCCTCCGTGAACATGCAAGATTTCAGGAATGTCCTTGCTACTCTACTTACACTTAGGTCACACAACACATACATGTACAAGCATATGTATACACACCCCTCTGGTTTTCTTCTATTTTCTTACTAAGCTCTTGTTCTTGTTTAATTCTCTTATCTCCATGGGGAGTGAAACAGAATTCGTCCTCCGTATGCTATGCGTGTTGTAAGAGGCACTAAAAAAGCCATGGAGTCAAGGGGCTAGTAACCCCTTCTTCCTGTATATATAACTAAATGTGAAAGGAGAAACTTTTGTTTTTTTCCTTTTGGTCCACCCTCCTTGGTTGGGATACAGCCGATGTTTTGAAAGAAAAGATATATAGAAATAATATATATATATTTTATAATATATTCTATATATATTATATATATATATAATAATATATATATAATATACATAATTTTTTTTTTCAACACGTCTGCCGTCTCCCACCGAGGCAGGGTGACCCAAAAAAGAAAGAAAATCCTCCACAAAAGAAAATACTTTCATCATACATCCAACACTTTCACTCATCACTCACATACATTATCACTGCTTTCAGAGGTGCTCAAAATAACAAAGTTTAGAAGCATATACGTATAAAGATCACTAAATATCCCACCAAACCAGCCAATATCTCCAAACCCCTCCTTTTAAAAGTGCAGGCATTGTAATCTTCCCATTTCCAGGACTCACGCCGACTATATGAAAATAAAAAAACGGTATCCCTGAATCCCTTCACTAAATTATTACCCTGCTCCACTACTCCAACAGATCGTCAGTCCAAAGTAATCATTCGTCTCCATCACTCCTATCTGAACGCTAATGCACGCTTGCTGGAAGTCCAAGCCCCACGCCACAGAAACCACCTTTAACCCCCCTCTTTCCAACCCTTTCGAGGACGACCCCTACCCCTCCTTTTCCGTCCCAATAGATTTATAATGCTTTCCATTCATTTCTACTTTGATTCCATATCTCTCTAAATGAAACCAACCACCTCAGCAACCCCTCTTTTGCCTCTGACTAATGTCTTTTATTACTCCACACCATCTCCTATTTCCAACACTCCGAATTTTCTTCTCATAATAATTACAACCACAAACATTGCCCTTATGACAGACATCTCCACTGCCTCCAACCTTCTCCTCTCTGCTGCATTTACCACCCAAGCTTCACATCCATATAAGAGTGATTGGACTACATACGTTCATACATCCCCCTTCTTTGCTCCATAAGATAACGTTTTTTTGACTTCCACTATATACCTCAACGCACCACTCACCTTTTTTCCCCTCATCCAATTCTATGATTAACCTCATCCTTCATAAATCCATCCGCCGACACGTACAACTCCCAAGTATCTGACAACATCTCACTATCTTCCATAAACCTCCTTCCCCAATTGATACCAATTTTTCTTATCTAAATCAATTGATACTCTCATCAACCTTACCTTTTCAATGTTCACTTTCAATTTGTCCCTTTACACACATTTTCAACTCATCCACTAACCTTTAGGCAATTTTTCTTTAAATCTAAATTCTTCCCCAATGCACAGTACATCTCAGCAAAAGTACTGTGGTTACAATTCCCATTTTGAATTTGATTTCCCCATAATTTAATCCCACCCCTCGTCCTCCCGAACACCCTAGCATTTACTTCTTTTACAACCCCATCTATAAATATATAAACAACCATGGTGACATTACACATCCCTGTCTAAGACTTACATTTAACCGGAAGTTAATCTCCTCCTCTCTACACACCCCTAACCTGAGCCTCCACTATCCACATAAAAACTCTTTACAGCATTTAATAAACTTACCACCTATTCATTTACTTGCAACATCAGCCACATTGCTCCTCTAGCCACTCAATCATATGCCTTTTCTAAATTCCATAAATGCAATAAAAACTTCCCTACCTGTGGCTAAATACTGTTCCCATATATGCTCAAATTTAACACTTTGATCTTACACACCACTACCCCACTCTGACAGCCTCCATGCTCAACCGCATCCTACATTCTGTCTTACCTCTAATTCTTTCAATTTTAACTCTACCGTATAATTTTCCTGGTATATACTAGTAACTATTTCTCTAAATTTTTACAATCTCTTTTGTCCCCTTTCTCTTTATATATATACTATACATGCTCTCCGGCAATCCCTAGGTACCTTCCCCTCTTTCATACAGTTATTCCAACAAAAGTACCAACAACTCCAACACTAAATCCCCATCCCCCCCCCCTGCTTGTAACATTTCTGTCATGATCCCATCAAGTTCCAGCTTGCTTTAACCCCCCTTTCATTCACGTAATGCCTCAGTTTCATTCTGACGTAATGCCTCACGAAACCTCCACCACACTTACATACTGACACTCTCACTCCTAAAAGATGGAATACCTCCCTGGCCAGTCATAAATTAACCGCCTCCCTTTCTTCCTCAACATTTAAAAGTTCCGCAAAATATTCTCGCCATCTACCTAATGCCTCCCTGCTCCCCTTCTACTAACTCCCCTACTCAGTTTTTAACTGACAAATCCTTACTATCCCTAGGCTTTCTAAACTTGTTTTAACACACTCTATTCCAATTTTTTTTCTTAGATTCATTAAAATTTTCGTGACAAGCGCCTGTCCCACTCTTCATCTCTCTCCTTTTGTACTCTCTCACCACTACTCTATCTCACTTCACCTTCCTTTTACTCCTCCATATACTCTGCTCTTCTTATAAACACTTTCTGCTTGTAAAAACCTCTCGTAATGCACCTTTTTCTCTTTTATCACACCCTTTTGCTTCAAATCATTCCACCAATACTCCTCTTTCTCCTCCTGCCCCCACCCTCCTATACCACAAACTACAGCCCCACATTCTATTACTGCATTTTTAAAACTATTCCAAACCCTCTTCAACCCCCCCACTACTCATCTTTGCCACTAGCCCACCTTTTCTGCCCAATAGTCCCTTATATCTCGCCGCGAACTTCCCCCTCCCTTAGGTTTATAAACTTTCACCTCCCTCTTACTTGTTGTTGCCACCTTTCCCTAGAATTCTAACCCTCTTATCTCTAACGTACTCAACTAAATAATGATCCGATATATCAGTTCCCCCTCTATAAACATGTACATCCTGGAGCCTACCCATCAACCTTAAATTCCACCAAATACATAAATCTAACAAACTACTTTCCATACAACCACATCATACCTTTATATGTTTAACCTCTTTTTCATAAATATATATAAATTAATGCCAATTTCTTCCACCCATAGCTCAATTAAAGTCTCCCCATTTACATTTACACCCACCCCAGCACCCCAAAATTTACCTACATACTCACCCTCCATAACATTTTTACCCACTTTAGCATTGAAATCCCCAACCCCCCATTACTCTCATCACTTTATTCAAAACTCCCCACACATTCACTCAACAATTTTTCCCAGAATCTCTCTCTCTCCTCTACACTTCTCTTTTCCCTCCAGGTGCAAACACGCTTATTATAACCCACTTTTCACATCCAATCTTTATTTACTACACATAATCCTTGAATTATACATTTAGCCCTCTTTCCTGCCATAGCTTATCCTTCAACATTATTGCTACTGCCTCCTTTAGCTCTAACTCTATTTGAAACCCTGACCTATCCCATTTATTCCTCTCCATTTAAACTCTCCCACCCCCTTCAGCTTTGTTATCGACTTAAAAGCCAGGATTCCAGTTTCTTCTCATTCTAACATCCACAATCATCTCTTTCTTATCATTTGCACAACATCCCGCACATTTCAGACTTCCCCACTTTGACAATTTATTTCTTCTTATTCTTTTTGTAATCATTACTAGGAAAAGGGGTTACTACCCATTGTTCCCGCAGTTTAGTTGACTTTTACAACACGCATGGCTTACGGAGGAAAGATTCTTATTCCACTTCCCCATGGATCTAAAAGGAAATGTAAATAAGACCAAGAAACTATTAAGATAAAAATCAAAGAAAACTCAGATGAGTGTGTAAAATAAACGGTACATGTATGTGTATAAGTGTGACCTAAGTGTAAGTAAAGTAGCAGAGACATGCCTATAATCTTGCATATTTAATGAACAGAACAAAAGACACTCAGCAATCCTACCACATGTAAAACAATTACAGCTTTCGTTTTAACTCACTTGCAGGACGTAGTACCTTCCCTGGGTGAGTTGCTGTCTACCAACCAACTATCCTATCATATATATATATATATATATATATAATAGTATTAGGAGTCTAAGGTCGTTACGATATTTTACAGACCCGAAAACCCTAACTCGTTCTTCTTCTGTCTTCTTCTTCTTTCTCTTATGACCAAAGCTTTGGGTAAGGAAATGGGGTAAAGGAAGAAAAGGATGGTAAGGAAGGCAAATATTTGGAAAAAAAGGGATGGGAGGGGAGGGGGAGGGAGGGGGGGGGCGGGGGAGAGGGGGGGGGGAAGAGGTAGGCTAGTAAAAGGCAAGTGTGGCCCAACAAAGCAAAAAACCACTTTGGATTAGATTTTAAAAAAAGTGTTAATTGAGAGAGTTTGATAAGATATTCTTTTTAAAGAATAAAATGGGGTATAATACTGTAACAACTATAACTTACTAAAACGTCCAATTCCAGAGTCCACATAAGATATAAAAATAGTTATATAAGGTACAAGCATGAGCTGGACTCTCGTTCTGAATTGGAAGTTAATTATAAAATATACAACAAGAGTTGCCAAGGCAATTTAATATCGCTTTTTTATTTATTTTTTATTATATATATTTTTTTTTTTTTATTTTATTTTTTATTTTTATTATAATTTTTTTTTTATATTTTTTATTTTATTATTTTTCTTTTTTTTTTTTTTTTTTTTTTTTTTTTTTTGTGCCTTTTTTTTCTTTTTTTTTTTTTTTTTTTTGCAATTATGCTTTTTTTTTTTTTTTTTTTTTTTTTTTTTTTTTTTTTTTTTTTTTTTTTTTTTTTTTTTTTTTTTTTTTTTTTATGCTTTTTTTTTTTTTTTTTTTTTTTTTTTTTTTTTTTTTTTTTTTTTTTTTTTTTTTTTTTTTTTTTATTTTTATTTTTTTTTTTGCGATTGCACACCGGATATTTATGCGACAATGAAGCAATAATGTTCTGGCCAGTTTTATAGAATTACGTGACAATGGCTTCTTACAGTGGTGTCCCAGCCAATGTAAGATAGCATAATTTTTACATAAGAATTGTTATATAAGATGTCTCCCTAATTGGGGGCTATGATGTTCTCCAGTATACATAGAAGAGTTGTTTTCTGTTTTCCTTTTTTGGGTTGTCGAGGCTTACATTTATGGGGCAGTAAATAATCTTGTTGTATTGTAAATCTGCGCATTTTAAACTCTGTCTCTCCTCCTGGTATCGGTAATGAAGCGAAGAGCTCTATCTGGGACCCTTTGTAACCGTATCATGTTGGTCATTGGTTTGTTTAATGACAATGGGACACAAGGTAACGAGTATTGTCTAATTACATTTATACAGATGTTTTTTGACATTGTTGAGGGCTTGATTGAATCGAAAGAGACTGCTAAACCGTGCTTTGGCTATGTTGACTTTTATTCCAAGAGATGTTGAGTGGGAGCAGCCTGGTCTATTTCTATCCCAAAATCTTTGTTAGGGTTTCATATTGGCTACAGGTGTAGTAAACCTCAGATGAAGGATACCCCTTTTATCTTCAATTTTTGATGCCAAAACATCCTATCGTTCTAACAAGGACCTGTCCAAGGAATCAGTCGTGACATTCTCCCATTACTTTTCCAATAGATGTTCGACAAGTTCAATATTAATTTTTTCTATGACTCTCTCATACTTGTATTTTCCTGTTACCGGAGTTGATGAGACGACATAATAACATCATCTTCAAACTGTGTCATCATTGTAATTCATATAAAACTCTGGTTGAGGAAGGTCATTCACATAATGTGTGAACAGCAGTGGACTAGACATAGAACCGTTGTGGACAACCAGCAGTCGAATAAAGGCTCAGCCGACCTGCCATGAAAGGTGGGAATGATTTTTCTTTGAGTTAAAGAAATTATATATTACTCTGAGAAAAAGTCCATTATGTCTGGTAGGGTCAATGAGTTTGTATATAAGAATCATCATGCCATAAGCTAGACAAAAAGCTTTATGAACGCTCTCTGGTGGCAATTAGGGCAAGATTGCCCTGATGTTTTAGATTTGCTACAGTATCGAAAATAACAATTATTGCATGATTGGTACTCTATGTGTTCTAATGCCAAATTGTTTTTACAGTACCCATTCCAAAAATTTGGGAAATGATTGCAAAACTTTGATCTCAGGGTTTTTGCACACCCAATATTTTGCAAAATATTTTTACCGTACCCCCAAACTTCGAAAATATGAAGTGATGGGATGATCCCTTTATTTTATAGAAAAATTTAAAATAATGTATTGGAAAAAAAACACTTCGAAGAAAAGAAAAAAATCAGAAAACAGTTAATTATACCTTTTAAAGAGTTTACCCAAAATGAGTAGAATTTTTTTCCCTCATTCCTGAAACTGGAGAAATAAAAGAGAGATATCTCAGGTTCTGATCACCAGTCTCCTTACCTCGTCCTGTGACGGAAAATTGCTTTAAAAATGGTATTGAAGACGGGGAATGATTCAGATAAAAACATCACAGGTTGTCTTAGGAAAAAAAAAAACTCATTTTACAGTGTTAATAAGGATGTACAAGGACACAAAATTTTAATCATACCTTTCATTTTTAAAACTTCCGTAAGTAAAAAGGAGAAGCATTCTTTATTAACGAAGAGAGTTTAATACCATGTTTCACAATTTTGCTTTACTCAGGCAGACATGTAGTCTTTATCAAGAACCTTTTTGTTTATTTTTAAAAACAAATTTAAGAAGCAACTATAGGTACTATTTTAGGAATTGGCGAACTTTTCAACAGTTTTTTTGCTAGGACAGCTACGCTCCCTAACTGTTTGGTTGTTTAGGACAATCCCGGGGAATCCACCCGTCCTATCATTGTTGGGTAAGTTCTTATCCCCTTTGCGGGGAAATTTTTTTTGGATGCTCATTAAAAAACCCGTTATCTTAGGAAAAATTTCCCTCAGCAAAAATCTGAGTTGGTGTTTAAGTTAGTAAATTTGATGTCATACATTGATCTCCCGAGTTTTTTGATCAGTATTCCTGAAAAAGTGGATACGTTTTCGATGTCTTTCGCTAAGAATCCCTTTTTCCAAAAGATTTTGCTCTACGTAGTCGACTGTAAGATTGTCTTTGATGAAAAGTACAATGCCTAAAAAAAAAGTACGGTGATGGGAATCACTCTTTCTCTGTTTTTTAAGCAAGCTTTTCTTGGAAATTTTTGAGACTAAATTGCTTAACGATATTCTGCTTAATTTTGCAAAGTGGTTTAAATATGTTGATGTCTTTGCTGCTGCCGAGTGACCAGAACCATGATGATCTCTCTTATCTGGGTTTAATAGCGTGGCTGCCGCGATTAAATTTGCAGTTTAATTAGATAGGGACAACAAACTTCCCTTTGTAGATGTTTTAATCCACAGAGTTGATAAGAAGTTTAATCTGAACAGTTTATAGAAAATCCACTGTCATGTTTGTTATATTCAATATTATTCCAACCATGAATGAAGGACAAGAGAAAAGTTATTTTGTCAAGGGTTTTTTGAACAAGTATATGTAGTCCTGAATTTTGTAATTAGGAAATGGGAAGATTTTTTATATTTTCATTATATTCAGATGTCCTAAAGAATTCGCTGAGAAGGCACTGCTAGTGACCAAGACAACCTTTTATTGGATTGAGTTTAAAATAACATAAAACTCATTAAGAAATCTGCAAGTGTTCCCTAAAAAAGAACTAGTCATGTTGCCGAAACCCCTAAAAATGATCTAATATTAAAAACTGTGTTTAAGAATACCTTGACTGTCAAAACACATGTTGATTACACTCACCTTGGTCAGTGATGTTGGCGTGTATAAGGTACCTTGTTTGAGATAAGAATTTAGATTTTCACAGCATAAGTATTTCATTCGGACACAGCGAAAATCAATATCCATTAGTCAACATATCAAAGCTATTAACCGTCCAGCTAATTGGTCTGGGACCCACGTCATTGTGCCTAATAACTGGGTCATGAAGAAGGACAATCTAATTGAATCATTTTTGATTACTTTAACGTGATAACTACTTATTATACACAATAAATCAAGGGCTACAAAGGCTCAACTTCTTGATGACTGGACTTGTCGCAAAAATATTTATACAGATTGAAGGACATGTTTTCTTTTTCATTGAAACTGATGTATGTTTTTTTAACATAACCTAAGTTAGAAACCTTACCAAACTTAAACTAATGCATTCTTTTAGTGGAATTCTGCTAAAAATGCCATAGACCAGTTTATATGTATTAAAAATTTCTTTAATTGATATTTTTTTTAATTTTGTTCAAATTTTTGCAGATATATGCCACAATTTATTGAATTGTTTATTCTGCAGACAAAGCGGTCGAGTATACAGTGTGTATCAGTACAGAAGTTTTCACCTCACCTCACTGGGCGTCTGTGAGGTGAGGTAAAAACTTGCATATGAGCTAAATGCTCTTGAATTTTCTGAATCACTGGGTAGACAGATGCATATTGGGCCAGAAACCAAAGAATATCCTGAAGGCTGCGTAAACACAACAAAAAATCTATACCTTCAGGTCAGTCATTACAGCCTTCATGTCTATGACCATCAAAACCGAAATTGTGAAATTAGCTCGAGTTCGATGTAAAGATTGAGAGAACTTCTACTGAGGTTTTAAGATCATCTGTTTGATTTTCATGTGAATGAATTATTTATTATTTATTATTAAATTATTGTAAACTTATCTAAAATGTATTTAGTTGTATTAGGCTAAATTAAATTGTGCTTGTTATAATAACTTAATAGTAAACAATAATTACAATAATTTAATAATAAACAGACACACTGAAATATATTTTTTTTCGTTAGGTTCAGACAGATTTTGAATCATTCTGAACCTAACTAAAAAAATATATTTCCCTGTGTTCGTTTAGTATTAAATTATTGTAAACAATTTAAAATATATTTAGTGGGTTAGGCTAAAATAATTGGCTTGTTATAATAAGGCTAGGTAAGTTTTGCTAAGTTCCTTTTGGTGCAAAATTATAAATTTTTACATCAACATTAATGAAAAAATTATATCTTTAACGTATAGAGAAATTTTAGTAAGGACTTAATTTTAAATGAGCTCATTGCTAATTGACCAGTTTTTACATATTCGGCACGACATATATATATATATATATATATATATTTATATATATATATATATATATATATATATATATATATATATATTTAATATATATATGTAGTGCCGAATAGGCAGAACTTGCGATCTTGGCTTAAATAACAAACGCTCATCTTGCATATAGGACAAGCGAAAATTTGTGTATGCAATAATTTCTCAAAAAATCATTTGAAATAACGAAAAAAATATATTTCATTGTGTTTGTTTAGTATTAAATTATTGTAAACGTATTTAAAACATTATTTAGATGGATTAGGCTAAAATATATTGTTCTTGTTATAAATAAGTTAGGTAAGTTTTCTAAAATTCTTCTGGTGCAAAATTAAAAATTTTTACATTAACATTAATGAAAAAAATAAATCTTTAAACCTGTAAGAGAAAAATTTATAATGGACTTACTTTTAAATGAGTTCTTGCTAACTGACCAGTTTTACATATTCGGCACGGACATATATATATTATATATTATATATATATATATATATTATATATATATATATATATATATATATATATATATATATATATATATATATATATATATTATATAACTATTTTAAATTGTTGCATTTTCTAAGTTAAGATAAAATTCTATTATTATATGATCAATAGATGAGAGATGTTTTGTTTTCATCTCACATATTTTTTTGTGAGCTCCTTGGCTGCTTTCAGCAAAATATGGACGCATAATTATTATTTACCAAGACGACTGAGCTTTGATCATCGCTGTAACAGTGGCAGTGTTGCTTCATTACATCATTATCGTTTCGTTTTAATCTTCAACGTACAAATTGGAGTATTTGTGCGTGTGTACTCACCTAGTTGTGGTTTCAGGGGTCGACTCACAGCTCCTCGCTGTGTGTGTGTGTGTGTGTGTGTGTGTGTGTGGTGTGTGTGTGTGTTTGTTTGTGTGTGTGTGTACTCACCTGAGTTTGAGGTTGCGGGGGTCGAGTCCGAGCTCCTGGCCCAGCACTCTTCATTGATCGCTACTAGGTCACTCTCCCTGATCCGTGGCTTTTTCATACCTCTGCTTAAAGCTATGTATGGATCTGCCTCCACTAATCGCTTCCCAAATCTATTCCACTTTACTGACTACTCTGTGGTTGAAGAAATACTTCCTAACATCCCTGTGATTATCTGTGTCTTCAACTTCCAACTGTGTCCCTGTGTTACTGTGTCCAATCTCTGGAACATCCTGTTTTGTCCACTTGTCAATGCCTCTCAGTATTTGTATGTCGTTATCATGTCCCCCCTATCTTCCGTCCCCCCAGTGTCGTCAGGTTGATTTCCCTTAACCCTTTTCCTCGTAGGACATACCTCTTAGCTCTGGACTAGTCTTGTTGCAAACCTTTGCACTTTCTTAGTTTCTTACTGTTTTGGCTAGGTGGGGGGTTCCAAATGGTCCCGCATACTCCAATAGGGGCAAAACGTACACGGTGTACAGGGTCTAACGATTCCTTTTAAAGATGTCGGAAGCTGTTCTGAGGTTTGTAGGCCCCCATATGTGCAGCAGTTATTTGGTTGTGTGCGTTAGGGTGTCCCTGGTTTTACTCCCCCCAAAAGTCTTTTTCTTGAGTGAGGTTTGTGTCTCGGGCCCCCCTAGACTGTACCCCCGTCTGCAGTCTTCTTTCCCCTTCCTCAATCTTCATGACTTTCCCTTTGGGTGGGGATTGAACCCCAGGACCCAAATTGGGGACCAGGTCTGCAGCCTGTCCGATCCTTTGTAGTTTTTTCCTGGTTTCGATCGAGTAAATTCTTCATCAACTTACGTCTCTGAAAAACAGGGAACCTCAGAGTCTTTTCCTTCCGTCATGTCATTCACAAATACCAGAAACAGCATGGCCCTAGGACTGCCCCCTTGGACCCGCTGGTCACAGGTGCCCATCTGAACCTCGCCACGTACCATGACTCGCTGCGTCTTCCTGGCAAGTATTCCCTGTTTCTTTAGTGCCTTCCCTGTTTTCCCTGCTTGGTCCTCCGTTTTTTGCACCAATCTTTTGTAAAATTTGGTAAAATGCCTTTTGCAGTCCAAGATATGCAATCCACCCCCCCCTCTCTCTCTTGTCTTTTGATGTCCCCATGTCATAGAACTCCGTGGTTTGTGACACGGTTTTCCCCGCCCCTGAAACCTGTGGTGTGTTGTGAGTCTTTCCTTTCTGGTTTTCCCACCACTCTTCTCCTGATAATTTCTCATGATTTTGATCTATACATGTCATTTTGGGACACTGGTCTGTAGTTTATTGCTTCATGTCTTTTCCCCTTTTTAAAAGATTGGGACTACATTTTTGGGTGTCTTCATGCGTCAGGGAATCTCCCTGTTTGAAGATGTATTTAAAATTGTTGTTAGGGTTTCCAAGCCCTTGCTCCCTCTTCAATACCATGGGAGTGTTATCTGGCCCCATTTCCTTTGAGGTATCTGCCATCAGAAACCCCCTTACTTTTTCCCGGTTGTGTGCACTGTGTCTAGCCATGGTGGGGTGCCCCACCTCTCCGTCTTTCTGGAGCCCCCTTTTTTCTCCTTTGACCTTCTTTGAATCTCTTTTTTGAGTTCCTAATACTTTACGGTCATTTCTTGTTGTTTCCTCCTTCCTTCCCTTTGCCCGATTACCTGGTCCTTGACTGTTTTTTCCCCCTGATGTGGTGTACAACAGTTTCGGGTCAGATTTGGCTTTCGCTGCTAGCATTTTATATTGTCTTTGGGCCCCCCTTTTATCTGTGCTTTCGTTCTGGCTCTACGATGCTCTCCTTATTCCCTGGGTCCTTTGCCTTCTATATTTCTTTCCCTTCCCTAGACACTTTGGGTTTTTGCCTCCCCGCACCTTTGGGGTATACCTGGGTCATCCCGGCTTTTTCTTATTCCCGTTACCCTTGGGGAAAACCCCTCCTCAGCCCCCTTGCATTTTGTTGCTAATATTCCTCATTTCATTAATGGCTTCCCCGCCTTCTCTTTCCCCGCCCCCGTTCAGGAGTTCCTCATTCCGTGTAGTCCCCTTTCTTGCAGTTTGGCTTCATTTGTCCCGGCCTTCCCGCTTTTTCCCCCCACTTGTAGCTTGTGGTATTTGAAGTTTTTAAAAACCCCTGGTCACTGGGCCCCAAAGGGGTCTTTCATATGTGATGTCCTCGTAGATGCACTACTCAGGTGAATAAAGTCCAGCCTTGCGGTTCATCCCCTCCTCTCTCTCCTTTTTGTGTCCCTTCGTGTTTGGGAATGAAGTTTTCCAGTACCACCTCCATCATCTTAGCCCCCCTTGTTTCTTGGGGCCCCCAGGGGTCCGTTCTCCCCCAAACGATCTCCCTTTTGGTTTTAAAGTCACCCATGTCAGGACCTTTTCCCCCTGATGAGCTCTTTGCCATGTAGCCTTTTGTCAACCATCGCTCTATTGTCTGGTACTCTTGCCTTGGCCTCCTGTGTTTTGTGGTGGGTTATAATCACTGCTATTACCCCCTTGGGACCTCAGAGTGAAGCGTTCCGCTATTTTTTCACTGTCTCCTCTCTCCAGCTCATAAAATTCCGCGTTTTTGATCGCAAAACCATCCCCCACCCCCCCGTTCCCTTGTCTTTCCCCAGGATTTGGTATCCCCTTGGAAAGATGCATCTGTTATCATACTGTAAGCTTTTTTCTGTGAGAGCTATGATGTCCGTGATGCCCCTTTGATTTTCGCCATCCTCCCACTTATTTTTTATTCCCTCAGCGTTTGTGTACCATACCTTCAGTTTCCTTTCCAACATTGTGGTTTGGGGGGCTTGTGAGGGTGGGAGACCTGGTAGCATACTGTGGGATTCTATAGCTAGGTGTTGGGTGGAGGCTGTGGGTATGGATTGTAGTGTGTGTTGGGATGGTGTGATAGGTTGTATGGTTCTGAGAATAGTTGTGTGTGTGCTTGCCCTTGCTGTTCTGTTCTGCTCTGACTGACCTCTGCTGGTCCCATCCTTGTCTCTTTTCCTAGCTCCTTTCGCTTTTTTGTCCTCTCCCTCAGCTGCTGTCGTGCTGATTGTGTTCTGTGTGTGTGTGTGTGTGTGTGTGTGTACTCATTTAATTGTGGTTGTAGGGGTCGATACATAGGTCCTGGCCCCGCCTCTTCACTGATCGCTACTAGGTCCACTCTCCCTTCTCCATGAGCTTTATCATACCTCTTCCTAAAGCTATATATGGAGAATATGATGGCTTTGGCTCTCCCACTATGCTTTTGAATAAAGAAGGTTGTTTTCTAAGGTTCTTTTGGTACTAAAATATTAATTTTTACACTAACTTAAATGAAAGAAATATGTCTTTAAACATATAACACAAAATTGTAGAGAGGACTTAATTTTAAATGAGTTCTTGCTAATTGACAAATTTTACCTATTCGGAACGACATATGTATGTATATACGTGTGTGTGTGTGTGTGTGTGTGTGTGTGTGTGTTCTGTAAATATACTGTTTTAAAAATATATTTAAATATTTCGTATAAACAAAGCACAATTTCTTATGGTATTTCAGTGATATTAATTTCTAAAATATAACCAGAAATAATGATTATAATGTCTCATGTACATAAAAGTAGTTGGAACATTTTTACTGCATACAAAGAAAGCGGCACACCTAATTGTCAGTAAAATTATGCTCCTTACAGTCTGCAATAGGTGCTATTTAAGAGGTTTTGAATTTTATCCTAAATGCAGGCTATACCTGCATTTCAAAATGAGTAAGTGAAATCTTTGCTTTTTTTTTTAAATAAGGTTGATAAACTAACTCGGGTTTACCAACAGTTGGTTAGTTTTTAATACAAAGCTTTGCTATGCCAGTAGTTGCTTACTATTAATGGAAAAACACTAGTGAACAAGCCATTGCTTAATATTAATATAAAGCACTGTTAAACCAGCAGTTGCTTAACCATAATACAAAACACTGGTAAACCAGCGGTTGTTTTACCATTAATATGAAACACTGCCAGACGAAGCAATATATACCTAACCATTAACACAAATCACTGTTAATCCAGCAGTTGTTTTACTATTAATATAAAACACTTTTATGGTAGTAGATCCTTAACTATTAATAAGAAGCATTGGTAAGCCAGTTAATGTTTAAACTCGGGTATGGAGCACCAGCTAGCCAGAGGTTGCTAAGTCTCTACTGTCCAGCGATATAACGACAGCGTTTGTGTCATCACTGAATTTTATTTTTTCTTATCTAGATTTTTATTTTGCTTTTTAGAAACCTGATTTTTTATTAATTTCTAATGTCACGAATTTCCCTCTCTTTCTAACACGATTATATTTTACTTATTAACCCCTAGAATTTTTCATTATTTTCCTGATTGAATTTCCATTATATACTAACATGATCTTTTACTTTCTCACACAATGAGTTTTTTTTTCTGACTTCTGCATTTAATATCTTTTATTTACCTCGCACAAATAATCCGCACTGAGGAGACTAAAATTTACAAAGACTTGTCTGTTCACGACTTTGTCCCCAGACAAGCGGATGGATTCTGTGCACTCGGGGGTTTGTGCCACAGGTTTTTTGATCTACGTCCCTGTGTCTGTTGGTCTTTTCCAGGGCTTCTCTGTTTTCTTGTTCTAATGGACTACAACCACTACGTCACTACTACTACTACTACTACTACTCTCTTCCACTATTGTTTCCCCTACTTATCTACTTCTAGTTCTCCTACTGTCCTATTTTTGTCAATACCACTTTTGTACTACATAAAATTCAGCTAATACTACTATTACCACTACTACTATTATAACTACTACTATTACTACTAATATAACAACTAATAATATTACTTCTAATATTACTACTTCTGTTACTACTACCACAATTATAACTATTACTATTGATATTACTATAACAACTGATAATATTACTTCCAGTGTTATTAGTACTTTTACTGCTACCCCTATTATAACTACCATTATTAGAACTGCTACTATTACTACTACCAATATTATTACTACTATAACAACTAATAATATTACTTCTAGTGTAAATACTACTATTACTACTGCCACTATTATAAATGCTACTATTACTACTACTACTACAACAAATAATATTACTTCTAGTACTACTACGATTACTACTACTATCAGTTCTATCTTCGGTCTCTGCCTTTTTTTCTCCCAGTCATTTGTGACTGCTAATAGTTTTTTCACTTCACTATTATTTCTACCACTATTCCTAACTTTACCACTACTATTTCTATCGCTATTCTATTCCCTCCACCAGCTTTACTACAACTTCCTCTGTGGCAATACCATTGCCACTCCTTTCTCCGCCCTCCCTCATAAATATTCTGGCCGTCTTCGGTGTGACTTCTCCTTGGTCGAAGTCGGGCCGAAACGTCGAAATAATTGTGTTTCAATCATGGTATTGTGACATTTTATTCTTTATCTTATTATCCAGCACCTTAAAGTTTATTTGCTTTCTAAAATGCTGATTATTTTTTTATTTTCTAAAACTTTGTCTTTTTCTTGCTAAAACCTTGAATTCCACTTTGGTCATCAACCTCTTGAATTAGATTTTGCTACTAGCAATTGAATTTACACTTTCTCTCAAACACATAAAGCCTTATCGTGTTCCCCAGCATCTCTAATAGCTCCTTTTATTCAGCCTTCCTCCACCTAGCACCTTGAATTCTACTTTGTTACCAATCATCATTAATGCCATGTTATCCCTCTTCCCTTTGAATTCCATTTTCTTACCAACATCTTGAATTTTAATTATCTGCTTCCTATAATTTCACCCTGTCTCAATATCATATTTAATTTCGCCTTTTTTCTATTACTCCCGGTCACCTTTAAGAGTACCTTGGCTTCCAGCACAACCCACTTTGCTCTCAAGTATCTTCATCTTCTATTCTCCTCAGCATCTCCTCCTCGGTCCACAACATCATAAATTCTTCAGGTGTGGAAGATGGATAGTTCACCTCAAGATCAATTATCCACAAACTTGATCAGCTTGTTGATCTGCTCATTCTCTTTCATGTGGAATTAAGTCTTCTTGAATCTTATCTTGACTAATTAGATATCCCAGAAGGGTTACCTTCAAGTGGTTGCCTACATTTTTTTCTTAAAAGTTTCGTTAATGACTCAGGAACGCCTAATCCGACCAGCTTCTAATTTTCGGCAGATTTACTGCAAGTAGTAGTAGATTTATGCAGCTATTGGAGCCAGCAGGTGCATTCTACACAGTCTCATAATGATCGTTTCAGGATTCTTGGAGTGAGCTATGGAGCTTTCATAAACCTTTCTTAAAACTTGCTTCAGTCATTCCATACTGTTGTGTTCTACTTAGGAGAAGGCTGCGAAAGTTACTCAAATGTGTACGAGCATATTTACCAAATCGGAGATTCTTGAGGAAAGTAGGGGCACGCGGAATTTTTTTCCTGGATTGAGGCGTGGTTGGACAGATAGGAAACAGAGAATTTACATAAATGGGGAGAAATTAGAATGGGGACGCGTCACAAGCGGTGTTCCATAGGAGTCAGTGTTTGGGCCCTTTGTTATTCACAAAATACATAAATGACATAGGTGAGGGAATAAATAACGACATAAGCAAGTTTGCCAATGACACCAAAATAGGCTGTCGGATAAATTTTGATGACGACACTAAAGCGCTGCAGGAAGTTCTAAATAGACTGATGCAGTGATCGGAAAAATGGCAGATGCAGTTTAATACAGACAAATACAAAGCTCTAGGCCTAAAGAAAGAAAATATCCATAGCGTTTATGTACTAAAAAATGTAAACCTTAATGACTCTGAAAGCCAAAAAAATTAAGAGTTCTGGTTAACAGTAATCTAAAATCTTGGCTTCATATCAAGAAAGATAAATAACGGAACCCTCAGGTTATTCTTCAACTGTATATTTCGCTGGTTAGGCCTTATTTATATTATGCTGCACAGTTCTGGTCATCGCATTAAAAAACAGACAAAAGTCATAAATCCTCTTAGCATAGACTGAGGGCACTGAAACTGCAGTCTAGAAAGACTCAGCAATAGTGGGACATAAATGAGGTGTATAAATGGAATACAAGAATAAATAATTGGGGTGTAAATAATATGCTAAAAATATCTAAGCAAGACTATTCGCAGCAATGGGTTCAAGATGGCCAAAAATTAAATCTAGAAATGTGTAGGAAAGCGATGGATTAATATTAAAGCTGCGGGGTCATTGAAGGTAAAACCTTGAGTAGTTTTAACAATAGGTTATACAAGTACATAAGTGGGTGTGGGTGGGTGTGACTTAGGCGGCCTGCTACAGTACTCCTTATATAAACTCGTGCAATAAGCGTTATACTGACATTTTTATCAGTTTTCTTAAATGTAAATACTTTATATATTTATTCTATGGAATCTGTTGTATTTGCAGTTAAATAAATAGACACGGGAATAAATAGTAATACGTTATACATAGTGTGCTAAACATGTTATGATAATTTATTACGCATAAAGATGGGTCCACCTCTGGTGTAAATTGTAGGGGCCATAGCCTCGGAGAAGTGGATAAAAAGGCTTCGAGGAAGAATATTAGGATTTCTTCCTGAAGCCGTAAGAATATTCCCCTTCCCCTACCCCCCATCTTTTCATTCTTTTTTACCAATAGGTATATTTTATTACATAATATGGTACAAAAGATTTAAGAGATACATTGTTGATATAAAGATGCCACATACAGTATATGAGGTGTGAGAGATACATGTCTAGTGCATATTGTTACGTGTTTGTCACTGATTATAATGCGAAAATCTCATCCAACTTTTCAGAGCTGGGGTGCGTGCCCAAAATACAGCAGGCATTATGTATAATATATATTATATTATACAGTAGAATAAACATGAGAGTGCTGAAGAAATAATGTACATGTTTATTGGTCGTCTATGATGACACATCCAGGACACATCGTGATGTGTCCATCTGTTGCTCTTTTTGTGGGTGTGTAAATTTAGTTGCTCTAGTTGTCTATTGGCTCTAGTAGTGTGACGTACTCAGACATCATACCACGCCGGTATTATCAACCAGTGAGTATTATCGCCAGTTAGTGATCTCACTCTAGCTTCCCAGGGCTATAGACAATAAGTTGAGAGCTGGTAGCTGGAGAGAGAGAAAGACCAGGCTCTAGCTGAGATGCAAGGGTAGTTCTGACGTCTATTTAAGATGTGTACTTTAGATGTGTCCAAGAGATATAATTACGACCTTTCAGTGTATATGTAATTTCGGTTTGTCTCTAACTCGGGTAAATGTCTGAATTGTTTTATGTAGCACTTTGCTGTACTGTGGGAGTTGTGTGTAGACAGAAGATACTTCACTCAAAATATGCGCTTGTGGGAATGCGACGAATATCTACTTATTTTTTTCCTTTTCAGTAAGTCACTATAGGGCGACTTAGTAGCATTTAGGATTTAGCTGAGAGTTTCGGAGTTTTCGGAGTTAAGGATGCTTGAAGGAGCTTTTCTTTACACGTACGCACACTCAAATGCAAAGTAATGTAAGTGGAACTTTAAATTAGCAAAACTGAAGAATATGTAGCCCAATACGCAAACACACATTATATAAGGAGATAGGAAGGTGTGTCTGGGCTGCGGGAACTGGCAGGCGTCACTATGCTAAGTGGTTAGGCATGGTTTCTGTGTGATGATTAGGTCTCTGGTGAAGGTGCCTGTGTTGAGTGGTGGGGAAGGCGTCTCTGTACCGGGTGTTGTGGAAAGTTTCTCTGGTTAAGAGGTAGGGAAGACGTCTCTTCACTAAGTGGTGGGGAAAGCGCCTCTGGTCAGAGTGGTGGAGATTGCACCTCTGTACTGAGGGAAAGGAAAGCCGTGTCTGCTGTGTCGTTACGATGGCGGTTGTGCGAAAGGCGTCTCTGTGCGTGATTGTGGGGAAGGCGTCTCTGCACTCAGTGGCGGGGAAGGCGTCTCTGCACTCAGTAGTGGGGAAGGCGTCTCTGCACTTAGTGGTGGGGGAGGCGTCTCTGCACTCAGTGGTGGGGAAGGCGTCTCTGCACTTAGTGGTGGGGGAGGCGTCTCTGCACTCAGTGGTCTGTTTATAAATTATTATAATATTTACAATTATTGTTAACAGTGATGGTCATCGCTCAGATGAGAGGTAGGAGTGTAAAATACATCCTGTTACAGAAAGAAACTTAAAACAGTAAATGCCGCTACTCGTGACTGCCTCGCCACTCACTGATGTTTTGGAATACATTTCATTGCTTAAGATTTGTTGCGTGTTTGTTATCAATTTCGACACCCTGATTTAACAAATAATGCTTAAATATATGCATCATATACTGTTTTTTAACCAGTCGCCTAGTGAGTGTCCCTTGTCATATAACAGGCCTCATAATGAATGTAGATAGGGGAGAAAAGGTTCACGGGGAGAAAGATAAAAATCGGGTTACGCAGTATTTGAGACTGGAAACTATCAGTTGGGGTCATGTCTGTAATGTACGGACGTACATTGTATTGTTTCAGGGTAGAGGGGTGGTTCCTGTAACGATGGCTACTCGAGGGTCTGTTAACTGTATGGAAAGTTTCAGTTATATTTCCATTGATTTTTTTCAATAAGAAACAACAAAGAAATATTACACTGTTCAAAAAGATTACTACGCACACTTTGATGTGACAGCTGGAAACCAGGACAAGTCATGGGCTTCCCATAAAGACTATCCTCTTAGTGTTGTGTTGAAGAACTAAGGCAGTATAGGAAAGGTAGCAAAAAAAATATTTTGATTTGGTGTTGCAGCGATCTGGAAGGAACATTACAGGAACTCTTGTTCCTGTAATGTACAAAGATACGACACAAAAAAAAATGTATGCAAACCTTCCATCTACCCTATTACCTGTTGCTGCTGGACCAGACATACTATTTCCAATACAACCTGAAATCCTTGAAATTTTTTCTCTAAGCCCTGAACGAGAAAGGAGTGACGGTGATGATGCAGATTTCCAGCGTAATAGGGATAAGACAGAACCTCAAGATTTTTCAATAAGTAAACTTTATGATCTGGTGAAAGACTTTGGTCTGGAGTTTATCTGGAGTTTATCTGGAGAGAGTTCCGGGGGTCAACGCCCCCGCGGCCCGGTCTGTGACCAGGCCTCCTTAGGTCAGTGTCCCAGGATGCGACCCACACCAGTCGACTAACACCCAGGTACCCATTTTACTGATGGGGAACATAGACAACAGGTGGAAAGAAACACGTCCAATGTTTCTACTCTGGCTGGGAATCGAACCCAGGCCCTCACCGTGTGAAGCGAGAGCGTTAACCACCAGGCCACCAGAGCTAAAGTTTCTGCTCAGATTTTAGGGACGATACTTAAAAAAAGAAATTATCTCCTGGCACATCTTTCTTCTGGTATCTTACCTGGAACATACAGTTTGTTACATGTTTTGCTCCAGAAGGTGATTCGGTTTACTGCACAAGTGTTATTGGTTTAACAGAAAAGTTTGGTGTGAAGATTAATATTGATAGGTGGAGACTCTTCGTAAATTCCTCTAAAATATGTCATAAGGCCATTCTTCTAAACAATGGTAACAAGTCTGTCTCTATTCTTGTGAGTCATTCTGCGCATTCGGAAGCAGTTTTGAAATCGGGAGCTGGTTTTAAAAAAGATTAGCTTCAAAGATTACAGATGAATAATTTGTGGGGACTTGGAGATACTTTTTATATTGCTTGGGCATAACAGTGGGGATACGCAAAGTTTCTTATGTGAATGGGATTGCACAGCCAAGAGTTTACACTGGTACACGAAACAATGAACGTGTAGGAAAAGATTTACACCAGGGACAAGAAATGTAGCATAAAAAAATACGGTTAATAAAAAAAAAATCCTCCTGTCACTTCTGCTCTTAAAACTTTGCTTAATGAACCATTTGTGAAAACTTTACCATGATATAGAGACAGTTTTTATTTTATGTAAAAGACGTTTCCAGGATTGTCAGATGTCAAGTTCAGACATGACCTTCATGTCTGGCTAGATTTAAGGAACCTTTCTCAGGATGAGAATTTCGAAACCTTTCGTCTTGATGTTGAAAAAAATGAAGCATGGATTGCCTTTTTTTTCCAACATCAAGATGTAGTTTGTGCCTACAGGCCACAAACTCCAGCGAAATCCTGAACACAATGTTCAAGAAGTTCTAGGTCTTAATACGAGTAATGGGAGTCTCAGAGTACATTTCCTGGATGCTCATTTGGACAAGTTTCCGGAAAAACTGGGAACTTCTAGTGACGGCAAAGTGAAAAGTTTCATCAGGAAAGAAAGGAGATGGAGAGAAGGGAAAAAATGTAAATGGAGTGTCAAAATGATGGCCGACTGCTGGATGTTCACAGAGACACCACAAAAAAAAATATACAGACGAAAGTGTAACAAGGGCAGTTTTGAAGGGAAAAAGAGTTAAAATGGAGTCTGGAACTTAGTACTGGTAAATTTCTTAAATATTTTAAATGATACTGGGTTTAACTTGAATAAGTATACCTTTTTCCTGCATGGCTTTTATTTGAAACTATACTGTTTTATAGATTGACTTTACGTATAAAGTTCTGTATCATGTTGTGAAGAAATCTTACGTGACGGAAAAACTGATACTATATTTGCAAGAAGAAACTCAGATACATGCACAGTACAACACAGTAACTGAAACACCTTTTAATTTGTAACATTCTGTCTGTCTTATGAGACTGAGAGAGAGCACCTCACGTGTGAGCGCCACTCAGCACCTCATGTGTGAGCGCCACTCAGCACCTCATGTGTGAGCACCTCTCAGCACCTCACGTGTGAGCACCTCTCAGCACCTCACGTGTGAGCACCTCTCAGCACCTCACGTGTGAGCGCCACTCGGCACCTCACGTGTGAGCGCCACTCAGCACCTCACGTGTCAGCGCCACTCAGCACCTCACGTGTGAGCACCTCTCAGCACCTCACGTGTGAGCACCTCTCAGCACCTCACGTGTGAGCGCCACTCAGCACCTCACGTGTGAGCGCCACTCAGCACCTCACGTGTGAAATGCTCACTGGAATATTAATTATTTTCCAGTTAGTATTATTAAATTAGGTGTATATGTGTTCACATGTTATGTATGTGTCATAATATCAGTGCTCAGACGTTTTACCCACTACTCAGGACAGAGACACCTTTCCCTCTAAACACAGACATCTTCCCCACCACTCAATACAGAGAAGCTTTTTCTCTACTCAGATCGTGGTCACCTTCCCCACCACTCAGTACAAAGACTCCTTCCCAGCCACTCAGTACAGAGATACCTTCACCACTAATCAGTACAGACATGCCTTCCCCAACATTCAGTACAGAGATGCCTTCCCCACTAAGTACAGAGATGCCTTCCCACCACTCGGTACAGAGATATCTTTCCCTCCAATCAGCCACAGGGGCACCGATACTATTGTTCATAACTGCACTTTTTCAGATGTAAGCACTGCACTTTCCACCTCTAATACACAAGTCTTCCTAATCGGTTACCCTGAAATAAATACACACACACACACCACACACACACACACACACACCACACACCACACATATATATATATATATATATATATATATATATATTATATATATATATATATTATATATATATATATATATATATATATAACACTGATCTCTGGCCGAAGGAGACTCGAACCTACGAACCTTGGAACAAGGTACGCAGTGCTTTCCCATTCTCACCATACTGGACCAATACCTTGGCGCCCAGCTTGCGCTAGACGTTAATCCAAGGCAGCCAGCTTTCATGGAGAAGGGTTACAGTGTGGTGAGAATGGTAAAGCACTGCGGACCTTGTTCTAAGGTTCGTAGGTTCGAGTCTCCTTCGGCCAGAGATCAGTGTTTGTGTATATTTCGCCTGCTCTTGCGAATTCCTTGCATTGTTAAAATCTCTAGTAAGGCTGATGCATGCAGGGGATGAGATGAAAAGCTGTAAGCCTTCTTCCTGAAAGTTGGCTGCCTTGGATTAACGTCTAGCGCAAGCTGGGCGCCAAGGTATTGGCCCAGTGTGGTGAGAATGGTAAAGCACTGCGTACCTTGTTCCAAGGTTCGAGTCTCCTTCGGCCAGAGATCAGTGTTTGTGTATATTTCGCCTGCTCTTGCGAATTCCTTGCATTGTTAAAATCTCTTGTCAGACAGGTTTCAAGTTGGAAAAATTCAGATTCAAAAAGGACATAGGAAAGCACTGGTTTGGTAATAGAGTTGTGGATGAGTGGAACAGACTCCCGAGTACAGTTATTGAGGCTGAAACGTTGTGTAGTTTTAAAAATAGGTTAGATAAATACATGAGTGGGTGTGGGTGGGTGTGAGTTGGACTTGACTAGCTTGTGCTGCTGGGTCTGGTGCCGTGCTCCTTCCTTGAGTGGAGGTGACTGGACTGGGTGGGTCGTTGGGCTTATCGGGAGGGGTCATTGGGCTAATCCGGGGGGGGGGGACATGGACCTGCTCCGCATGGGTCAATTGGCCTGTTGCAGTGTTCCTTCTTTCTTATGTTCTTATGTTTTTACCTGGAGTGTGTGTCAGGATCATCGCTCCCTGTGGCTCCGTCCATGCATGTAGTACATGATTTTGCAGCCAGTATTCAAAATAATGTTCAAGGTAAAACGTATGCAGTAAGTGACAATGCAAAGTTGAGAAATACATGAAACTAGACATCCGAGATTAACAGGTAACTAAGATTAAAAGATACAAAATTCTTATTGATCAAAGATTTATAGTACGTAGAAGGTTGTACTAAGGTGTATAATGTTGATAGAAATCTATTACATAAATGTGCTCTGTAAAAAACACAATAAAAAATGACAAATATATCTCATGTTTGCTCATGGCTTTTTAGCGAACCACTTCCAGCCTTAATTATATCCAAATTATAAAAAATCTATAATTAATTTTAATAAACAGCTGGGAAAAGCATGACAAATGTTATGCTTATTTTAGAAGCATGGAAGATAAGAATTGCAGAATTCTTATTGATCAATGATTTAATGTACCTAGCTTGTAAAAAAGCAATATTACGTTAATGCTAAAACATATTACAAAAATGTGCAGCACTATGACTTACGTTATGTGGGCAATTTAAAAAAAATAATTTAAGCATTTGGAAAAGCAACTTTAAAAACATAATAATCTAACTAAACTAAAAACTTCATCACTCTCCTAAAATTGCATTACTAAATTAGAGATGCAACAGGATTTATTCAAAAATAAAAATGCATCAGTATCAGTTTTAAAATTTCTAGAAGAGGAATAAAAGTTCAATTAAAACACACGTTGTATGATTTTCATTTCCTTATCTAACAAATCATTCTGTATTTGTTGACCTAAATATATAAAATGTTCCATAATTTTATATACATATTTTTTTATCTAATATTGTCACGAAATATCATATACTTTGTTTTACTAGTCTTAATTTGAAGATTTTAATCGCGCACATTATCACAGCGTAATTTGGTTATAAAATTTTCATTTGAATAAGCCGAAAGAACAAGATCAACTGAATATGCAATGACATTTACTCTAAGCAAGTGGAACCTAACCTCCCACTTCAGTAGAGGCAGTATCTTTAATCACATTATCTATGTATAATTTAAAAAGTGAGGGGGGGGGGAGGAGACACGACTTTGTCTTACATTTATCCCGCCTCACACAAATCTTGCTTCCTGGTTGCTTAAGATATAATAAGATATTCACTATCAGGAGGGATACCTCTATCAATTAGAATAAAATAATCTACCTAGTCAAACGCCGTAGACTGATTCATGAAAGTACTACATGCCATTCTTCAGTCTTCAAGTAAGGCCTAACAGTTTCAACATATTTGTTAGTAGTAAATAATCCTTTATTGAACCCAAATTGTTTCAAATACAATGTGTGATATGCTCTAATATATTAAACAAAAGAATTTCAAATAATTTCAGTTTGTTGCACTTTTGGATTTCGAGACGGTTTTTGAAAGGGTGAATAGTAGAGGAATGTGGCCGGTGTTGCAAATGTCAAGAATCGGTAAATGGCACTAAAAGCAATAAAGAGGTGAGTGAGGATCAGGTTATGTTTTTAAAAAAAAGAGAGCTATTTTCCAGTAAAATAAAACCTCGGAAACAGATGTAAGATGTTATAATGTTTGCTTATCATTTTTATGGATGAGTTTGCAAAAGACCTAGATGCAACATTGTTGAAGAGAGGTGCGAAGTTAAGAGATAATGAATCTGATACCGACTGGTAGTTGTGACAGTTGGTTTTTGCTGAGATATGGGAAAATCTACACGGAAATTATTGTACGTGTTTCGGGGTAGTGTGTAATTGAAGGAAAATATAAATGAACATAGAAAATTGCTGTAGGATGAAAGTAACAAGACTTTTGGTAATGACTAAATGGATATGAAATTGGAAACAGAAAGTTGGAAGTTAGTATATTTAGTATATTAACAGATGATTCTACGGAAGTAGATGTGAACAATCCGATACTCATAAAGAAAAAAATAACGTCAGGTTTTAAGGGCTGTGTAGAGAGAAGTTATCTATTTAGTAGGAGACAGTGTAAACTTCGAGAGCAAATGATTTTCAGCTTAGAAATTAATGTCAATAGTCTAATACTTGTGCATATACTCTGATAGCTTCAGTTCATAGGCCAAGCCATGAATCCCGTGATCCCCGTTTGCACCTCTCACATAGGCCGCCGCTCGGAGCCCTATTACTTACTTTAGGCTAGACTTTGTGGACAGGCAGACAGACAGTCCGGGCTCTGTCACGAATACTCAGTACAATGCTTCTATAATAGTTCACAGTTGCATTTCTAGCTACCATCACTTCTAACCACAAACCCAAAATTAGAAGACTGTGGAATTACAGAATTTACTATTCAGAAGACAGAGGAGAGGTTATTGAGGTGCTCTGCGCATTCAGAGAGAAACGGATGAGGTTCACCAATAGTGCGTATTAATCCATAAGGAAGGAGGTGCAGGTGTGATCCAAGGAAGAATTGTAGTGCAGATACGAAATTTTTAAGTGGTAGAGGCTAGAGCATCAAGATGACAAGTGGGACCGTGTTAGATCGGGGTGAGTGAAGTGTTTTCCGGGATTTAGAATGCTGTTGGAGTGTGAGCATAGGTAGCATTTATGAAGGGAATCAAGGAAACTAGTTCGGCAGACCAGAGTCCTAGAGGTAGAAGGATGTAATCATGGACTTGTAGCTTAGAAAGCTCTCTACACGAATGCGAAGTCTGCATTTGCGTTAGTGGACGTGAAGTTGAATGACTTGTTTAGATGGGTGAGTAGCTAAGAAAGTTATTTACATTGAATGTACTCAGCTATTTGAGGTTGTAGGGGTCAAGACTCAGCTCCAGACCCCGCCTCTTCACAGACCGCTACCGTGTCCTCTCTCTCCGTCCTCCATGAGCTTTATCATACCTCGTCTTAAAACTATGTATGGTTCCTGCCTCCACTACATCACTTGCCAGACTATTCCATTTCATGACAACTCTATAGCTGAAGAAACACTTCTTAACATCCTTTTGACTCATCTGAGTCTTCAACTTCCAATTGTGACCCTCTGTTTCTGTGTCCCATCTCTGGAACATCCTGTCTTTGTCCACCTTATCTATTCCTCGCAGTATTTTGTATGTCGTTATCATGTCTCTCCTAGCCCTCCTGTCCTCCAGTGTCATCTGGCCGATTTCGTAGGACATTCCCCATAGCTCTGGAACTAGCCTTGTTGCAAACCTTTGCACTTTCTCTAATTTCTTGACGTGCTTGACCAGGCGTAGGTTCCAAACTGGTGCTGCATGATCTAGTATGGGCCTGACGTACACGGTGTAGAGAGTCTTAAACGATTCCTTACTGAGGTGTGTGTGTGTGAGGTAGGTGTGTATGTGTGTGTGTGTGTGTGTGTGTATGTGTACTTGCCTAATTGTGGTTGCAGGGGTCAATTCACAGCTCCTCTGTGTGTCTGTGTGCGTGCGCGTGTGTATTTATGTGTGTGTATGTATGTGTGTGTAGCAGTCATTAGTTGTCAAAGTGTACTCACCTAACTGTGGTTACAGAGGTCGATTCATATGTCCTGTAATCCTGTGCATATAAATGTACTCACCTATACCTACTCACCTACTCACCGCCTCTTCATTGGTCGATACTAATTCACTCACTCACTGTTCCATGAGCTTTATCATACCTCTTCTTAATGCTATGTATGGAACTTGCCTCCACTGCTTCACTCTCCAGATTCTTCCAATTCCTGACAACTCTAAGGCTAAATAAATACTTCCTAACTTCCCTATGGCTCATCTGGGTTTTCAGCTTCCAACTGTGTCCCTTTGTTCCTGTATCATATCTCTGAAACATTCGAGCCCTGTCCACCTTGTCAATTCCTCTCAGTATTTTTATACGTTGTTATCATGTCCCCTCTATCCCTCCTATCCTCTAGTGTCATCAGATTGAGTTCCCTTACTCTCTCCTCATAAGGCATATCCTTCAGTTCCGGGACTAATCGTGTTGCAAATTTTTGCATTTTGTGCAGTTTCGTGACGTGTTTGGCTATTTGAGGGTTCAATACTGGTGCTGCATACTCCAGTATAGGCCTGACGTATAAGGTGTACAATGTCGTGAATGACTCCTTACTCAGATGTCTAAATGCTAATCTCAGGTTTGCCAATCTCCTATATGCTGCTGCAGTTATCTGATTGATTTGTGCCTCAGGGGACATGTTCGTTATAATGCTTTCCCCAAGATCATTTTCTTTAAGTGACGTTTGCTAACCTGTATGCCTCTTGCGGTGTTCTGTGTCCTTCCCCAGTCTTTATGAACTTACACTTACTGGGGTTAAACTCCAAGAGCCATTTGTCGGACCGGACCGGGCTTGTAGTCTGTCCAGATCCCCTTGTAATCTTAACTGATCCTCGGCTGCTTGTATTCTCCTCATCAGTTTCACATCATCAGCGAACAGTGACACTTCTGAATCTATTCCTTCCACCATGTCATTCACGTATACAAGAAAGAGCACCGGACCTAGGATTGACCCTTGTGCAACCCCACTCGACACATACACCCACTCTGACACTTCATCACGTACCAACACTTCGTTTCCCTCCTGTCAGATATTCCCTGATCCATTGCAGTACTTTCCCTATTATTCCAGCCTGCTCCTTTAATTTTTGCACCAGTCTCTTATGTGGTACTGTGTCAAAAGCCTTCTTGCAGTCCAAAAAGATGCATTCTACCCATCCCTCTCTCTCCTCTCTTACTTCTGTTACCTTATCGTAGAACTCAAGTAAATTTGTGACACAGGATTTTCCATCTTTGAAGCCATGCTGATTGTCATGTATGAGTCCAATCTTTTCAATGTGTTCCACCACTCTTCTGATAATCTTTTCCATGACTTTACATACTGAACAAGTCAGTGACACTGGTCTGTAGTTTAACGCTACCTGTCTGTATCCTTTCTTAAAAATTGAAATTACATTTGCTGTCTTCCACGCCTGAGGCAACTGCCCAGTTTCGACAGATTTACTGATGATTGCTGCTAGTGGCACACACAGTTCCTCTGCTCCCTCTCTCAGTATCCATGGAGATATGTTATCTAGGCCCACCGCTTTTGAGGTATCTAGTTCATCTAGCAATTTCTTCACTTCTATTTTGGTTATGTGTATTGTGTCCAGCACCTGCTGGTGCACCCTACCTCCACTGTTAGCTGGAAGCATCCCTGTCTCTTTTGTGAATACTCTAAATCTTGTGTTTAGTTCATCACATACTGCCTGGTCACTCTTTATGAGCTCCCCTCCTACTTTCCTCAGCCTGATTACCTGGTCCTTGACTGTTTTTCTCCTAATGTTACTATATAACAACTTTGGTTCAGATTTGGCTTTTGATGCTATGTCATTCTCATATTGCCTCTGGGCCTCTCTCCTTATCCCTGCATATTCGTTTCTGATTCTTCTGCTCAACTCCTTGTTTTCTTGAGTTCTTTGCCCTCTATACCGTTTCCATGCTCTAACATACTTTTCTTTGGCCTCTTTACACTTCCAGTTAAACCAAGGGCTCACTCTGGTCTTACCATTTTTTCTGTTACCCTTTGGTATGAACTTCTCTGTCTCCCTGCACTTAGTGGTCACTAGTTCCATCATTTCATTTACTATCTTTCCCTTTAGTTCTCTTTCCCACTGCACTTCATGCCCAAAACTTCCGATTCCTGTGTAGTCCCCTTTTTTTTGAAGTTCGGCTTCTCTCGTTGTTCTCGTGCTGCTGCATTCTCCACTGTTAACTCTACAAGGTATTCAGAACTCAGGACATCATGATCACTGGCACCAAGGGGTCTTTCGTGTGTGATATCTCCTATGTCTGATGTTGCAGCCTTGCTGCAACATCCTCTCCTCTCTTTCTGGGTATATCCCTAACATGTTGGTGCATGAAGTTCTCCAATACAGTCTCCAACATCTTAGCGGCCATGTTTCTGGTCCCCCATGTGGCTCTAGATTTTCCCAGTCAATCTATGATTGAAATCCCCAATTATAAGTAATTTTGTCCTACCCATATGAGCCCTCCTGGCCACTTCAGCTAGTGTATCCACCATTACCCTATTGTGCATCCTCCTGCTGTTCAGTGGTGGGTTATACATCACTGCTGTCATCACCTTTGACCCCTAGTCTGAAGTGATCCTACAATGAGGTCGTCTGTTTCATTTCTGTCCATTCCTCCCATTTCCTCAAAACTCTACTGTTTTTGATTAGCAGTGCTACTCCTTCCCCTCCTCTGTTCTCTCTGTCTTTCCTAATAATCTGATATCCATGTGGAAAGATTGCATTTGTTATCCCTGTAAGTTTTGTCTCTGTTAGTACTATGATGTCCAGTGATGCATCAATGATTCTTGCCACTCTTCACTGTTATTTATTATTCCATCTGTATTGGTGTACCATACATTTAGCTTCTTTTCCATTATTGTATTTTGGGAGATGGAAGAGGAAAGTGCAGGCTGGGAGGGTGGGAGGCAGGTCAGAATATTATGGGAGGCTGCTGTGATTGTGAAATTGGTGCTCAGGGGTGTGGGGGCTATGGAGTGTGGTTTGTTTCGGGTTATTGTGTTTGGTATGTGGTGACGGGTTGTGGGGTTTCTGTAAGCATTTATGTTTCATGTTCCCCCAAGGCTGAGCTTTCTTGTCGGTCGTTGCCTGTCCTGTTTCTCGTGTTCAGTCTCGATTGAGGCAAACTTGTTGATAATCTGGAGAGTCCTTTAACAGTGGCTTTTGTTGTAGTATCCTGTTCCATACCACGTCTGTCCTGAATGTCAATTTAATTAGTCAATTTATTCCCTCGAATACCCCCGAAGTCTGTGAAATTTTTCTTCCTGAGACATGTCCTTGTCTTCTGTTATTGCAATGACGTTCTAAATATCTGTTTCTTCCCAATGCTTTCTTTCATCATAGGTCTTCCCTTCAGCCTCCTGAAGCCCATGAATAAATATTGACCTCTCCCTCTCTTCTTCCCAATTCTTTACCCTACTCTCTGGATCTGATTTAAGCATCTCCTTTGTTGTTTCCCTTATCTCCCGGGCACCCTGATTGCCTGATACTACTGCTGCAGGCTTCTTAGCTCCATCCTCTCCTTCAGTCCCCTTGCTGCCCACTGATGTTCCCATTTCAGTCACCTCGCTCCTTTCGGACCTCATCTTTTATCCTGCTTCAGCACATCCATTTCTTCCTCGAGTCTCTGTATCTTTGCGTCAGCTACTACAGCTCGTGATTCCCACTTCTTGCTCTCTGCAGATAACTTCTCTAACATGTTATTGCAAAGCTCATTTAACCTTTTTTTTCATTCTTGATCCATTTTGTTTTTGATCCAATCCATTCATTCTACATTTTCTGACCAGCCATCATCGGTTCCCTTGCCTTTATTATAGTGTGTGGGTGGGTGTGTTGGTATGTGTGTACTCATCTATTTGTACTCACCTATTTGTGGTTGTAGGGGTGGAGTCATAGCTCCTGGCCCCACTTCTTCAATGATTGCTACTAGGTCCTCTTTCCCTGTCCCTTGAGCTTTATCAAACCTCGCCTTAAAACTATGTATGGATCCTGCCTCCACTATATCACTTCCCAGATTATTCCACTTCCTGACAATTCTGTGACTAAAGAAATACTTTCTAACATCCCTTTGACTCATCTGAGTCTTCAACTTCCAGTTGTGACCCCTCTTTTCTGTGCGTGTGTGTGTGTGTGTGTGAATGCGTGTGTGTGTGTGATTTGGTAAATTGGAAAACTGCGTCCGTGGATTGTAGTTTGGTATGTTGTGCACTTGGGCGTGTGGCTAGGAAAACTTTGTACATGAATGCATATCTTGGAAACTTGTGTACATGGGCGCATTGCTTGGAAAACTATAAACATTGGCTGTAACTTAGAAAGCTGTGTACATCGCCGTGTAGCATGAAAAATTGCAGTAAGCGGCTTTTGTAAAGCCTTCATTACGCACAGCGTTACGGCAAGTTTAATTGAAGATTAAAAATAAATGTATATAATGCTTGAGTTTATTCATAGCTGTTCAAATATAAATTCCTTAAATTGGTCGAGTAGTGGATGTGTTGACCCTTGATACTCGCATTCTTAATAACAAATAATAATTAAAAAATAAAATAATAATAATTAATAATAATATTATTATTATTATTATTATTATTATTATTATTATTACACTGTCGTCGCTCTTACAGGGAGAGAGGGAAGGAAGGAGGGAAGAAGGAAGGTAGGTAGGTAGGTAGGTAGGTAGGTAGGCAGGGAGGCAGAGGACGTAGCTAAGTAGGTTAAATATTGAATAACTAAATTTTTGAGATATGTCATTACTTATTTCTTGGCCTGTTGTGTTAGTTACTAGTTAGCAAGGGCAATTAAATATATATATATATATATATATATGTTCCAAATAGGAACGACTTGCGATTTTGGGTTAAAGAGCAACGCCCGTCTTGCTGATTAAGGGAAGCGAAAATTTGTGTATGCAATAATTTGGCATAAATAATTCTGAACCTAACAAAAAAAAATGTATTTCACTGTATTTGTTTATTATTAAATTATTGTGAACTTATCTTAAATATAGTATATGTAATTGGATTATGCTAAATTAAATTGCGCTTGTTATAATAAGAATAGGTAAGTTTTCTAAGCTTCTTTTGGTACAAAAATTTTAAATTTTTATATTAACATATACAATATTAACATAGCTAGTTTTACCTATTCGGCACGACATAATATATATATATATATATATATATATTTTATATATATATATATATATATATATTATATATATTTTGTCGTGCCGAATATGTAAAACTGGTCAATTTAGCAAAAAACTCATTTAAAAATTAAGTCCTTTTTCAAATTTTCTCTTTATACGTTTAAAGACACATTTTTTCATTAATATTAATGTAAATTTTTTTAATTTTGCACCAAAAGACTCTTAGAAAACTTACCTAACCTTATTACAAAAAAAGCAATTTATTTTAGCCTAACCCAACTAAATATATTTTAAATAAGTTTATAATAATTTAAAAACTAAACAAACACAATCAAATATATTTTTTCCGTTAGGTTCAGAATGATTTTGGCTAAATTATTGCATACACAAATTTTCACTTGTCATATATGGCAAGATGAGCGTTGCTATTTAAGCCAAGATCGCAAGTTCTACCTATTCGGCACGACATATATATATATATATATATATATATATATATATATATATATATATATATATATATATATATATATATATATATTATATATATTGTATATATATATATAATATATATATATTATATATATATATATATATATATATATATATATATAATAATATGTTTTAAAGACAATATATATAAAAGACAATATAATAAAATTTTTAAAAAAGACCAATATTCAAAATAATGTTGCTATAATGGCAAATCAATTGATAAACAAAGAGGGATAGTAGGGGGCAACGAGTGACTAGCTCCCTTAAAGTTTACTATATAAATAGTAGGAGTCTAAGAAATAAGATAGATGAGCTAAGATTACTTGCAAGTGTAGGTAATATAGAAATTTTGTATAACAGAGACCGGTTCAACCTGAAAGATAGAGAAATGCCTTCTGAATGCAACATACAGGGTTATAAACTATTCACACTGACAGGGTCAACAGGGAAGGGTGGTGGTGTGGGCTAGTATTTCAAAGAAAATTTAAATTGTTGTCTTAGACATGATATAAGATTAGAGACATCGAACACAGATCTGTTTGGTACAGTTTCTCGAGGACATGACAAATTAAATTTTGGGTGTGATTTATAGGCCCCCAAACCTTGATAGGGAGGGCAGTAAGCTGTTATGGGACGAAATTCATAAGGCGTCTAGATATGAAAATATTGTTATAATGGGAGATTTTAACTTTAGACAAATTGATTGGAACAATATAAAGGAAATCTTGGTCTAGTGACTTTCTTGATGCGGTTCAGGATTGCTTTTTAGAACAGGTTGTGACAGAACCAACTAGAGGAAACAATCTGCTTGACTTGGTTCTTGCCAACAAAGATTCACTAATTAATAATCTTGAGATTAATGATGAGCTTGGGGAAAGTGATCACAAATCACTTAGTTTCAATATATCATGGAATTACCCAGATAACTGCAATCAATCTCTGTCACAGATTTTCGCTTGGCCACTTCATGGGACTGAAAATTACTTGGGTTGGCTAAATTGGGATGCCTGACTATGGTCAGGTAGGTGATCTTGGTTGCCAATATGACGTTTTTCAGAGCATAGTTGTAGCTGCCCAGACAACTTTTGTTCCAAGTAGGGAAATTAGATCTATCAAAAATGATCCCAAATGGATGAACAATAGATTAAAACATCTCTTTGGGTCAAAAGAGAGGCAATATAGGCGTATCAAAAGAGGGATGGGCAGTTAAGAAATAAAATATATTCAATTAAAGAGAGAAATAAAGAAAGGAATAAGAAAAGCAAAAAGAGATTATGAGGCTAAGGTCGCAAGGAATTCAAGGATTAACCATAAAGGATTCTTTCAGGTATACAGAAGTAAGATTAGGGACAAATTGGCCCCACTTACGAGTAACTCTGGATAGATCACTGACAGTGAAAAGGGATATGTGTGAAATTCTAAATACCTACTTCCTCTCAGTTTTCACCCAGGGAAAAAACTAGCGATATTCCTGAAATAATAGATTATGTAGAACAGGATGATGATAAAAATATGCATGATGTGGTAACTAGTGACATGGTCCTCAGACAAAATAGAGAAACTAAAACCAACAAAATCCTCAGGCCCTGATGAACTGTTTGCAAAGGGTGTTAAAGGAATGTAAAGAGGAACTTAGCATACCTTGGCTAATCTTTTTTAAAATATCACTACAAAATGGCAATAGTGCCTGATAAATGGAAAATGGCAAATGTAATACCTATTTACAGGCAGGTGACAGGTTCCTTGGCTTCGAACTATAGACCAATAAGCCTTACATCCATAGTGGGAAAATTTATGGAATCAATAATTGCCGAAGCAATTCGTAGCCATCTTGACAGGCACAGATTGATAAATGAATCTCAACACGGTTTTACAAAGGGGCGTTCCTGTCTTACGAATTTACTAACTTTTTTCACTAAGGTGTTTGAGGAGGTAGATCATGGTAATGAATATGATATTGTGTATATGGACTTCAGTAAGGCTTTCGAGAGAGTTCCACACCCTTTACCGGGCAGGACCGAGTGTAGTCGGTCCTCATAACGTGGTTTTTGGCGCGCGTCCTCCAACTCCCCCAGCGCATCTAGGTTCCCATTCTCTATTTCTGACCAATCACAGACCTTCCCTGAGTCGCCCAGGCTGAGCGGTGATGGCGGCTGCTCGCTTCCATTGGTCGAGGGGAGCAGAATGTAAACACTTCTACCTTGCGGCGCCCCAAAAAACGTGTTTTCTCGGTTGAGTGCTCCTTACATACTGAAGGGATTTCACCCGTACAATGTCGGTAAGTACTGATTTGTGTGTCTAGTGTGTAAATGAATAGTTTAGCCATATTTTGATATATATATGAAGGCGTTGTGAAGCATATTACGAGTGCACAATGCAAATGAAAAAAGTGCAACAAAATAGGACGAAGTACAGTCGTTCCTGCCCTTTTAGGTGCAGTTTTTAGTTTCGGGGTTTATAAATTTTCCAAAAAATTTGGTATTTGTATTATAAATTCAGTAAGGGTCTGGGTGTGAACAAAACGTTATTTTTTGGGCCTTCCAGAAAAATTAAAAAATTTGGTTCTCGGTGGGGCCCTTTCCAAGGTTAATTTCGAAATTTGTCTGTGTTTGGGATGACATTTGGATCAGACCCAAGACCCAGATGCCCTGGAAGTGGTGGAAACTGATGTAAATTACTTGCCAAAAGGATGCGGGGGTTCCCAAACAGATGGGGGAAGCTATGCCCCCACCCAAAAAGAGAAATGCCCGGGAAAAAAGTTTACTTGCTTACATGCAAGTATTGCGCAAAAAGGGAAAAATCAGTCCCCATCTTCATTTTCCTGTCCCAAAAATGCCAAAGAAAATCTATTTTCAAAAAGGGAAATAGAAATTGTTTCATAAAAGTTTCTTTGGGGCAAAAATTTTAGTGATGAAAAAAGGATTGTTCTTTCTCGGGGCCCCCCCCCCGGGGGAAATATTTCATTTGTAAGTTGTATTCATTGCAAGGGGTCTTTTTTGATAAGTAGTTCCTATTTTATTTTTTTTTTGCTTATAAATTGTTTAGAAACAAGTTTCCTTTATGTTTTTTAAATTTTTACTTTTTTTAATTTAAATTTAAAAAAAATTTTTTTTCGTTTTTTTTTAACAATTGAAAACCTTTTAAAATTTTAAATTGTTTACCCCAAAGGGGAGGACCGAATATACTCGGTCCTTTGAATTCTGCCCAAATTTCCCGAGAAAGTTACTTTCACAACTTGTTTGGAGGGTTCAGTGACCTTACACGAGGGGGCTCTTTTTCCCCCCATACCCCAAATCACCTTTTTAAAATCTGCCCTTTTAGTTCTCCTTGCCCTCCCCGAAGGGAATTTGGGGAGAAATTTTTTCCTGGGGTTTTGAGGCTTTGGCTGACAAATTTGACAGCGGGGAAAAGTTTGCAAAAAATGGGGGGAAAAAAAATTTTAGAATTTGGGGGCCGTCACAAGCGGGTTCCTCAGGGGGCCGGGGGTTTTGGGCCCCTTTTTTTTGTTGTTCCTTTTTTCATAAAAAGACATTTGATGAGGGAAAAAAAACAGCGGACCCTAAGCAAATTTTCGATGACACCAAAATAGGCCGTCCAAAATTTTTCTAATGAGGACACTAGAGCACTCCAGGAGGGTTTGAATAGGGCTGTTTCAATGGTTTGGGAGAAGTGGCAGTTTCAGTTTTAAAATTGACAAAAAAGCAAAGTTCTAAATTTTGGGCAGTTTTTTTTAACCATGCCCCATATAAAAATAAATGATGTAGATCTTAAACTTTTGATTTCGGAAAAAGGGTTTGGAGTTTGGTCCCGCAGTAAATTTTAAAAAAAAAACAACCGTGCATTTTGTGTTGCAAAAAAGTAAACAGAAATTTTTGGCTTTATATCTAGAAGTTTAAATAATAGAAGGGCTTAAGGGTTTTTCTTCAACCCCTTTTGTATCCGGTTAGGCCCCATTTTTGGGCTCCCCTGGGGCCCGTTCTGGTCACCTTTTTGCAGGGAAAGTATTTTTAAAAAGCTTGGAAAAAAGTACAGAGGGGATGACAAAGATGTCCCATGGATCAGAAATTTCCCTATGGGGGAAAAGACTGGGGCCCCGAAATCTACACTTTTCTCTAAAGGGGGTAGAATAGGGGAAATATGATCGAGGTTTTATAAAGGGGAAAAAAGGAATAAATAAAAGGGGGTGTAAATAGCGTGCTGAAAAATTTCCCGCCAAAAACCCGGAATCGCCCGCAATGGTTTCAAGTTGGAAAAATTTTAGATTCAGAAAAGATAAAGGGAAAAACACTGGTTTGGTAATAGAAGGGTTTTGGTTTTAGTTTGGGAAAAAACCCCGAAATTTCAGTTTATTAAAAGGGGAAAACGTTGTATAGTTTTAAAATAGGTTTTTGATAAATTTCATGAGTGGGTGTGGGTGGGGGTAGTTGGACATGGGCTAGCTTGTGTGCTTGGGGCTGGTGCAGGGGGTCCATCCTTTTAGGGAGATGATAGATGGGTGGGTCATTGGGGTAATCGGGGGGGGGGGGGGTTATTGGTCTAATCCGGGGGGGGGGGGGCATGGACCTGCTTTCCCCATGGGGTCAGTAGGCCTGTTGCAGTGTTCCCTTTTTTCCCAAAGTATATAATATTTTAAAAACATTTATTTTGCAAAAAAAACCCCCTGTTTAAAGAGTAGTGAAAAATTCCCAAACGCCTTTTGTGGGGCTACTCACATTAAACAAGGAACTATGAAAATAATACGTCAAAAGGAAAGGGAATTTAAAAGGGGGTTTAGCCACTCCTCACAGTCAACTCCCACAAAAAAAAAACACCTCACGCGCTACAATACAGGACACACACACACACACACACCACACACACACCACACACACACACACACAACACACACACACACGCATATATCTATATATATATATATATATATATACTATATATTATATATATTATATTATATATATATTATATATATGTATTCTATATATATATATTATGATATATCATATATATATATATTTGCAATAAGATCACAGTAAACAGGTGATTTTCAGAATATGCAACACAAACACTCTGAAAGAAAGGAGAACTTCCAAGCGCTTTCGTGCGTACTCACATGATATGTGGCGTACTCACGGAAAGGCTTGGAATTTCTTATTTCTTTCAGAGTGGTGTTTTGCCATATATATCTATATATCATATATATATATATTATATATATATCTATTATATATTATATAAAAATATTTATATATATTAATTATAATGATTATGCGACCTGTTCTTAATCCGTGGGTTATTGTTTCATTTGATACTTCCCTTAAAAAATACATGTTTAACCCTTCGTGTTGAGTGTGTGGTATGTGTGTACTCACCTAGTTGTAGTTGCAGGGGTCGATTCACAGCTCCTGGCCTCGCCCCATCACTGGCCGCTTCTGGGTCACTCTCCCTGCACCATGAGTGGAGCATATGCTAACCTTCCTGTGGTGTGTAAATATACCTAGTTGGATGGAACTTATTGTAGCCAGCTGCCCAGTGGAGAAAACGATTCGCGTCTGGAGTTTCGACCTCAGACCGCGGGTTCAAGTCCCACTCGTTGTACGGTTTGAAAGCAGGAGCTCCGAGTTCTTGCCTCTTCAGACAGCTGTGTAAAGAAATGTATTCGAAATATGAATCATTCTTTTTTTTACTCCAAAGTGAACTTGCTTTCTGGGGCTAATTTAGTGACTCGAGTGTCTGAACATCTGTCACAGCTTAAGATGTTCCTCGGAAACAGTAATGACGATCTGGTGAAGTTCTTCAGAGATTTAATATGGGATCGATAAGTAAGTGGTTAAAAGGAAAATATTTCATCCTTACAAATGAGGTGTTATTTTCTTTAAAATATTTTCAAGGTTGTGAGACTAGTTACGTTGCAAACAACAATCATGTTATGAAATGTGACACTACACGATATATTTAGTGTTTAAAAAAAATTATTTTTTTGCAAGTCCCGCAGATCCAAAACAACGCATTTTTTTCCACGTTAATAAAAATTATATATATATATATATATATATATATATTTATATATCTATTATATATATCTATATCTATATATATGTATTATTAATATATAGCTATTATTATATATATATATATATCTATTTAGATTATATATATATATATATATATATGTCGTGCCGAGTAGCAGAACTTGCGATCTTTGGCTTAATAGCAACGCTCATCATGCCATATAGGACAAGTGAAAAATTTGGAGTAGCAATTAATTTGGCTAAAATCATTCTGAACCTAACGAAAAAAATATATTTCACAATGTTTGTTATAGTATAAAATTATTGTAAGCAATTCTAAAATTATATTGAGTTGGGTTAGGCCTAAAATAAAATTGTTCTTGTTATAATAAGTTTAAGTAAGTTTAGTTCCTTTCGGCGCAAATATATAATTTTTACATTAACATTAATGAAAAATATATCTTTAAACGTATAGAGAAAATTTAGAAAGGATTAATTTTAAATGAGTTCTTGCTATTGACCAGTTTTCATATTCGGCACGACATTTTATTATAATATATCTATATATATATATATATATTACATATTATATATATAATATATCTATATATATATATATATATTTTATATATATATATATATATATATATATATAGATATATATATATATATATATATGTCCGTCCGGAAAACCGAAATAGCAAGAAGTTGCGATCCTGGATTATATAGCAACGCTTATCTTGCCATATTTGTACAAGTGAAAAATTTGTGTATGCAATAATTTCGCCAAAATTGCATTCTGAACCTAATGTAAAATATATATTGAATTTTGTTTTTTAATTCTAAATTATTGCAAACGTATTTAAAATTATTTAGTTGCGTTGAGGCTAAATAAATTGTGCTTGTTATTATAGGAGTTTAGGTACGTTTTCTAAGGTCCTTTTTGTGCAAAAAATTATAAATTTTTAATCAACCATTAATGAAAAAAAATATATCTGTAAACGTATAAGAGAAAATTTTATGAAAGGACTTAATTTTAAATGAGTTTCTTGCTAACTGACCAGATTTAATATTCGGCACGACCATATATATATATATATTATATATATATATAGATTATATTATATAGATATATATATATATATATATATATATGTACATTATATATATATATATATTCTATATATATAAATATATATTATATAGTTATATATATATGTGTGTGGTAAGAAATATTATAACCACTGATCTCTGGTGAAGGAGACTCGGAAGCTACGACCTTGGAACAAGGTAGCATTGCTGCTGTACCATGTCACCACCCAGAAGAATCAGTGTACGTGTATACATTTCGCCTGCTTCTTGCAAAATCCTTGCATTGTTTAAAATCTTCTAGTAATGCTGATGTATGCAGGGATGAGATGAAAAGCTGTAAGCCTTCTCCTTGAATGCTGGCTGCCTTGGATAAAGTCTAGCATTGTGCTAGTCGCCAAGGTATGGTACAGTTGTGGTGAGAATGATACAGCACTGCGTACCTTGTTCCAAGGTTCGTAGTTCGAGTCTCCTTCAGCCAGAGATCAGTGTTTATATATATATATAATATATATATATCATATCTATAGTATATATATATATATATCATATATATATATATATATATATATATATCTATATATGCTGCAAACCAACCACCGTGAAAGAATAGAGAAATTCAAAGCGCTTTGGTGACTACTTACTTTATCAAGGAACAATAAAAGTAATGCATCAGAGAAAGGCATGAAAAGGGTCTAGACCAAACCTCACATCCCACAAAAAAGCAACACCTGATGCGCGACTCATACGATAGGGAACACTGCAGCAGGCCTCCTGGCCAAACTAGACAGGTCCTTCACACAACCCACGAACAAACTATTCTACCCAAGAACTAAGAATTTACAAACTTATTATTTGTCTAATGTATTATTAAATTCTTCCCAAATTCTATTAATTATAAGTTGATCTAATTTACATTAAAGAATAGAATTTGGGAAGAATTTAATAATACATTGGACAAATAATAAATTTTAAAATTCTTAGTTCTTGGGAGGATAGCTTGCTCGTGGGTTGTGTGAAGGACCTGTCTAGTTGGGCCAGCGGGCCTGCTGCTGTGTTCCCTTTCTTATGAGTCGCGCGTCAGGTGTTGTTTTGTTGTGGGATGTGATAGTGAGGTGTGGTCTAGACCCTTTATATGCCTTCCTTTGATGCATTACTTTTGTTGTTCCTTGATAATGTGAGTAGTCACGAAAGCGCTTGGTATTTCTCTATTCTTTCACAGTGATTGTTTTGCATATTCTGAAATCACCTGTTTACTGTGATCTTATTGCATATTTTATTATTGTTTTTATTATCACTTGGCCGATTCCACCAGGCCGGGTGGCCCAAACGAAAAACTTTCACCATCATTGCACTCCATACTGTCTTGCCAGAAGGGTGCTTTTACACTACAGTTTAAACTACACCATTAACACCCTCCTTCAGGAGTGCGGCACTGTACTTCCCATCTCAGGAACTAAGTCGGCCTGCCGTTTCCTGAACCCGTCATAATTGTTACTTTCCTCACACTCAACAGCACGTCTAGTCTTAAAACCATTTGTCTCCATTCACTCTATCAAACACGCTCACGCATGCCTGCTGGAAGTCCAAGGCCCCTCTCACATAAAAAACCTTTACCCCCCTCCTCCAACTATGGCCGACCCCTACCCCGAATTCCTTCCACTAGAGGGACTCTGACTACATCTTGAAGTCACCCTCTGTTCGCTCCATTCCCTCTACGTGTCCCGAACCACTCCAACACCCCTTCCGCAGCCTCTGGGACAACAGTTTTGGCAAACCCGGCATCCTCCTACTAACTTCCAAATTACGAATTCTCTGCATTATATCACACCACAACTTTGCCCTCAGACATGTCATCTCACTGCCTCCAGCCTTCTCCTCGCTTGCAACCTTCATCACCATGCTCAATCCATATAAGAGCGTAGGTAAAACTATACTCTCATTACATTCCCCTCTTTGCCTCCAAGGGACAAAGCTCTTTGTTCCAGGATCCTAAGTGCACACTCACACTTTTCACCTCATCAGATTTATGTTTCACTTCATCTTTCGTAGACCCACATACGCTGACACGTCCCCCCCAAATATCTGAAGACATTCTCCTCCTCCCTTACTCTCTCCCTCCAATCTGATATCCAATCCTTTCTCACCTAATCTTTTTGTTTTCCTCATAACCTTACTATTTCCTGTATTCACTTTTAATTTTCTTCTTTTGCACACCCTACCAAATTCATCCACCAAACTCTGCAACTTCTCTTCAGAATCTCCCAAGAGGCACAGTGTCATCAGCAAAGAGCATGTGACAACTCCACTTTGTGTGATGCTTTTTCTTTTAACTCCAGCCTCTTGTCAAGATCCCTCGCATTTACTTCTCTTACAACCCCATCTATAAATATATTAAACAACCACGGGTGACATCACACATGCCTTGTCTAAGGCTACTTTTACTGGGAAATAATTTCCCTCTTTTCTACATACTCTAACTTGAGTTCACTATCTGTAAGAACCTTCACTGCTTTTCGTAACCTACCTTCCTTACACATACACCGGCAACATCTGCACATTGACCCCCATATCCATCCTGTCATACGCCTTTCCAAATCCATAAATGCCACGAAGACCTCTTTAGCCTTATCTAAATTTTTTTATTTTAAAACCTGTTCACCTATATGTTTTCACTTAGTAAACACCCTGGTCCACACACCCCCTTCATTTTCCTAAAGCCTCCTTGTTCAATCTGTATCCCTATCTCAGTCTTACTCTTATTCTTTCAATTTAACTCTACCATGCCACTTTACCAGGTATTACTCAACAGGACTTATCCCCTATAATTGTTGCACTCGCTTTTGTCCGCTTTGCCTTTATACAAAAGGAACTATGCATGCTCTCTGCCAATCCCTAGGTACCTTACTCTCTTCCTACATTTAATAAATAATTGCACCAAACTCACTTCCAAACTATATCCCAACCTGCTTTTAACATTTTCTATCTTTATCCCATCAATCGTGGCTGCCTTCCCCCTTTATTTTACCTTACTGCCTCACGAACTTCCCCCACACTCAAAACTGGCTCTTCCTCACTCCTAAAAGATGTTTATTCCTCCTTGCCCGATACACGAAATCACAGTTCCCTATCTTCAACATTTAATATCCTCACAATTATTCCATCCATCTTCCCAATACCTCTAACTCTCCATTTAATAACTCTCCTCTTCCTATTATAATGTCAAATCCATTTCAAATATGTATATAATGTATATTTATATATATACTATATTATAGATATATATATATATATATATATATATAATATATATATATAATGAGAATATATATGTAAGAATATGTTAAGAACATAAGAAAGGAGGATTTCAACGCATGAGGCCGTTGGCCCATATTAGGCAGGTCCTTTACAATCATCCCACTATACAAAAACAATTGCCAACCCAATTTCAATGCCACCAAGAATAAGCTCTGTAACTCTATCCACTCTCATATTCAACTCTCCACTCAAATCCAACCCCTCTCCCTCATAAGAACATAAGAACGAAAGGAACCACTGCAGAAGGCCTACTGGCTCATGCGAGGCTGAGAGGGCCAAGTCTCTACCGGCTTAAGCTCTAAGCACCCCAACCTAGTCAGCGTCAGGTCACATTGACTTAAGGGAGGAAACACGGCAACCTACCTGTTAGCACAAGCTATCAGGTGGTCTCTCACAACCCACCCACATTACTCATGTATTTATCCAACCTATTTTTAAAGCTACACAACGTTCTGGCTCTATAACGTATTGGGAGTTTGTTCCACTCATCCACAACTCTATTACCAAACCAGTACTTTCCTAGATCCTTCCAGAATCTGCAATTTTTCCAAACTTAAACCATTGCTGGAGTCCTGTCTAGGCTAGATATTTTAGCACACTGTTAACATCCCCTTTATGTATTCCTGGTCTTCCCTTATACTCCTCAATCATATCCCCCTAATTCTTTACGTCTTTTAGAGAGTACAGGTTTCAGGGGCCCTTGTCTATCCTAATATGGAAGGTTTCTGATACATGGGGGATCATCATTGTCATCCTCCGTTGTACATTTTCCAGCAGAATTTTTATCCATTTCTGTAATACGGTGACCAAAAAACTGTGCAGCATAATCTAAATGAGGCCTAAACAAGGATGTATAAGAGTTGTAGAACAACCTGAGGACCTCCTATTATTTATGTTCTTGATATGAAGCCATAGGATTCTATTAGCTTTAATGCGAAAACCTTATTGCACCTGTTGTCTTGGTTTCAGATTACTGCTAACCAGAACTCCTATATCTTTTTTCGCATCCGTATATTAAGATCTACATTATTTAGTTTTATTTGTGGCATGGTTATTGGTCCTGTCAACATTTAGAACCTTCTGATTTGTCTATATTAAACTGCATCTGGCCATTCTCCGACACAGCATCCAGTCTAGTCAAATCTTCTGGAGCAGAGTGCTCGAATGTCCTAGTCAGAAAATGAATTCGCGGCCTATTTTGGTATGTCATCGGCAAACTTTGCCGATGTCGCTCTTGATGCCCTCATCTATGTCGATTTATGTAGATTGTGAACAGCAGGGGGCCCCAAATGACCTGTGGAACACCGCTCGTGGACGTTCCCACCTCTGATTTCTTCCCCTTTTTGCAACTCTCTGTGCCTATTTGTCAAACCATGTCCTCTATCCAGGAAAAAAATTTCTCTCCTATCCATGTGCTTTAATTTTCCTCAATAGTCTCTGAGTGTGGGACCCTGTCAAAAGCTTACTGAAAGTCCATATACACAATATCCTATTCTTACCATGATCTACCTGCCTCAAATACCTTAGTGATTAAAAGTTATTAAATTGTAATGCAGGAAACGCCCCTTTGTAAAAACCATGCTGAGATTCGTTGATTAATTTATGCTTTTCAAGGTGGCTACGGGAACTTGCTCGGAAATTATTGAATTCCATAAATTTTTCCCACTATTGGAGAGGTTAGGCTTATTGGTCTATAGTTCGAAGCTAGGAACCTGTCACCTGTTTTGAAAATAGGTATTCACATTTGCCATTTTCCATCTTATCTGGTCCATGCACGTTTGTAGTGATATGTTGAAAAGGATAGCCAATAGGTGTGCAAAGCTCCTCTTCACATTCTTTTGAACCCTTGCATACAGTTCATCAGGGCTGGGATTTTGTTAGGTTTAAAATTTATCTATTTGCCTAGGACCATGTCACTTGTGACCCTAATAGTGACAGTTTATTATCGTCCTGGTTTACATAATTTATCATTACTGGAATACGGCTGTATCCTCCTGTGTAAAAACTGAGAGGAAGTTGTAGTTAAAAATTCTACACATTTCCTTATCACTGTCAGTGAGCTGACCGAGAACTTTTGAGTGGGCCTAATCTTGTCCTGATCTTACTTCTGTATTACCTGAAAGAATCTTTTGGGTTAGTCTTCGATTCTCTTGAAACTTTGAACCTCTTTATCTCTTTTTGCTTTTCTAATTCCCTTTTTTATTTCTCTCTTTAACTGAATATATTCGATTTCTTAATTGCCTCTCCTCTTGTGAATTTGCCTATATTATGCCTCTCTTTTGACCAATCAGATATTTTAATCTTTATTCATCCATTTAGGATCATTTTGTTTGACTCTGATTTCCCTATTTTGGAACATAATATGACTGACAGCTAGAAACTATGCCCTGGAAAGCATCATATCGGGAAACCATCACCACCTAACCTGACCCTTATTCAGGTCATTCCAGTTCAGACCACCTAAGTAATTTTTCTGGCTATGAAAATCCAGCCAAGCGAATAGTCAGGGGACGGAGCTTGATTGCCATTATTTTCAAGGGGAATTCCATGATATATTAAAACTGAGTGAATTGTGATCACTCTCACCAAGCTCATCATTAACCTCAAGATTATTAATTAGTGTTTCCCTACTGCGCAAGAACCAAAGTCAAGGAGGTTATTTCCCCTAGGTTGGCTTTTTTTCTGTCACAAACTGTTTTAAAAAACAATCCTGGATCGTATCAGAAAGTCACCCGACTCTAAATTTCTGTCAAATTGCTCAGCAATTCTGTCTATAGTTGAAATCTCCATTAGTACAACATTTTCGTATGTAGTGCCTTACGAATTTCGTCCCCCTAGGAAGTTTACTGCACTTCCTATCAAGATTTGGGGGCCTGTAATTCACACCAAAATTAGTTTTTCTCTGCCCATCGAGAAGCTTGTAACCAAACGGATTCAGTGGCTGACGCTTCTAATTAAGATCTTGTCTAACACAACCAATTTTATAATTGTCTCTGACTTACATCGCTACTCCACCACCTTTCCTGTTGACCCTTCAGTGTGGTTGGAATAATTTATAGCTGTATGTGACATTCAGCGGGCATCTCTCTATCTTTCAGATTGAGCTAGGTTCTGTTATAGCAATAATATCTATGTTTCCTGCACTTGCAATTAATCTTCGCCTCATCTATCTTATTCTAACACTCTGCTATTAGTATTAGTAAACCTTAAGGGAGCTAGTCCTTGCTTCCCTTGCTGTTCCCCCCTTTGTTTTGCTGACCTGTTTTATTGTCTTTATTTATAACTTCATGCTGACTGCCTTTATACATTTACGTTTCCATCCCTGTGTTGCAACCTGTTTGTTTCCCACACCACACCATACTCTATCTTCCATCAGTTTAAAATCATAGGCATTTCACCAATGGCCTTCTCAAGCGGAGTTGCAAGTGCTACCACCCTGCCCCAGAGAGATGTACCCCATCCCTTTGCATACTTATTCATGGTTTGCCATAAAAGTTGTACAGGTGTCAATGGAATAGGGATTGCCAGATGTGCCTTGCAAGTATCTGTCTAGCCAGCCAAGTACACAATTGCCTAGACAACCATTCTTTTCCTAATCCCTTCTAGGCAAGATGCTACATTGATTGGGATTCCCTCCCTTGACTTAATTGAAATCTATAAAGCTGGACTTGTACTTATCTAGCAGTCTTCTATCCTACCTTCCCAATATCATTTCCACCAGCACTGAGACAGTAATGGGCTTGTTCCCATTACCTGACTATGCTATTATCCAGCCTGTTGACATGTCCCCAACACCAGCTCCAGGGACGCCACTCTCTATCTCTCATTTTTATTCTATTACAAAAAAGCACGGGAATATATCTTACCTGAGCGTCACCAAACCACAGAATGCGCTTACCTTCATTAGGCAGGGCAGTAGTACCCTTACCTTTCACTGGCCCACTGAGTACATTCATCCTGGAGAACAGAGAGAAGCGATTTCCTGCCTTCAGATCTGCCTCGTAACTTTCCTTACTCTGATGCGCCTCCGTTACTGTGAAACAACTCGCCACTTGTCGCAGGTGCTGGCCTGCACATCACTGCTGTAGCCGTTGCTACCTCCAACTACCAGCCTCCATCACTGCGAGAGGACAGACTGCACCTCACGGCTAGAAGTTTCATTACCCTCAACTCCAGCCACCGCACACTCTCTCCCGACCCATTGAGGGGGACCTTCAGCCTCCTAATCTCCTCATGAGAGAAGCAAGACCTCCTCTTCAACTCTCCAACCTCAGTTTTTAAAACACTGCAGAAGCAAGCCATGCTTTGTAACCGTCCACGCTAATCCCCAAAGCAACTCAGGGTCTGTGACCTCACGTGACGACTGACCACTGACGACTCAAACTGACTCTGACGACTGACTGACCACAGAAACTACCCAAGGTTTTAGCCTCAATAACACAACTAGGTAGACTGTTTTCCTCTCACTACCCTATTTCCAAACCAATACTTTCCTACATCCCTTCTAAATCTAAACTTGTCCAATTTGAATCCATTACTGCGGGTTCTCTCCTGAAGAGATATCCTCAAGACCTTGCTAATATCCCCCTTATTAATACCCATCTTCCACTTTATATCACTTCGATCAGTTTCTTCCCCTCATTCTTCGTCTAACAAGTGAATGTAATTTAAGGTGTCTTCATCTTTCTTTCATAAAGGAAGATTTCCTAATGCTTATGTATTATATTTAGTCATCCTACGCTGATGTTTTCTAACGAACTTATGTCACATTCTGTAATATGGAGACCAGAACTGGCTGCATAATCTAGGTGAGGCCTTACTAAAGATGTTAATAAAGCTGAAGTTATAACCGCTGGACTTCTGTTGCTTACACTTCTTGATATATATCCCAGCAATCTATTTGCCCTTATTACGCACGCTTAAGGCACTGCTGTCTTGGTTTAAGGTTGCTGCTTACCATAACCCCCAAATCTGTTGCATTCTTCGGCTAAGTTCAAAATTTATTAAGACTGGTTAGGTGCTAGGGTTAGGAACATTTCGAGCTTTAGAAACTTTACATGTATCTGCACTGAACTGCTCTGCACTTTTTGACACGAATTGAGTTTTTCTAAAATATTCCATGAGTTGTGAGACTTCATCGTCTGAATCGATTTTCCCTACCTATCTTGTGTCACAGCAAATTTGCTTATGTCACTAGTAATTCCTCGTCTAGGCCCTCGTTTATATATACTAATAAAACAACAATGGGCCTAAACTGATCCCTGCGGAACGCCAACTTTTGTTACAGAGCCCACCACTCAGATTTAAACCCCATTTATGGCACACTCTCTGCTTCCTATTAATGAGCATGGGACTCGACCATGACAGCATTTCCCAAATGGCCTATGAGCAGCCACTTTCTTCAAGTCTCTGATGAGGTACCCTCAAAAGCCTTACTAAAAGCTTAATAACAATATCGAATTCTTATCCTGATCAACGACCTCAAAAGCTTTGCTGAAGAAGGTTAATAAAATTAGTTATGCAAGGAACGGCCCCTGGTGAAACCATGTTGAGATTCATTAATCAAATTATGCCTATCGAGGATGGTTCCTTAATATTATCAGCTATAATTGGACTCTAGTAATTTGCTACAATTGAGGTTAGTCTTATTGGGGCGGTAATTGTAACGTAAACGACTTGTCCCCTGATTTTAAAAATAGGATTACATTAGCCATCTTCACTTATTAGCACTTACACCTGTTTTTGAAGAGTTAAATTAAAAATATTAGTTAAGGTTTCAAGAGTTCCACTTAACACTCCTTTAAGATCCTTGAAAAGTTTCATCAGGCCTCGGGATTTATCTTGTACTTTAACCCGTCGAATCTGTTTTTTGAATAAACCATTTCGCTAGTGATTGTGATACGCTAATTGATCAATCTTCTAGCCACTAAAAATTAATTACTGGGATATTGTCAGTGTCTTCCTGGAGTGAAAACCGAGAGAAAATAATTATTAAGAATAGAGCACATTTCATTCTCCTTGTCAGACTGAAATGCCCGAGTGATTTTTAACGGGACCTATCTGTAATCTCTAAACTTTTGTTCAATAAACTGAAAAAACTTTTTTGGGTTAGTTGCGAAATCCCAGCAACTTGAATTTCTTAGTCCCGTTTTAGTTTTCTATCCCCTGTTTAACCGCCCTCTTAATATCAATATAATGATTCATAAGATGGACCCTACCTCTTTTGCTTACGCCTATAAAGTCCTTCTTCTGTCCTGAATAGATATTTGAGCCTAATATTATTCACCCATTTGGGGTTTTTCTATTCGATCTAATTTCCTTATATGGTTAAATTGTCCTTTGGGCAGATGTATTGGTTAAGAAAGCGTCATACTGATAAGTCTCTTCGTTACTTCAGTCTACAGAGATAAGTGGTCTCTAAGCCCATTGTAATCGGCTAAGCGAAATCTGGAAGTATGATAGTAGGGATAAACTTTCATACTTCCATTCAATGCTAAATATAAACTGATTTGTGGTCGCTAGCTCCAGGTTCCTCAGAAATTTCTAAATTATTAACAAGGAAATTCATTGTTTGCCAGAATATGTTCAAGAGGTTATTTCCCCTTGTAGGCTCTGTCCCAAATGCTTCAAAAAAAACAATCCTGAACGACTTCTAGAAGTCGTATGATTCTAATTTCCCAGTCAAGAAATTCCAACTCAATATGAATAAAATTAAAGTCTCCTAGAATTACTACGTTATCGTGCTTGTGGCCTTAACAATTTCCTTCCCATAGTAGTCTCCCTTAGTCATATCTAAGTTTGGGGGGGGGGGACGTTTATACTCCTAAAATCAGTTTTTCAAGTGTCCCTCTGGAAAATTCTATCCAAACAGACTCTGTATGTGTTTCTTCAGACTTATAATACCCGTTTTTATGCAACAGTTCAAGCGATCTGGACATACGGGGCCACCCCACCCCCCTTCCGATACTTCTGTCTTCTTGGCAACAATTTCAAACTTGTATGTGACATCAGCAGGCATGTCCCGATTTTTCGCATTTGAAACCACGTTCAGTTAAGGGCAAATACAGCAATGTTATCTTGCAATAGAACTAGTCTTCAACTCGCCATCTTATTCCTAGATTACGACTATTTGTGTAATTCTATATTCAAGGGACTATCCCTCTCTTTTTTAGTCCTGATTTCTGTGCCTCCACTATGCCTGTCTACTCGCCTTATCACCTATTGCATAGGCTTTCCTAGGTTCATCATTAACTCTTCCTCTTCTGCCTATAACTGGTTCCTTAATAACTCACATTATCGCTACACTCAAAATGCATTGGATTTTCCACGAGTACCCATACCACTATCTTATTTTAGTTTAAAAGACCTAACTGCTCCCTCAGCTGCATTGGCCAGTGCTCACCCCCACACCTAGAGAAGTGGACCCATCCGCTATCATACATGTCATTTCTGCCATAGAAGGATCCCAGTTGTCAATTGAATGTTACTGCATTTTCCTTTACAGTATTTGTCCAGCCAGCAATTGACACCCATTGCCTAGGACAACCATTCATTTTCAGCTCCTTCCTTGGCCATAATGCCCATATGACAGGTTTCCCACCGTCCTCCAATTATCTCTTTATTGCTGAAAATATACCTGCTAATCAAGTCCTCACTCATACGTCTGCAACATCGTTGCCTCAGCACTGAGACAGATAATAGGATTGCTCCCATTACCTCTCATGATGTCATCCAGACGGCTAACAATATCCTTCATCCCAGCCCCAGGAAAACACACTCTCTGCCTCCTACTCCTATCCTTCAAGCAGAATGCCCTATCCATGTACCTAATCTGGCTATCCCCAACAACAACAATGTTTTTACCTTCCTTGGCATCGTCCGTCGTGATGCTCCCAGTAGTCGACTCACATTCGTCAGGTAGCATTACACTTTCATTTGTGGAATTTGTCAAGACGTTCTCGATGGTTTTCGTTGGGGTTTCTAGGGATGTCTCAATCACGTCAGCCAATGCTTATTAATGTCCCATTCATTAATACCCATCTTCCACTTATACACTTCGGTCATGTCTCCCCTCATTCTTCGTCTAACAGGTGAATGTAATTTAAGGGTCTTCATTCTCTCTTCATAGGGAAGATTTTTAATGCTATGTATTAATTCAGTCATTCTACGCTGAATGTTTTCTAGCGAATTTATGTCCATTCTGTAATATGGAAACCAGAACTGAGCTGCAAAACCTAGGTGAGGCCTTACTAATGATGTATAAAGCTGTAATATAACCCTAGCACTTATAAGTTAAATAATGTAGAACTTAGCCATACAGATTGTGAAAAGGATTTGGGGGTTATATATATATATATATATATTTTTATATATATATATATATATTATATATATATATATATATATATATATATATGTCGTGCCGAATAGGCAGAACTTGCGAACTTGGCTTAAATAGCAACGCTCATCTTGCCATATAAGACAAGTGAAAATTTGTGAATGCAATAATTTCGCCAAAATCATTCTGAACCTAACGAAAAAAATACATTTCACTGTGTTTGTTTAGTATTAAATTATTGTAAACAAATCTAAAATATATTTAGTTGGGTTAGGCTAAATTAAATTGAGATTGTTATAATAAGGTTAGGTAAGTTTTCTAAGTTCCTTTTGGTGCAAAATTATAAATTTTTACATTAACATTAATGAAAAAAATATATCTTTAAACGTATAAGAAATTTTTTTTAGGAAGGACTTAATCTTAAATGAGTTCTTGCTAATTGACCAGTTTTACATATTCGGCACGACATATATTTTATATATATAATATAATATATATATATATATATATATATATATATATATATATATATATATATATATATAATATATATATATATATAAAATAAAATATGTAGGTGGTAGGTTGGTAGACAGCAACCACCCAGGGAAGTACTACTGTCCTGCCAGATGACTGTAAAACAAAAACCTGTAACTGTTTGTATGATGGTAGGATTGCTGGTTTCTTTTTCTGTCTCATAAAACACGCTAGATAACAGGGATATCTTGCTACTCCTACTTACACTTTGGTCACACTTCACAGACACGCACATGGATATATATATACATACATCTAGGTTTTTTCCTTTTTCTAAATAGCTCTTGTTCTTCTTTATTTCTTCTATTGTCCATGGGGAAGTGGAAAAGAATCTTTTCCCCCGTAAGCCATGCGTGTCGTATGAGGCGACTAAAAATGCCGGGAGCAATGGGCTAGTAACCCCTTCTCCTGTAGACATTTACTAAAAAAGAGAAGAAGAAAACTTTTATAAAAACTGGGGGGCTTAAATGTGCGTGGATGTAGTGCGGATGACAAGAAACAGATGATTGCTGATGTTATGAATGAAAAGAAGTTGGATGTCCTGGCCCTAAGCGAAACAAAGCTGAAAGGGGTAGGAGGGGTTTCGGTGGGGGGAAATAAATGGGATTAAATCTGGAGTATCTGAGAGAGTTAGAGCAAAGGAAGGGGTAGCAGTAATGTTAAATGATCAGTTATGGAAGGAGAAAAGAGAATATGAATGTGTAAATTCAAGAATTTTTGTGGATTAAGTAAAGGTTGGATGCGAGAAGTGGGTCATAATAAGCGTGTATGCACCTGGAGAAGAGAGGAATGCAGAGGAGAGAGAGAGATTTTGGGAGATGTTAAGTGAATGTATAGGAGCCTTTGAAACCAAGTGAGAGAGTAATTGTGGTAGGGGACCTGAATGCTAAAGTAGGAGAAACTTTTAGAGAGGGTGTGGGTAGGTAAGTTTGGGGTGCCAGGTGTAAATGATAATGGGAGCCCTTTGATTGAACTTTGTATAGAAAGGGGTTTAGTTATAGGTAATACATATTTTAAGAAAAAGAGGATAAATAAGTATACAAGATATGATGTAGGGCGAAATGACAGTAGTTTGTTGGATTATGTATTGGTAGATAAAAGACTGTTGAGTGGACTTCAGCATGTACATGTTTATAGAGGGGCCACAGATATATCAGATCACTTTCTAGTTGTAGTTACACTGAGAGTAAAAGGTAGATGGGATACAAGGAGAATAGAAGCATCAGGGAAGAGAGAGGTGAAGGTTTTATAAACTAAAAGAGGAGGCAGTTAGGGTAAGATATAAACAGCTATTGGAGGATAGATGGGCTAATGAGAGCATAGGCAATGGGGTCGAAGAGGTATGGGGTAGGTTTAAAAATGTAGTGTTAGAGTGTTCAGCAGAAGTTTGTGGTTACAGGAAAGTGGGTGCAGGAGGGAAGAGGAGCGATTGGTGGAATGATGATGTAAAGAGAGTAGTAAGGGAGAAAAAGTTAGCATATGAGAAGTTTTTACAAAGTAGAAGTGATGCAAGGAGGGAAGAGTATATGGAGAAAAAGAGGGGAGGTTAAGAGAGTGGTGAAGCAATGTAAAAAGAGAGCAAATGAGAGAGTAGGTGAGATGTTATCAACAAATTTTGTTGAAAATAAGAAAAAGTTTTGGAGTGAGATTAACAAGTTAAGAAAGCCTAGAGAACAAATGGATTTGTCAGTTAAAAATAGGAGAGGAGAGTTATTAAATGGAGAGTTAGAGGTATTGGGAAGACGGAGGGAATATTTTGAGGAATTGTTAAATGTTGATGAAGATAGGGAAGCTGTGATTTCGTGTATAGGGCAAGGAGGAATAACATCTTGTGGGGGTGAGGAAGAGCCAGTTGTGAGTGTGGGGGAAGTTCGTGAGGCAGTAGGTAAAATGAAAGGGGGTAAGGCAGCCGGGATTGATGGGATAAAGATAGAAATGTTAAAAGCAGGTGGGGATATAGTTTTGGAGTGGTTGGTGCAATTATTTAATAAATGTATAGAAGAGGGTAACGTACCTAGGGATTGGCAGAGAGCATGCATAGTTTCCTTTGTATAAAGGGAAAGGGGATAAAAGAGAGTGCAAAAATTATAGGGGGATAAGTCTGTTGAGTATACCTGGTAAAGTGTATGATAGAGTTATAATTGAAAGAATTAAGAGTAAGACGGAGAATAGGATAGCAGATGAACAAGGAGGCTTTAGGAAAGGTAGGGGTGTGTGGACCAGGTGTTTACAGTGAAACATATAAGTGAACAGTATTTAGATAAGGCTAAAGAGGTCTTTGTGGCATTTATGGATTTGGAAAAGGCGTTATGACAGGGTGGATAGGGGGGCAATGTGGCAAATGTTGCAAGTGTATGGTGTAGGAGGTAGGTTACTGAAAGCAGTGAAGAGTTTTTACGAGGATAATGAGGCTCAAGTTAGAGTATGTAGGAAAGAGGGAAATTTTTTCCCAGTAAAAGTAGGCCTTAGACAAGGATGTGTGATGTCACCGTGGTTGTTTAATATATTTATAGATGGGGTTGTAAGAGAAGTAAATGCGAGGTCTTGGCAAAGAGGCGTGGAGTTAAAAGATAAAGAATCACACACAAAGTGGGAGTTGTCACAGCTGCTCTTTGCTGATGACACTGTGCTCTTGGGAGATTCTGAAGAGAAGTTGCAGAGATTGGTGGATGAATTTGGTAGGGTGTGCAAAAGAAGAAAATTAAAGGTGAATACAGGAAAGAGTAAGGTTATGAGGATAACAAAAAGATTAGGTGATGAAAGATTGGATATCAGATTGGAGGGAGAGAGTATGGAGGAGGTGAACGTAATTCAGATATTTGGGAGTGGACGTGTCAGGGGATGGGTCTATGAAAGATGAGGTGAATCATAGAATTGATGAGGGAAAAAGAGTGAGTGGTGCACTTAGGAGTCTGTGGAGACAAAGAACTTTGTCCTTGGAGGCAAAGAGGGGAATGTATGAGAGTATAGTTTTTTACCAACGCTCTTATATGGGTGTGAAGCGTGGGTGATGAATGTTGCAGCGAGGAGAAGGCTGGAGGCATGGAGATGTCATGTCTGAGGGCAATGTGTGGTGTGAATATAATGCAGAGAATTCGTAGTTTGGAAGTTAGGAGGAGGTGTGGGATTACCAAAACTGTTGTCCAGAGGGCTGAGGAAGGGTTGTTGAGGTGGTTCGGACATGTAGAGAGAATGGAGCGAAACAGAATGACTTCAAGAGTGTATCAGTCTGTAGTGGAAGGAAGGCGGGGTAGGGGTCGGCCTAGGAAAGGTTGGAGGGAGGGGGTAAAGGAGGTTTTGTGTGCGAGGGGCTTGGACTTCCAGCAGGCATGCGTGAGCATGTTTGATAGAGTGAATGGAGACAAATGGTTTTTAATACTTGACGTGCTGTTGGAGTGTGAGCAAAGTAACATTTATGAAGGGATTCAGGGAAACCGGCAGGCTGGACTTGAGTCCTGGAGATGGGAAGTACAGTGCCTGCACTCTGAAGGAGGGATGTTAATGTTGCAGTAGTTTAAACTGTAGTGTAAAGCACCCTTCTGGCAAGACAGTGATGGAGTGAATGATGGTGAAAGTTTTTCTTTTTCGGGCCACCCTGCCTTGGTGGGAATCGGCCAGTGTGATGATATGATAAATATATATATATATATATATATTAATATATATATATATATATAATATATATATATATATATATATATATATATATATATTTAAATATATATTTATATCTGGTACCTGGATGACGGCACTCTGGCAGGTACTGAAGAGTCCCTCGTGGGGGACCTACAACTGGTGAAAACAATCATCCTCAATCCCTCCAAGTGTGAAATCACACAGCGAACCAGGAAATAACAATGCTGTGGGAAGAATCCTCCCAGAAGTCTCACATACAACTCCGTCCAACAGTACCCTCTTGGGGGCACCGCTGGGTCACCAGGCCATCGATACTGTCCTCAGGGACAAATTGAATGACCTGATGAGAATGGAGGAGAGAATAAGCGATCTTGATGACCATGATGCGCTGCATTTCCTCAACAAGGTGTCTTACTATGCCAAGACTCACTTCTTGAT
>NC_069416.1:24384522-24415623 GCF_026875155.1 Cherax quadricarinatus | reverse complement strand
TTTTGACCTGCCCCCACCCTCCAGCCTCACTTTCCTCTTCCATCTCCCAAAATACAAAAAATGGAAAAGAACCTAAATGTATTGGTACACCAATACAGAGGGAAATAATAAATAACAGTGAAGAGTGGCAAGAATCATTGATGCATCACTGGACATCATAGTACTAACAGAGACAAAACGTACAGGGATAACAAATGCAATCTTTCCACCTGGGTATCAGATTATTAGGAAAGACAGAGAGAACAGAGGAGGGAAAGGAGTAGCACTGCTAATCAAAAACAATAGAGTTTTGAGGAAATGGGAGGAATGGACAGAAGGGAAACAGACGACTTCATTGTAGGATCACTTCAGACTAGGGGTCAAAGGTGATGACAGCAGTGATGTATAACCCACCACTGAACAGCAGGAGGATGCACAATAGGGTGGTAATGGTGGATACACTAGCTGAAGTGGCCAGGAGGGCTCATATGGGTAGGACAAAATTACTTATAATTGGGGATTTCAATCATAGATTCACTGGGAAATCCTAGAGCCACATGGGGGACCAGAAACATGGCCGGCTAAGATGTTGGAGACTGTATTGGAGAACTTCATGCACCAACATGTTAGGGATATACCCAGAAAGAGAGGAGAGGATGTTGCAGCAAGGCTGCAACATCAGACATAGAGGATATCACACACGAAAGACCCCTTGGTGCCAGTGATCATGATGTCCTGAGTTTTGAATACCTTGTAGAGTTAATAGTGGAGAATGCAGCAGCACGAGAACAACGAGAGAAGCCGAACTTCAAAAAAAATGGGACTACACAGGAATCGGAAGTTTTGGGCATGAAGTGCAGTGGGAAAGAGAACTAAAGGGAAAGACAGTAAATGAAATGATGGAACTAGTGACCACTAAGTGCAGGGAGGCAGAGAAGTTCATACCAAAGGGTAACAGAAAAAAATGGTAAGACCAGAGTGAGCCCTTGGTTTAACTGGAAGCGTAAAGAGGCCAAAGCCAAGTACGCTAGAGCATGGAAACGGTATAGAGGGCAAAGAACTCAAGAAAGCAAGGAGTTGAGCAGAAGAATCAGAAACGAATATGCAGGGATAAGGAGAGAGGCCCAGAGGCAATATGAGAATGACATAGCATCAAAAGCCAAATCTGAACCAAAGTTGTTATATAGTAACATTAGGAGAAAAACAGTCAAGGACCAGGTAATCAGACTGAGGAAAGAAGGAGGGGAGCTCATAAAGAGTGACCAGGCAGTATGTGATGAACTAAACATAAGATTTAGAGTATTCACAAAAGAGACAGGAATGCTTCTAGCTAACAGTGGAGGTAGGGTGCACCAGCAGGTGCTGGACACAATACACATAACCAAAATAGAAGTGAAGAAATTGCTAGATGAACTAGATACCTCAAAAGCGGTGGGCCCAGATAACATATCTCCATGGATACTGAGAGAGGGAGCAGAGGAACTGTGTGTGCCACTAGCAGCAATCATCAGTAAATCTGTCGAAACTGGGCAGTTGCCTCAGGCGTGGAAGACAGCAAATGTAATTACAATTTTTAAGAAAGGATACAGACAGGTAGCGTTAAACTACAGACCAGTGTCACTGACTTGTTCAGTATGTAAAGTCATGGAAAAGATTATCAGAAGAGTGGTGGAACACATTGAAAAGATTGGACTCATACATGACAATCAGCATGGCTTCAAAGATGGGAAATCCTGTGTCACAAATTTACTTGAGTTCTACGATATGGTAACAGAAGTAAGAGAGGAGAGAGAGGGATGGGTAGAATGCATCTTTTTGGACTGCAAGAAGGCTTTTGACACAGTACCACATAAGAGACTGTGCAAAAATAAAGGAGCAGGCTGGAATAATAGGGAAAGTACTGCAATGGATCAGGGAATATCTGACAGGAGGGAAACGAAGTGTTGGTGCGTGATGAAGTGTCAGAGTGGGTGTATGTGTCGAGTGGGGTTGCACAAGGGTCAATCCTAGGTCCGGTGCTCTTTCTTGTATACGTGAATGACATGGTGGAAGGAATAGATTCAGAAGTGTCACTGTTCGCTGATGATGTGAAACTGATGAGGAGAATACAAGCAGCCGAGGATCAGTTAAGATTACAAGGGGATCTGGACAGACTACAAGCCCGGTCCGGTCCGACAAATGGCTCTTGGAGTTTAACCCCAGTAATGTAAGTTCATAAAGACTGGAGAAGGACACAGAACACCGCAAGAGGCATACAGGTTAGCGAACGTCACTTAAAGAAAATGATCTTGGGGTAAGCATTATAACGAACATGTCCCCTGAGGCACAAATCAATCAGATAACTGCAGCAGCATATAGGAGATTGGCAAACCTGAGATTAGCATTTAGACATCTGAGTAAGGAGTCATTCACGACATTGTACACCTTATACGTCAGGCCTATACTGGAGTATGCAGCACCAGTATGGAACCCTCAAATAGTCAAACACGTCACGAAACTGCACAAAATGCAAAAATTTGCAACACGATTAGTCCCGGAACTGAGGGATATGCCTTATGAGGAGAGAGTAAGGGAACTCAATCTGATGACACTAGAGGATAGGAGGGATAGAGGGGACATGATAACAACGTATAAAATACTGAGACGAATTGACAAGGTGGACAGGGCTCGAATGTTTCAGAGATATGATACAGGAACAAAGGGACACAGTTGGAAGCTGAAAACCCAGATGAGCCATAGGGAAGTTAGGAAGTATTTATTTAGCCTTAGAGTTGTCAGGAATTGGAATAATCTGGAGAGTGAAGCAGTGGAGGCAAGTTCCATACATAGCATTAAGAAGAGGTATGAAAAAGCTCATGGAACAGTGAGAGAGTGAATTAGTATCGACCAATGAAGAGGCGGTGAGTAGTTATAGGTGAGAACATATATATGCACAGGATTACAGGACATATGAATCGACCTCTGTAACCACAGTTAGGTGAGTACACTTTGACAACTAATGACTGCTACACACACATACATACACACACATAAATACACACATACGCGCACGCACACACACAGAGGAGCTGTGAATTGACCCCTGCAACCACAATTAGGCAAGTACACACACACACACACACACACACACACACACACACACACACACACACACACACACACACACACACACACACACCTACCTCACACACACACACCTCAGTAAGGAATCGTTTAAGACTCTACACCGTGTACGTCAGGCCCATACTAGATCATGCAGCACCAGTTTGGAACCTACGCCTGGTCAAGTACGTCAAGAAATTAGAGAAAGTGCAAAGTTTGCAACAAGGCTAGTTCCAGAGCTATGGAGAATGTCCTACGAAATCGGCCAGACGACACTGGAGGACAGGAGGGCTAGGAGAGACATGATAACGACATACAAAATACTGCGAGGAATAGATAAGGTGGACAAAGACAGGATGTTCCAGAGATGGGACACAGAAACAGAGGGTCACAATTGGAAGTTGAAGACTCAGATGAGTCAAAAGGATGTTAAGAAGTGTTTTTTCAGCTATAGAGTTGTCATGAAATGGAATAGTCTGGCAAGTGATGTAGTGGAGGCAGGAACCATACATAGTTTTAAGACGAGGTATGATAAAGCTCATGGAGGACGGAGAGAGAGGACACGGTAGCGGTCTGTGAAGAGGCGGGGTCAGGAGCTGAGTCTTGACCCCTACAACCACAAATAGGTGAGTACATTCAATGTAAATAACTTTCTTAGCTATTCACCCATCTAAACAAGTCATTCAACTTCACGTCCACTAACGCAAATGCAGACTTCGCATTCGTGTAGAGAGCTTTCTAAGCTACAAGTCCATGATTACATCCTCCTACCTCTAGGACTCTGGTCTGCCGAACTAGTTTCCTTGATTCCCTTCATAAATGCTACCTATGCTCACACTCCAACAGCATTCTAAATCCCGGAAAACACTTCACTCACCCCGATCTAACACGGTCCCACTTGTCATCTTGATGCTCTAGCCTCTACCACTTAAAAATTTCGTATCTGCACTACAATTCTTCCTTGGATCACACCTGCCCCTCCTTCCTTATGGATTAATACGCACTATTGGTGAACCTCATCCGTTTCTCTGTGAATGCGCAGAGCACCTCAGTAACCTCTCCTCTGTCTTCTGAATAGTAAATTCTGTAATTCCACAGTCTTCTAATTTTGGGTTTGTGGTTAGAAGTGATGGTAGCTAGAAATGCAACTGTGAATTATTATAGAAGCATTGTACTGAGTATTCGTGACAGAGCCCGGACTGTCTGTCTGCCTGTCCACAAAGCCTAGCCTAAAGTAAGTAATAGGGCTCCGAGCGGCGGCCTATGTGAGAGGTGCAAACGGGGATCACGGGATTCATGGCTTGGCCTATGAACTGGAGTTATCAGAGTATATGCACAAGTATTAGACTATTGACATTAATTTCTAAGCTGAAAATCATTTGCTCTCGAAGTTTACACTGTCTCCTACTAAATAGATAACTTCTCTCTACACAGCCCTTAAAACCTGACGTAATTTTTTCTTTATGAGTATTGGATTGTTCACATCGACTTCCGTAGAATCATCTGTTAATATACTAAATATACTAACTTCCAACTTTCTGTTTCCAATTTCATATCCATTTAGTCATTACCAAAAGTCTTGTTACTTTCATCCTATAGCAATTTTCTATGTTCATTTATATTTTCCTTCAATTACACACTACCCCGAAACACGTACAATAATTTCCGTGTAGATTTTCCCATATCTCAGCAAAAACCAACTGTCACAACTACCAGTCGGTATCAGATTCATTATCTCTTAACTTCGCACCTCTCTTCAACAATGTTGCATCTACGTCTTTTGCAAACTCATCCATAAAAATGATAAGCATACATTATAACATCTTACATCTGTTTCCGAGGCTTTATTTTACTGGAAAATAGCTCTCTTTTTTTAAAAACATAACCTGATCCTCACTCACCTCTTTATTGCTTTTAGTGCCATTTACCGATTCTTGACATTTGCAACACCGGCCACATTCCTCTACTATTCACCCTTTCAAAAGTGCAACAAACTGAAATTATTTGAAATTCTTTTGTTTAACATATTGGAGCATATCACACATTGTATTTGAAACAATTTGGGTTCAATAAATGATTACTTACTACTAACAAATATGTTGAAACTGTTAGGCCTTACGTGAAGACTGAAGAATTGCATGTAGTACTTTCATGAATCAGTCTACGGCGTTTGACTAGGTAGATTATTTTATTCTAATTAATATAGGTATCCCTCCTGATAGAGTATATCTTATTATATCTTAAGAAACCAGGAAGCAAGATTTGTGTGAGGCGGGATAAATGTAAGACAAAGTCGTGTCTCCTCCCCCCCCCCACTTTTTAAATTATACATAGATAATGTGATTAAAGTTACTGCCTCTACTGAAGTGGGAGGTTAGGTTCCACTTGCTTAGAGTAAATGTCATTGCATATTCAGTTGATCTTGTTCTTTCGGCTTATTCAAATGAAAATTTTATAACCAAATTACGCTGTGATAATGTGCGCGATTAAAATCTTCAAATTAAGACGGTCCCCTCAAGGAAGGTTCCTTGATGTTGGTGAGGGGCTCTTGATTTAGGGACTTGGATCTGTGCTCCAGTTCCCCGAATTAAGCCTGAATGCCTTCCACATCCCCCCCCCAGGCGCTGTATAATCCTCCGGGTTTAGTGCTTCCCCCTTGTTTATAATAATAATAATTCAAATTAAGACTAGTAAAACAAAGTATATGATATTTTGTGACAATATTAGATAAAAAAAATTTGTATATAAAATTATGGAACATTTTATATATTTAGGTCAACAAATACAGAATGATTTGTTAGATAAGGAAATGAAAATCATACAACGTGTGTTTTAATTGAACTTTTATTTCTCTTTTAGAAATTTTAAAACTGATACTGATGCATTTTTATTTTTGAATAAATTCTGTTGCATCTCTAATTTAGTAATGCAATTTTAGGAGAGTGATGAAGTTTTTAGTTTAGTTAGATTATTATGTTTTTAAAGTTGCTTTTCCAAATGCTTAGATTTTTTTTTTTAAATTGCCCACATAACGTAAGTCATAGTGCTGCACATTTTTGTAATATGTTTTAGCATTAACGTAATATTGCTTTTTTACAAGCTAGGTACATTAAATCATTGATCAATAAGAATTCTGCAATTCTTATCTTCCATGCTTCTAAAATAAGCATAACATTTGTCATGCTTTTCCCAGCTGTTTATTAAAATTTATTGTAGATTTTTTATAATTTGGATATAATTAAGGCTGGAAGTGGTTCGCTAAAAAGCCATGAGCAAACATGAGATATATTTGTCATTTTTTATTGTGTTTTTTATAGAGCACATTTATGTAATAGATTTCTATCAACATTATACACCTTAGTACAACCTTCTATGTACTATAAATCTTTGATCAATAAGAATTTTGTATCTTTTAATCTTAGTTACCTGTTAATCTCGGATGTCTAGTTTCATGTATTTCTCAATTTTGCATTGTCACTTACTGCATACGCTTTATCTTGAACATTTTGAATACTGGTTGCAAAATCATGTACTACATGCATCGACGGAGCCACAGGGAGCGATGATCCCTACATACACTCCAGGTAAAAACATAAGAACATAAGAAAGAAGGAACACTGCAACAGGCCAATTGACCCATGCGGACAGGTCCATGTCCCCCCCCCGGATTAGCCCAATGACCCCCCCCCCGATAAGCCCAATGACCCACCCAGTTAAGTCACCCTCCACTCAAGGAAGGAGCACGGCACCAGACCCAGCAGCACAAGCTAGTCAAGTCCAACTCACACCCACCCCACCCACTCATGTATTTATCTAACCTATTTTTAAAACTACACAACGTTTCAGCCCCCAATAACTGTACCGGGAGTCTGTTCCACTCATCCACATCAATTACCAAACCAGTGTTTTTCCTATGTCCTTTTGAATCTGAATTTTTTCCAAAACTTGAAACCTGTCTGACTAGAGATTTTAACAATCCCAAGGAATTCGCAGAGCAGGCGAAATATACACAAACACTGATCTCTGGCCGAAGGAGACTCGAACCTACGAACCTTGGAAAAAGGGTACGCAGTGCTTTACCATTCTCACCACACTGGGCCAATACCTTGGCGCCCAGCTTGCTCTAGCGTAACCCAAGGCAGCCAAGTTTCAGGAAGAAGGCTTACAGCTTTTTTCTCATCCCTGCATGCATCAGCCTTACCAAAAGGACTTTAACAATGCAAGGAATTCGCAAGAGCAGGCGAAATACACACAAAACTGATCTCTGGCGAAGGAGACTCGAACCTACGAACTTGGAACAAGGTCCGCAGTGCTTTACCATTCTCACCACACTGTAACCCTTTCCCTCTGAAAGTGGCTGCCTTGGATTAACGTCTAGCGAAAGCTGGGCGCAAGGTATTGGTCCAGTATGGTGAGAATGGGAAAGCACTGCGTACCTTGTTCCAAGGTTCGTAGGTTCGAGTTCCTTCGGCCAGAGTTTCGTGTTATAATTTATATATATATATATATAATATATATATATATATATATATATATATATATTATATATATATATATTATACATATACAAAACAATCACTGTGAAACGATAGTGAATTCCAAGCGCATTCGTGACTTCTCACATTATCAAGGAACTATATAGTGGAAAGCACTTGGAATTTCACTATCCTTTCACAGTGGTTGTTTTGCATATTCTGACATCATTTGTTTACTGTGATCTTATTGCTTATATATATATATATATGTTTATGTATTTATTTCAGGGTAACCGATTAGGAAGACTTGTGCATTAGAGGTGGAAAGTGCAGTGCTTACATCTGAAAAAGTGCAGTTTTGAACAATAGTATCGGTGCCCCTGTGGCTGATTGGAGGGAAAGATATCTTTGTGCTGAGTGGTGGGGAAGGTGTCTCTGTACTGAGTGGTGGGGAAGGCATCTCTGTACCTAGTGGTGGGGAAGGCATCTCTGTACCTAGTGGTGGGGAAGGCATCTCTGTACCGAATGTTGGGGAAGGCATCACTGTACTGAGTGGTGGGGAAGGCATCTCTGTACTGAGTGGTGAGGAAGGCATCTCTGAACCGAATGGTGGGGAAGGCATCTCTGTACCGAATGGTGGGGAAGGCATCTCTGTACCGAGTGGTGGGGAAGGCATCTCTGTACTGAGTGGTGGAGAAGGCATCTCTGTACCTAGTGGGGAAGGCATCTCTGTACTGAATGTTGGGGAAGGCATGTCTGTACTGAGTGGTGGGGAAGGCATCTGTGTACTAAGTGGTGGGGAAGGTATCTTTGTACTGATTAGTGGTGAAGGTATCTCTGTACTGAGTGGCTGGGAAGGAGTCTTTGTACTGAGTGGTGGGGAAGGTGACCATGAGCTGAGTGGGGAAAAAGCTTCTCTGTATTGAGTGGTGGGGAAGATGTCTCTGTGTTTAGAGGGAAAGGTGTCTCTGTCCTGAGTAGTGGGTAAAACGTCTGAGCACTGATATTATGACATACATAACATGTGAACACATATACACCTAATTTAATAATACTAACTGGAAAATAGTTAATATTCCAGTGAGCATTTCACACGTGAGGTGCTGAGTGGCGCTCACACGTGAGGTGCTGAGTGGCGCTCACACGTGAGTGCGAGTGGCGCTCACAAAGTGAGGTGCTGAGTGGCGCTCACACGTGAGGTGCTGAGTGGCGCGCACACGTGAGGTGCTGAGTGGCGCTCACAGTGAGGTGCTGAGTGGCGCTCACACGTGAGGTGCTGAGTGGCGCTCACACGTGAGGTGCTGAGTGGCGCTCACACGTGAGGTGCTGAGTGGCGCTCACACGTGAGGTGCTGAGTGGCGCTCACACGTGAGGTGCTGAAATGGCGCTCACACGTGAGGTGCTGAGTGGCGCTCACACGTGAGGTGCTGAGTGGCGCTCCACCGTGAGGTGCTGAGTGGCGCTCACACGTGAGGTGCTGAGTGGCGCTCACACGTGAGGTGCTGAGTGGCGCTCACACGTGAGGTGCTGAGTGGCGCTCACACGTGAGGTGCTGAGGGCGCTCACACGTGAGGTGCTGAGTGGCGCTCACACGTGAGGTGCTGAATGGCGCTCACACGTGAGGTGCTGAGTGGCGCTCACACGTGAGGTGCTGAGTGGCGCTCACACTTGAGGTACTGAGTGGCGCTCACCCCGTGAGGTGCTGAGTGGCGATCACACGTGAGGTGCTGAGTGGCGCTCACACGTGAGGTGCTGAGTGGCGCTCACACGTGAGGTGCTGAGTGGCGCTCACACGTGAGGTGCTGAGTGGCGCTCACATGTGAGGTGCTGAGTGGCGCTCACACGTGAGGTGCTGAGTGGCGCTCACACGTGAGGTGCTGAGTGGCGCTCACACGTGAGGTGCTGAGTGGCGTCACACGTGAGGTGGGTGAGTGGCGCTCACACGTGAGGTTGCTGAGTGGCGCTCACAGTGAGGTGGTGAGTGGCGCTCACCCCGTTTAGGTGCTGAGTGGCGCTCACACGTGAGGTTGTTAGGTAAGACACATTTGCAACAGTTAGACAACTTTATTCCGAAACGTTTCGCCTACACAGTAGGCTTCTTCAGTCGAATACAGAAAGTAGGCAGGAACAGTAGAGATGTGAAGACGATGTAATCAGTCCATCACCTTAAAGTCGTAGAATTTGAGGTTGTTTAGTCCCTCGGCCTGGAGAAGTTCAGTTCCATAGTCAGGAACTATCTGAAAATCAAGCGACAGTGCGGAGGGCTTAAATACTGTCGGAAGGAGAGGTGCAGGGTAGTAGTAGTAGTAGTAGTAGTAAAAGTAGTAGTGAGAGGCAACTGGGGAGGTCATGTCCCCCTTTAGATCCAACCCTTCTCACTTGAAAAGCTTGTTCAAGGTGTTTTCTGTACCAAGGGTGCCACGTGTTGCAGTGTTGACAAGATGAACATCAAAATGGTATACAATACCGACAGGTTTTTAGGTAAGACACATTTGCAACAGTTAGACAACTTTTTTCCCGAAAGTTTCGCCTACACAGTAGGCTTCTTCAGTCGATAACAGAAAGTAGGCAGGAACAGTAGAGATGTGAAGACGATGTAATCAGTCCATCACCCTTAAAGTCGTGAATTTGAGGTTGTCAGTTCCCTGGGCCTGGAGAAGTTCGTTCCATAGTCAGGAACTATCTGAAGATCAAGCGACAGTGCGGAGACTTAAATACTGTCGGAAGGAAGGTGCAGGGTAGTAGTAGTAGTAGTAGTAGTAGTAGTAATAGTAGTAGTGAGAGGCAACTGAGAGGTCATGTCCCTCTCAGATCCAACCCTTCTCACTTGAAAAGCTTGTTCAAGGTGTTTTCTGTACCAAGATGCCACGTGTTGCAGTGTCTGACAAGATGAACATCAAAATGGTATACAATACCGACAGGTTGTTAGGTAAGACACATTTGCAACAGTTAGGCCGAGGGACTGACAACCTCAAATTCTACGACTTTAAGGGTGATGGACTGATTACATCGTCTTCACATCTCTACTGTTCCTGCCTACTTTCTGTATTCGACTGAAGAAGCCTACTGTGTAGGCGAAACGTTTCGGAATAAAGTTGTCTAACTGTTGCAAATGTGTCTTACCTAACAACCTGCCCGGTATTGTATACCATTTTTGAGTTCATCTTGTCAGGACATGCAACACGTGGCATTTTGGTACAGAAAAACACCTTGAACAAGCTTTTCAAGTGAAAAGGGGTTTGGGATCTGAGAGGGACATGACCTCTCAGTTGCCTCTCACTACTACTATTACTACTACTACTACTACTACTACCCTGCACCTCTCCTTCCGACAGTATTTAAGTCTCCGCACTGTCGTTTTGATCTTCAGATAGTTCCTGACTATGGAACTGAACTTCTCCAGGCCGAGGGACTGACAACCTCAAATTCTACGACTTTAAGGGTGATGGACTGATTACATCGTCTTCACATCTCTACTGTTCCTCCCTTTACTTTCTGTATTCGACTGAAGAAGCCTACTGTGTAGGCGAAACGTTTGGGAATAAAGTTGTCTAACTTTTGCAAATTTGTGTCTTACCTAACAACCTGTGGGTATTGTATCCCATTTTGATGTTCATCTTGTCAGACACGCAACACGTGGCATCTTGGTACAGAAAAACCCTTGAACAAGCTTTTCAAGTGAAAAGGGGTTTGGGATCTGAGAGGGACATACCTCTCAGTTGCCTCTCACTACTACTATTACTACTACAACTACTACAAACTACCCTGCCCTCCCCTTCCGACAGTATTTAAGTCTCCGCACTGTCGCTTGATCTTCGATAGTTCCTGACTATGGAACTGAACTTCTCCAGGCCGAGGGACTGACAACCTCAAATTCTACGACTTTAAGGGTGATGGACTGATTACATCGTCTTCACATCTCTACTGTTCCTGCCTACTTTCTGTATTCGATGAAGAAGCCTACTGTGTAGGGGGAAAACGTTTCGGAAAAAAAGTTGTCTAACTGTTGCAAATGTGTCTTACCTAACAACCTGTCGGTATTGTATACCATTTTGATGTTCACACGTGAGGTGCTGAGTGGCGCTCACACGTGAGGTGCTGAGTGGCGCTCACACGTGAGGTGCTGAGTGGCGCTCACACGTGAGGTGCTGAGTGGCGCTCACACGTGAGGTGCTGAATGGCGCTCCAAACGTGAGGTGCTGAGTGGCGCTCACACGTGAGGTGCTGAGTGGCGCTCACACTTGAGGTACGAGTGGCGCACAACGTGAGGTGCTGAGTGGCGCTCACACGTGAGGTTCTGAGTGACGCTCCACGTGAGGTGCTGAGGGGCGCTCACACATGAGGTGCTGAGAGGTGCTCACACGTGGGGTTTGCTGAGTGGTGCCACACATGAGGTCTGAAAGGTGCTCACACGTGAGGTGCTGAGTGGCGCTCACACATGAGGTGCTGAGAGGTGCTCACACGTGAGGTGCTGAGTGGTGCTCACACATGAGGTACTGAGTGGCGCTCACACGTGAGGTGCTGAGTGGCGCTCACACGTGAGGTGCTGAGTGGCGCTCACACGTGAGGTGCTGAATGGCGCTCACACGTGAGGTGCTGAGTGGCGCTCACACGTGGGTGCTGAGTGGCGTCCCCTTGAGGTACTGATGGCGCTCCACGTGAGGTGCTGGTGGCGCTCACACGTGAGGTGCTGAGTGACGCTCACACGTGAGGTGCTGAGTGGCGCTCACACATGAGGTGCTGAGAGGTGCTCACACGTGAGGTGCTGAGTGGTGCTCACACATGAGGTGCTGAAAGGTGCTCACACGTGAGGTGCTGAGTGGCGCTCACACATGAGGTGCTGAGAGGTGCTCACACGTAAAAGGTGCTGAGTGGTGCTCACACATGAGGTACTGAGTGGCGCTCACACGTGAGGTGCTGAGGGGCCCGCTCACACGTGAGGTGCTGAGTGGCGCTCACACGTGAGGTGCTCTCTCTCAGTCTCATAAGACAGACAGAATGTTACAAATTAAAAGGTGTTTCAGTTACTGTGTTGTACTGTGCATGTATCTGAGTTTTTCTTGCAATATAGTATCAGTTTTTCCGTCACGTAAGATTTCTTCACAAAAAGATACAGAACTTTAAAACGTAAAGTCAATCTATAAAACAGTATAGTTTCAATAAAAGCCATGCAGGAAAAAATGTTACTTATTCAATTTAAAAACCCCATTATCATTTAAAAATATTTAAGAAATTTACCAGTACTAAGTTCCAGACTCCATTTTAACTCTTTTTCCCTTCAAAACTGCCCTTGTTACACTTTCGTCTGTATATTTTTTTTTGTGTTGTCTCTGTGAACATCCAGCAGTCGGCCATCATTTTGACACTCCATTTACATTTTTTCCTTCTCTCCATCTCCTTTCTTTCCTGATGAAACTTTTCACTTTGCCGTCACTAGAAGTTCCCAGTTTTTCCGGAAACTTGTCCAAATGAGCATCCAGGAAATGTACTCTGAGACTCCCATTACTCGTTTTAAAGACCTAGAACTTCTTGAACATTGTGTTCAGGTTTTTCGCTGGAGTTTGTGGCCTGTAGGCACAAACTACATCTTGATGTTTGGAAAAAAAAGGGCAATCCATGCTTCATTTTTTTCAACACAAGACGAAAGGTTTCGAAATTCTCACCCTGAGAAAGGTTCCTTAAATTTGCCAGACATGAAGGTCATTCTGAACTTGACATCTGACAATCCGGGAAAACATCTTTTACATAAAATAGAAACGTCTCAAATATCGTGGTAAAGTTTTCACAAATGGTTCATTAAGCAAAGTTTTAGAGCAGAAGTGACAGAGGATTTTTTTTTTATTAACCGTATTTTTTTATGCTACCATTTCTTGTCCCTGGTGTAATCTTTTCCACACGTTCATTGTTTCTTTGTACCAGTGTAAACTCTTGGCTCTGCAATCTCATTAACATAAGAAACTTTGCGTATCCCACGTTATCCCCAAGCAATATAAAAAGCATCTCCAAGTCCCCACAAATTATTCATCTGTAATCTTTGAAGCTAACTTTTTTAAAACCAGCTCCCGATTTCAACAACTGCTTCCGAATGCGCAGAATGCCCTCACAAGAATAGAGACAGACTTGTTACCATTGTTTAGAAGAAATGGCCTTATGTCATATTTTAGAGGAATTTACGAAGAGTCTCCACCTATCAATATTAATCTTCACACCAAACTTTTCTGTTAAACCAATAACACTTGTGCAGTAAACCGAATCACCTTCTGGAGCAAAACATGTAACAAACTGTATGTTCCAGGTAAGATACCAGAAGAAAGATGTGCCAAGAGATAATTTCTTTTTTTAAGTATCGTCCCTAAAATCTGAGCAGAAACTTTAGCAAGACCAAAGTCTTTCACCAGATCATAAAGTTTACTTATTGAAAAATCTTGAGGTTCTGTCTTATCCCTATTACGCTGGAAATCTGCATCATCACCGTCACTCCTTTCTCGTTCAGGGCTTAGAGAAAAAATTTCAAGGATTTCAGGTTGTATTGGAAATAGTATGTCTGGTCCAGCAGCAACAGGTAATAGGGTAGATGGAAGGTTTGCATACATTTTTTTTTGTGTCGTATCTTTGTACATTACAGGAACAAGAGTTCCTGTAATGTTCCTTCCAGATCGCTGCAACACCAAATCAAAATATTTTTTTTGCTACCTTTCCTATACTGCCTTAGTTTTTCAACACAACACTAAGAGGATAGTCTTTATGGGAAGCCCATGATATGTCCTGGTTTCCAGCTGTCCACATCAAGTGTGCGTAGTATCTTTTTGAACGTGTTAAAATTTCTTTGTTGTTTCTTATTGAAAAAAATCAATGGAAATATAACTGAAAATTTCCATACAGTTAACAGACCCTCGATAGCCATCGTTACAGGAACCACCGCTCTACCCCGAAACAATACAATGTACGTCCGTACATTACAGAAAATGACCCCAACTGATAATTTCCAGTCTCAAAAAACTGCGTACCCCCATTTTTCTCTTTCTCCCCGTGAACCTTTTCCCCCTATCTACATTCATTATAAGGCCTGTTATATGACAAGGGGCACTCACTAGGCGACTGGTTAAAAAACAGTATATGATGCATATATTTAAGCATCATTTGTTAAATCAGGGTGTCGAATTGATAACAAACACGCAACAAATCTTAAGGAATGAAAAAGTATTCCAAAACATCAGTGAGTGGGAGGCAGTCACGAGTAGCGGCATTTACTGTTTTAAGTTTCTTTCTGTAACAGGATGTATTTAAAACTCCTACCTCTCTTCTGAGCGAAAGACCATCACTGTTAACAATAATTGTTTAAATATTATAATAATTTATAATCAGACCACTGAGTGCAGAGACGCCTCCCCCACCACTAAGTGCAGAGACGCCTTCCCCACCACTGAGTGCAGAGACGCCTCCCCCACCACTAAGTGCAGAGAAAGCCTTCCCACTACTGAGTGCAGAGACGCCCCTTCCCCGCCACTGAGTGCAGAGACGCCTTCCCAACCACTGAGTGTAGAGACGCCTTCCCCACAACCACGCACAGAGACGCCTTTCGCACAACCGCCATCGTAACGACACAGCAGACAAAGGCTTTCCCCTTCCCCCAGTACAGAGTGCACTCTCCACCACTCTGACCAGGGCGCTTTCCCCACCACTTTGTGATAGAGACGTCTTCCCTACCTCTTAACCAGAGAAACTTTCCACAACATCCGGTACAGAGACGCCTTCCCCACATCAACACAGGCCCCCTTCACCACAGAGACCTAATCATCACACAGAAACCATGCCCAACCACTTAGCATAGTGACGCCTGCCAATTCCCCCAGCCCCCGACACACCTTCCTATCTCCTTATATAATGTGTGTTTGCGTATTGGGCTACATATTCTTCAGTTTTGCTAATTTAAAGTTCCACTTACATTACTTTGCATTTGAGTGTGCGTACGTGTAAAGAAAAGCTCCTTCAGCATCCTTAATCCGAAAACATCCGAAACTCTCAGCTGAATCCTAAATGCTACTAAGTCGCTCTATAGTGACTGACTGAAAAGGAAAAAAATAAGTAGGTATTTGCGCATTCCCACAAGGCATATTTTGAGTGAAGTATCTTCTGTCCTTTCACACAACTCCACAGTACAGCAAAGTGCTACATAAAACAATTCAGACAAATTTACCAGAGTTAGAGACAAACCGAAATTACATAAAACACTGAAAGGTCGTAATTATATCTCTTGGACCCCATCTAAAGTACACTTCTTAAATAGACGTCAGAACTACCCTTGCATCTCAGCTAGAGCCTGGTTTTTTCTTCTCTCTCCAGCTACCAGCTCTCAACTTTTTGTCTATAGCCCTGGGAAGCTAGAGTGAGATCACTAACTGGCGATAATATCACTGGTTTATAATACCGGCGTGGTATGATATTGAGTACGTCACACTACTTGAGCCAATAGACAACTAGAGCAATTAAATTTACACAACCCCACAAAAAGTGCAAACAGATGGACACATCACGATGTGTCCTGGATGTGTCATCATAGACGACCAATAAACATGTACATTATTTTTCAGCACTCTCAAAGTTTTTTTCTACTGTAAATATAATATATATTATACATAATTTCCTGCTGTATTTTGGGCACGCACCCCAGCTCTGAAGAGTTGGGTGAGATTTTCGCTTATAATCAGTGACACAAACACGTAAAAAATATGCACTAGACATGTATCTCCACACCTCAATATACTGTATGTGCCATCTTTATATCAACAATGTATCTCTTAAATCTTTTGTACCTATTATGTAATTAAATATAAACCCATTGGGAAAAAAGAATGAAAAGATGGGGGGTAGGGGAAGGGAATATTCTTACGGCTTCAGGAAGAAATCCTAATATTCTTCCTCGAAGCCTTTTTATCCATTCTCCCGAGGCTATGGCCCCTACAATTACACCAGAGGTGGACCCATCTTTATGCGTAATAAATTATCATAACATGTTTAGCACACTATGTAAAAACGTATTACTTTTATTCCCGTGCTATTTATTTAACTGCAATACAACAGATTCCATAGAATTAAAATATAAAGTATTTACATTTAAGAAAACTGATAAAAATTCAGTAAAAAACGCTTATTGCCAAAGAGTTTTTTATAAGGAGTACTGTAGCAGGCCGCCTAAGTCACACCCCCCCCACACCCACTTATGTACTTGTATAACCTATTGTTTTAAAAATACTCAAGGTTTTACCTTCAATGACCCCCCAGCTTTAATATTAATCCATCGCTTTCCTACACATTTCTAGATTTAATTTTTGGCCATCTTTTAACCATTGCTGCGAATAGTCTTGCTTAGATATTTTTAGCATATTATTTACACCCCAATTAATTTATTCTTGTATTCCATTTATACACCTCATTTATGTCCCACTATTGCTGAGTCTTTCTAGACTGCAGTTTCATGCCCTCAGTCTAAGAGGATTTATGACTTTTGTCTGTTTTTTAAAGCGATGACCAGAACTGTGCAGCATATATAAATAAGGCCCAACCAGCGAAATATAAAAGTTGAAGAAAAACCTGAGGGTTCCGTTATTTATCTTTCTTTATATGAAGCCAAGATTTTAGATTATGTTAACCAGAACTCTTAATTTTTTTGGCTTTTAGAGTCCCTTAAAGGGTTTACAATTTTTTAGTACATAAACGCTATGGGTATTTTCTTTTTTTAGGCCCAGAGCTTTGTATTTGTCTGTATTAAACTGCATCTGCCATTTTTCCGATCACTGCAAACCCGTCTTTTAGAACTTCCTGTAGCGCTTTAGTGTCGTCATCAAAAATTTAAACCGACAGCCTATTTTGGTGTCATTGGCAAACTTGCTTATGTCGTTATTTATTCCCTCACCTATGTCATTTATGTATTTTGTGAATAACAAACGGCCCAAACACTGACTCCTATGGAACACCGCTTTTGACGCGTCCCCGTTCTAATTTCTCCCATTTATATAAAAATTCTCTGTTTCCTATCTGTCCAACCACGCCTCAATCCAGGAAAAAATTTCCGCGTGCCCCTACTTTCCTCAAGAATCTCCGATGTGGTAAATATGCTCGTACGCATTTGAGTAACTTTCGCAGCCTTCTCCTAAGTAGAACACAACAGTATGGAATGACTGAAGTAAGTTTTAAGAAAGGTTTATGAAAGCTCCAGAGCTCACTCCAAGAATCCTGAAACGATCATTATAAGACTGTGTAGAATGCACCTGCTGGCTCCAATAGCTGCATAAATCTACTACTACTTGCAGTAAATCTGCCGAAAATTAGAAGCTGGACGGATTAGGCGTTCCTGAGTCATTAACGAAACTTTTAAGAAAAAAATGTAGGCAACCACTTGAAGGTAACCCTTCTGGGATATCTAATTAGTCAAGATAAGATTCAAGAAGACTTAATTCCACATGAAAGAGAATGAGCAGATCAACAAGCTGATCAAGTTTGTGGATAATTGATCTTGAGGTGAACTATCCATCTTCCACACCTGAAGAATTTATGATGTTGTGGACCGAGGAGGAGATGCTGAGGAGAATAGAAGATGAAGATACTTGAGAGCAAAGTGGGTTGTGCTGGAAGCCAAGGTACTCTTAAAGGTGACCGGGAGTAATAGAAAAAAGGCGAAATTAAATATGATATTGAGACAGGGTGAAATTATAGGCAGCAGATAATTAAAATTCAAGATGTTGGTAAGAAAATGGAATTCAAAGGGAAGAGGGATAACATGGCATTAATGATGATTGGTAACAAAGTAGAATTCAAGGTGCTAGGTGGAGGAAGGCTGAATAAAAGGAGCTATTAGAGATGCTGGGGAACACGATAAGGCTTTATGTGTTTGAGAGAAAGTGTAAATTCAATTGCTAGTAGCAAAATCTAATTCAAGAGGTTGATGACCAAAGTGGAATTCAAGGTTTTAGCAAGAAAAAGACAAAGTTTTAGAAAATAAAAAATAATCAGCATTTTAGAAAGCAAATAAACTTTAAGGTGCTGGATAATAAGATAAAGAATAAAATGTCACAATACCATGATTGAAACACAATTATTTCGACGTTTCGGCCCGACTTCGACCAAGGAGAAGTCACACCGAAGACGGCCAGAATATTTATGAGGGAGGGCGGAGAAAGGAGTGGCAATGGTATTGCCACAGAGGAAGTTGTAGTAAAGCTGGTGGAGGGAATAGAATAGCGATAGAAATAGTAGTGGTAAAGTTAGGAATAGTGGTAGAAATAATAGTGAAGTGAAAAAACTATTAGCAGTCACAAATGACTGGGAGAAAAAAAGCAGAGACCGAAGATAGAACTGATAGTAGTAGTAATCGTAGTAGTACTAGAAGTAATATTATTATTTGTTATAGTAGTAGTAGTAGTAATAGTAGCATTTATAATAGTGGCAGTAGTAATAGTAGTATTTACACTAGAAGTAATATTATTAGTTGTTATAGTAGTAATAATATTGGTAGTAGTAATAGTAGCAGTTATAATAATGGTAGTTATAATAGGGGTAGCAGTAAAAGTACTAATAACACTGGAAGTAATATTATCAGTTGTTATAGTAATATCAATAGTAATAGTTATAATTGTGGTAGTAGTAACAGAAGTAGTAATATTAGAAGTAATATTATTAGTTGTTATATTAGTAGTAATAGTAGTAGTGGTAATAGTAGTATTAGCTGAATTTTATGTAGTACAAAAGTGGTATTGACAAAAATAGGACAGTAGGAGAACTGGAAGTAGACAAGTAGGGGAAACAATAATGGAATAGTGTAGTAGTAGTAATAGTAGTAGTAGTAGTAGTAGTAGTAGTAGTAGTAGTAGTAGTAGTAGAAGTGACGTAGTGGTTGTAGTCCATTAGAACAAGAAAACAGAGAAGCCCAGGAAAAGACCAACAGACACAGGGACATAGATCCGCTTGTCTGGGGACAAAGTCGTGGACAGACAAGTCTTTGTAAATTTTAGTCTCCTCAGTGCGGATTATTTGTGCGAGGTAAATAAAAGATATTAAATGCAGAAGTCAGAAAAAAAACTCATTGTGTGAGAAAGTAAAAGATCATGTTAGAATATAATGGAAATTCAATCAGGAAAATAATGAAAAATTCTAGGGGTTAATAAGTAAAATATAATCGTGTTAGAAAGAGAGGGAAATTCGTGACATTAGAAATTAATAAAAAATCAGGTTTCTAAAAAGCAAAATAAAAATCTAGATAAGAAAAATAAAATTCAAGGCGTTAGAACTAAGATAAAAAAAAATAGGTGTTTGCAGGAAAGGTATATTCAAGCCACTTGGAAATTAAATGAAATTAAAGGTGCTGAGAACTATAGTGAAATTCAGATATTTGACAGACAGGTGAAATGTCGTTTAACAAGATGTTAAACGACACGAAGCTTTTGTTAGGTGATAATCCGCTCAGTGATGACACAAACGCTGTCGTTATATCGCTGGACAGTAGAGACTTAACAACCTCTGGCTAGCTGGTGCTCCATACCCGAGTTTAAACATTAACTGGCTTACCAATGCTTCTTATTAATAGTTAAGGATCTACTACCATAAAAGTGTTTTATATTAATGGTAAAACAACCGCTGGTTTACCAGTGTTTTGTATTATGGTTAAGCAACTGCTGGTTTAACAGTGCTTTATATTAATATTAAGCAATGGCTTGTTCACTAGTGTTTTTCCATTAATAGTAAGCAACTACTGGCATAGCAAAGCTTTGTATTAAAAACTAACCAACTGTTGGTAAACCCGAGTTAGTTTATCAACCTTATTTAAAAAAAGAAAGCAAAGATTTCACTTACTCACTTTGAAATGCAGGTATAGCCTGCATTTAGGATAAAATTCAAAACCTCTTAAATAGCACCTATTGCAGTCTGTAAGGAGCATAATTTTACTGACAATTAGGTGTACCGCTTTCTTTGTATGCAGTAAAAATGTTCCAACTACTTTTATGTACATGAGACATTATAATCATTATTTCTGGTTATATTTTAGAAATTAATATCACTGAAATACCATAAGAAATTGTGCTTTGTTTATATGAAATATTTAAATATTTTTTTAAAACAGTATATTTACAGTAGAAACACACACACACACACACACACACACACACACACACACACACACGTATATACATACATATGTCGTTCCGAATAGGTAAAATTTGTCAATTAGCAAGAACTCATTTAAAATTAAGTCCTCTCTACAATTTTGTGTTATATGTTTAAAGACATATTTCTTTCATTTAAGTTAGTGTAAAAATTAATATTTTAGTACCAAAAGAACCTTAGAAAACAACCTTCTTTATTCAAAAGCATAGTGGGAGAGCCAAAGCCATCATATTCTCCATATATAGCTTTAGGAAGAGGTATGATAAAGCTCATGGAGAAGGGAGAGTGGACCTAGTAGCGACCAGTGAAGAGGCGGGGCCAGGACCTATGTATCGACCCCTACAACCACAATTAAATGAGTACACACACACACACAGAACAAAATCAGCACGACAGCAGCTGAGGGAGAGGACAAAAAAAGCGAAAGGAGCTAGGAAAAGAGACAAGGATGGAACCAGCAGAGGTCAGTCAGAGCAGAACAGAACAGCAAGGGCAAGCACACACACAACTATTCTCAGAACCATACAACCTATCACACCATCCCAACACACACTACAATCCATACCCACAGCCTCCACCCAACACCGAGCTATAGAATCCCACACTATGCTACCAGGTCTCCCACCCTCACAAGCCCCCCAAACCACAGTGTTGGAAAGGAAACTGAAGGTATGGTACACAAACGCTGATGGAATAACAAATAAGTGGGAGGAGTGGCATGAAAGAGTCAAAGAGGCATCACGGACATCATAGCTCTCACAGAAAATAAGCTTACAGGTATGATAACAGATGCTATCTTTCCAACGGGATACCAAATCCTGAGGAAAGACAGAGGGAACAGGGGGGGTGGAGGAGTGGTATTGCTGATCAAAAATCGCTGGAATTTTGATGAGCTGGAGAGAGGAGACAGTGATTACATAGCGGGAACGCTTCACTCTGAAGGTCCCAAGGTGGTAATAGCAGTGATGTATAACCCACCACAGAACAGCAGGAGGCCAAGGCAAGAGTACGACGAGAGCAATAGAGCGATGGTTGACACACTGGCTACAGTGGCGAGAAGAGCTCATGCACGCAGGGCAAAGGTCCTGATCATGGGTGACTTTAACCACAAGGAGATCGATTGGGAGAACTTGGACCCACATGGAGGCCAAGATACAAGGAGGGCTAAGATGATGGAGGTGGTACTGGAAAACTTCATGTACCAACACGTAAGGGACACTACAAGAGAGAGAGAGGAGAGGATGAACCAGCAAGGCTGGACTTAGTATTCACCTTGAGTAGTGCATCTATCGAGGACATCACATATGAAAGACCCCTTGGGGCCAGTGACCATGTGGTTTTAAGCTTCAAATACACACTAGAGCTACAAGTGGAGGGAGAAGCAGGAAGGCCAGGACGAATGAAGCCAAACTGCAAGAAAGGGGACTACACAGGAATGAGGAACGTCCTGAACGGGGTGCAGTGGAAGAGAGAACTGGCAGGGAAGCCAGTTAATGAAATGATGGAATATGTAGCAACAAAATGCAAGGAGGCTGAGGAGAGGTTTGTACCCAAGGGTAACAGGAATAATGAAAAAGCCAGGATGAGCCCATGGTATACCCAAAGGTGCAGGGAGGCACAAACCAAGTGTGCTAGGGAATGGAAGAAATATAGAAGGCAAAGGACCCAGGAGAATAAGGAGAGCAGTCGTAGAGCCAGAAACGAATATGCACAGATAAGAAGGGAGGCCCAAAGACAATATGAAAATGACATAGCAGCGAAAGCCAAATCTGACCCGAAACTGTTGTACAGCCACATCAGGAGGAAAACAACAGTCAAGGACCAGGTAATCAGGCTAAGGAAGGAAGGAGGAGAGACAACAAGAAATGACCGTGAAGTATGTGAGGAACTCAACAAGAGATTCAAAGAAGTGTTCACAGAGGAGACAAAAGGGGCTCCAGAAAGACGGAGAGGTGGGGCACACCACCATGTGCTAGACACAGTGCACACAACCGAGGAAGAAGTGAAGAGGCTTCTGAGTGAGCTAGATACCTCAAAGGCAATGGGGCCAGATAACATCTCCCCATGGGTATTGAGAGAGGGAGCAGAGGCGCTATGTGTACCCCAAAACAACAATATTCAATACATCTATCGAAACAGGGAGATTGCCTGACGCATGGAAGACAGCAAATGTAGTCCCAATCTTTTAAAAAGGAGACAGACATGAAGCAATAAACTACAGACCAGTGTCACTGACATGTATAGTATGCAAAATCATGGAGAAGATTATCAGGAGAAGAGTGGTGGAACACCTAGAAAGGAATGATCTCATCAACAGCAGCCAACATGGTTTCAGGGACGGGAAATCCTGTGTCACAAACCTACTGGAGTTCTATGACATGGTGACATCAATAAGACAAGAGAGAGAGGGGTGGGTGGATTGCATATTCTTGGACTGCAAGAAGGCATTTGACACAGAGATTGCACAAGAGATTGGTGCAAAAACTGGAGGACCAAGCAGGGATAACAGGGAAGGCACTACAATGAATCAGGGAATACTTGCCAGGAAGACAGCAGCGAGTCATGGTACGTGGCGAGGTGTCAGAGTGGGCACCTGTGACCAGCGGGGTCCCACAGGGGTCAGTCCTAGGACCAGTGCTGTTTCTGGTATTTGTGAATGACATGACGGAAGGAATAGACTCTGAGGTGTCCCTGTTTGCAGATGACGTGAAGTTGATGAGAAGAATTCACTCGATCGAAGACCAGGAAGAACTACAAAGGGATCTGGACAGGCTGCAGACCTGGTCCAGCAATTGGCTCCTGGATTCAATCCACCAAGTGCAAAGTCATGAAGATTGAGGAAGGGCAAAGAAGACTGCAGACGGAGTACAGTCTAGGGGGCCAGAGACTACAAACCTCACTCAAGGAAAAAGATCTTGGGGTGAGTATAACATCAGGCACATCTCCTGAAGCGCACATCAACCAAATAACTGCTGCAGCATATGGGCGCCTAGCAAACCTCAGAACAGCATTCCGACATCTTAATAAGGAATCGTTCAGGACCCTGTACACCGTGTACGTTAGGCCCATATTGGAGTATGCGGCACCAGTTTGGAACCCACACCTAGCCAAGCACGTGAAGAAACTAGAGAAAGTGCAAAGGTTTGCAACAAGACTAGTCCCAGAGCTAAGAGGTATGTCCTACGAGGAGAGGTTAAGGGAAATCAACCTGACGACACTGGAGGACAGGAGAGATAGGGGGGACATGATAACGACATACAAAATACTGAGAGGAATTGACAAGTGGACAAAGACAGGATGTTCCAGAGATTTGGACACAGTAACAAGGGACACAGTTGGAAGCTGAAGACACAGATGAATCACAGGGATGTTAGGAAGTATTTCTTCAGCCACAGAGTAGTCAGTAAGTGGAATAGTTTGGGAAGCGATATAGTGGAGGCAGGATCCATACATAGCTTTAAGCAGAGTATGATAAAGCTCACGGCTCAGGGAGAGTGACCTAATAGCGATCAGTGAAGAGGCGGGGCCAGGAGCTCGGACTCGACCCCTGCAACCTCAACTAGGTGAGTACACACACACACAAACAAACACACACACACACACACACACACACACACACACACACACACACACACACACACAGCGAGGAGCTGTGAGTCGACCCCTGAAACCACAACTAGGTGAGTACACACGCACAAATACTCGCAATTTGTACGTTGAAGATTAAAACGAAACGATAATGAGTGTAATGAAGCAACACTGCCACTGTTACAGCGATGATCAAAGCTCAGTCGTCTTGGTAAATATAATTATGCGTCATATTTTGCTGAAAGCAGCCAAGGAGCTCAGAAAAAAATATGTGAGATGGAAAACAAAACATCTCTCATCTATTGATCATATAATTATAGAAGTTTGTATCTTAACTTAGGAAAATGCAACAATTTAAAATAGTTATATTATATATAATATATATATATATATATATATATATATTATATATATATATTAATTTATATATATATATAATATATATATATTTATATATATATATGTGTGCCCAATATGTAAAACTGGTCAGTTAGCAAGAACTCATTTAAAAGTAAGTCCATTATAAATTTTCCCTTACAGGTTTAAAGATATATTTTTTTTTCATTAATGTTAATGTAAAAACTTTTAATTTTGCACCAGAAAATTTTAGAAAACTTACCTAACCTTATTATAACAAGAACCATTTATTTTAGCCTAATCCTTCTAAATATGTTTTAAATACGTTTGCAATAATTTAATACTAAACAAACACAATGAAATATATTTTTTTCGTTATGTTTAGAATGATTTTTGAGAAATTATTGCATACACAAATTTTCGCTTGTCCTATTTGGCAAGATGAGCGTTGTTATTTAAGCCAAGATCGCAAGTTCTGCCTATTCTGCACGACATATATATATAATATATATATATATATATATATATATATATATATATAAATATATATATATATATATATATATATATATATATATGCAATAAGATCACAGTAAACAGGTGATTTCAGAATATGCAAAAACAACCACTCTGAAAGATAGAGAAATTCCAAGCGCTTTCGTGACTACTCATAGTTCCTTGATAATGTGAGTAGTCACGAAAGCGCTTGGAATTTCTCTATTCTTTCAGAGTGGTTGTCTTGCATATATATATATATATATATATATTATATATATATATATATATATATATATTATATATATATATATATATATATATTATATATATATATATATTATATATATATATATATAAATATATATATATATATATATTATATATATATATATATATATATATAAATATATATATATATATATATATATATATTATATATATATATGTCGTGCCGAATATATAAAACTGGTCAATTAGCAAGAACTCATTTGAAATTAAGTCCTTTCTAAAATTTTCTTTATACGTTTAAAGATATATTTTTCATTAATGTTAATGTAAAAAATTTTAATTTGGTTCCAGAAGAATCTTAGAAAACTTACCTAACCTTAGTATAACAAGCGCAATTTATTTTAGCCTTATCCTACTAAATATATTTTAATATGTTAACAATAATTTAATACTAAACAAACACAGTAAAATATTTTTTTGGGTAGTTGGGTTTTCAAAAAATTTTGGCGAAATTTATTGCATACAAAAAATTTTCGCTTGTCCAAATATGGCAAGAGGGAGCTTTGGGTTTAATTAAGCAAAGATGGCAAGTTCCCCCCTTTTCCCGGCACGACATATATTTTTTTTTATATAAAATTTAAAAATTATATATATAATATATATTTTAAAAATATTTATTTATTAATATATTTAATTTATATATATTTTATATTTATTATAAAATTTTGTTCGTGCCGAATTTGAAAACCCCGGGCCCAATAGCAAGAACTCATTTAAAATTAAGTTTTTTTCCCAAAAAATTTTTCCCTCTTTTTATTTTTAAAGATATTTTATTTTTCATTAATGTTGATGTAAAAATTTTAATTTTGCACCAAAAGGAGTTTAAAAAAACTTACCTAACCTTTTTAACAACCCTCAATTTATTTTACCCTTAACCCAACAAATTTTTAAAATTTTGTTTAACAATTTTTTAATCTAAACGAACACAGGAAAATTTTTTTTTAAAGTTGGGTTTCAAAAATGTTTTTGGCGAAAATTATTCCCAACAAAAATTTTTTCATTTGTAATTTTGGGAAAGGGTTGGGGCGTTGCTTTTTAAACCCCAAAGATCCCCAAGTTCTGCCTATTCGGCACGAAAAATTTATATTATTTTTTAATATATATATTATATTAATATATATTATATAAAATATTTTTAAAATTTATTTTCCCAAAAACGGGTTTAAAACTTGCGATTTTTTGGTTTTTAAATAAAAAGCTTTTTTTCCCGAATAAGGCAAGAAAAAAATTTGTGTATACAATAGTTTTAAAAAATTCAGTTAAAACCTAACAAAAAAAAAATATTTTTTCAGTGTGTCTGTTTATTTTTAAAAATTATTGAAAATTTTATTGTTTACTTTTAAAATTTATTATAACAACAAAATTTTTAATTTAGCCTAATACAACTAAATACATTTTTTTTTAAAATTTTTTACAAAAATTTTAAAAAATTAAATAAAAAAAATTCTTTTCCACTTGAAAAATCAAACAAAAACCCCCTTTTAAAAGCCTCAGTAGAAAGTTCTCTAAATTCTTTACATGGGAACACGAGCAAATTTTCACAAATTTCGGTTTTGAGGGTCAAGACATAAAAGGCTGCAATGACTGACCTGAAGGTAAAAGAAATTTTTTTTGTGTTTACGCAGCCCTTTAAAGGGTATTCTTTGGTTTTTTGGCCCAAAATTCATTTTTTTTACCCAATTTATTCAGAAAATTCGGGGCATTTAGCTCATATGCAAATTTTTAAACCCCACCTCACAGCGGCCCCGTGGGGGTGAGGGGAAAACTTCTGTACTGATACACCCCGTATAAATCGGGCCGCTTTTTTTTTGGGAGAATAAAAAAAATTCAAAAAAAATTGGGGGATATATCTGCAAAAATTTTTAACAAAAAAAAAAAAATATCAAATTAAAAGAAATTTTTTTAAAACATTTTTAAAACCCGGGCTATGGCATTTTTTTGCAAATTTTCCCCCCCAAAAAAATTACATTAGTTTTTAAATTTGGTAAGGTTTTTAACTTAGGTTTTTTGTAAAAAAAAAAAAAAACATTTCATCGTTTCAATGAAAAAGAAAAAAATGTCCTTCAATCTGTATAAATATTTTTGCGACAAGTCCAGTCATCAAGAAGTTGAGCCTTTGTAGCCCTTGATTTATTGTGTATAATAAGTAGTTATCACGTTAAAGTAATCAAAAATGATTCAATTAGATTGTCCTTCTTCATGACCCAGTTATTAGGCACAATGACGTGGGTCCCAGCCCAATTAGCTGGACGGTTAATAGCTTTGATATGTTGACTAATGGATATTGATTTTCGCTGTGTCCGAATGAAATACTTATGCTGTGAAAATCTAAATTCTTATCTCAAACAAGGTACCTTATACACGCCAACATCACTGACCAAGGTGAGTGTAATCAACATGTGTTTGACAGTCAAGGTATTCTTAAACACAGTTTTTAATATTAGATCATTTTTATGGGTTTCGGCAACATGACTAGTTCTTTTTTTAGGGTAACACTTGCAGATTTCTTAATGAGTTTTATGTTATTTTAAACTCAATCCAATAAAAGGTTGTCTTGGTCACTAGCAGTGCCTTCTCAGCGAATTCTTTAGGACATCTGAATATAATGAAAATATAAAAATCTTCCCATTTCCTAATTACAAAATTCAGGACTACATATACTTTGTTCAAAAAACCCTTGACAAAATAACTTTTCTCTTGTCCTTCATTTCATGGTTGGAATAATATTGAATATAACAAACATGACAGTGGATTTTCTATAAACTGTTCAGATTAAACTTCTTATCAACTCTGTGGATTAAAACATCTACAAAGGGAAGTTTGTTGTCCCTATCTAATTAAACTGCAAATTTAATCGCGGCAGCCACGCTATTAAACCCAGATAAGAGAGATCATCATGGTTCTGGTCACTCGGCAGCAGGCAAAGACATCAACATATTTAAACCACTTTGCAAAATTAAGCAGAATATCGTTAAGCAATTTAGTCTCAAAAATTTCCAAGAAAAGCTTGCTTAAAAAACAGAGAAAAGTGATTCCCATCACCGTACTTTTTTTTAGGCATTGTACTTTTCATCAAAGACAATCTTACAGTCGACTACGTAGAGCTAAATCATTTGGAGAATGGGGTTCTAACCGAAAGACATCGAAAAACGTATCCCACTTTTTTTCGAGGAATACCGAGTCAAGGACTCTGGAGATCAATGCTATGACATCAAATCTTACTAACTTAAACACCAATCATCAGATTTAAGCTGAGGAATTTCTCCATAAGATAGACGGTGTTTTTAACCTGAGCATCCAAAAAAATTGCCCAGCAAAGGGGGATAAGAACTTACCCAACTAATGATAGGACGGGCTGGATTCCCTGGTGTATGTGTCCTAATCAACCTAAACAGTTATGGGAGCGTAGCTGTCCTAGCAAACAACTGTTGAATTAGTTCGCCAATTCCTACACATAGTACCTATAGTTGCTTCAAATTTGTTATTAAACTAATCAAGAAGGTTCTTGATAAGAGCTACATGTCTGCCTGTAGTAAAGCAAGTTGTGAATCAAAGGATATTAATCTCTCTTCGTTAATATAAGAATGCTTCTCCAGTTTCACTTCACGGATAGTGTTTAATAATGAAAGGTATGTATTAATTATGTGTCTTGTACATCCTAATTATACACTGAATAAAGTGAGTTTTTTGTTTCCTAATGACAACCTGTGATGTTTCATCTGAATCGTTCCCAGTCTTCAATACCAATTTTTAAATGCAATTATTCCTGTCACAAGGACTGAGGTACAGGAGACTGGTGATCAGCAACACTGAGATATCTCTCTTTGATTGCATCACAGTTTCAGGGAATGATGGGAATACTTCTACTCATTATAGGGTATCTCTTAATAGGTATAATTAACTGATTGTCTGATTTTTGTCTTTACTTCGTAGTGTTTTCTCCAATACATTATTTAAATTTCTCGTATAAAATAAGGTATCATCCGATCAGCTTCATATTATCGAAGTTGGTGGTACGGTAAAAATGATTCCGCAACTATTGGCATGTGCAAAAACCCTGAGATCAAAGTTTTGCAACTCATTTCCAATTTCTGGAATGGGTACAGTAAAATTAAAAGAAAAAAAAAACTTTTCTGCTTGCCATTCAGACACTAAAAAGTAATGCTTCTGGCTCGACGATAACAGAGACTAAAATAAATACTCTGCAAGTGTACATCTAGCAGTTTAATAAATAAATTATTAAAAAAAATTTTTCCCCGTTAAATCCCGAAAACTGAGCATCTTTCCCGAACGACCCCGGCCCTTAAGGGTTTTAAACCCTTTTATGGGTAAATTTTTTAAAGGTGAAAATTGTCAATATCTTAAGAGTTAATATACGGAATTTTTGGAAACATTCGATTCCTTACGAATCCCTCTGATCCCCGGGAAAACATCTTATTAAATTTGAAATCAGCCCCCAATGGGTCAATTTTTTTAAAAATAAATTTGTTTTTAATTTCCATTAAATATATAAAATTATATATATATATAATATAAATATATATATATATATATATAATAAATATAAAATATATATATTATTTGTCGTGCCAATTAGGCAAAACTTCCATTTTGGGTTTTAAAAAAGAAGGGCTCATTTTGCCAAAATAGGACAAGTAAAAATTTTGTGAAATGCAATAATTTCCCCAAAAAACCCTTCTGAACCAAAACGAAAAAAAAAAATTTCACGGGTGTTTTGTTTGTAAAAAATTTATTGTAAAAAAAATCAAAAATAATTTATTTGGGGTTTGGGCTAAAATAAATTTGTTCTTTTTAATAATAAGGTTAATTTTAAAGTTTTCTAAGCCCCTTTTTTGGGGAAAAATTATAAAAATTTTTCACATTAACATTAAAAAAAAAAAATAAAACCTTAAACTATAAGATAAATTTCAGAAAGGATTTAATTTTAAATGATTTCTTGCTTTTTTACCAGTTTTACATATTGGGCACGACACCACACACACAAAACCAAAAACACATATATAAAATAAAATATATATATATATAAAAATATAAATTATATATAAATAAAATAAAATATAAATATATATTTTGGGGTATGGGTTGGAAAGACAGAAACCACCCAGGGAGGTACAAACCGTCCTCCCCAAGTGAGTAAAACGAAAGCCGGTAATTGTTTTACATGATGGAAATTTGCGGGTGTCTTTCGGGTCTCATAAATATGCAAGTTTAAAGGGAAATGTCTTGCTATTTTCTACTTAAAATTTGGGCACACTACACATAAAAGTACACTTTTTTTTTATACACTAAACTGATTTTTTCTTTGATTTTATCTTATTATTTTTTTGTCTTATTTTTTTTCCCTTTTAAATTCCTTAACCTTTGCGGGGTTGTAAAAAGTCAACTAAAATGCCGGGAAAAATTTGGGCAAGTAGCCCTTTTTTTCCCTTTAAAGAAAACTAAAAAAAATAAGAAAAAATAAATTGTAAAGGGGAATCTGAATGTTTTTTATGTTGTGCAAATGATAAGAAAGAAAATATGGATGTTAGGAATGAGAAAAAACTGGATGGCCTTGGGTTTTAAATGAAACAAAGCTGAAGGGGGTGGGGGAGTTTTAATGGAAAGGAAAAAAAGGGATTAGGTCAGGGGTTTTTAA
>NC_069416.1:24329934-24384022 GCF_026875155.1 Cherax quadricarinatus | reverse complement strand
TATTTTCTTTTCCATCTGCGTTTGGTATAAAACCTTTCACTCTTTCTATCATTTGGGGTCCGGGGGAAAAAATTTTGGGGTTCGAGGAGCGGGAGCCCCTGGGGGGGCTTGGGGGGTTTTGGGGTGTGGGTGGGGTTGGTAAGGGGGGGGTGGTGGCAGAGCCCCCATGGGGGTGCTTAGGGGTGGGGTTGTGTTGGGGGGGGCACAAGGGAACAGTTGTGATTTTTTGTTTAATTTTTCATTGTTTTGGGGGTTGTCGTGGTTGGAGTCTTTCTGCGGGTGTTTCTGTAGGGTGTGTTTGCCCTTCCACCTGAGTCTGGGTTCTTCACTTCTTCATCAATGTTTTCCTGTTCCTCCTTTCGTTTTTGTCCCCTCAGTATCGTCCTTTCTTCTTGTGTTCTGTCACGACGAGGTCCCACTCTCGGTACTCCTGTTTGCCCCTTAGTCTTTGCTTTCTCCTGCGGGGATCCTGGTTCGAGTTGATTCTGCCTTGAAAATTACTTTGACAGGCCGTTTCCCTTCCACTCGCAAACCACCCAATTCTCCGAAAATTTGTCACCTGGGTCATGTCTCCCTCACCTATTGCTTTGAACATTAAAATGGTATAAAATACCGACAGGTTGTTAGGTAAGACACATATGCAACAGTTAGGTATCTTTATTTCAAAAACGTTTCGCCTACACAGTAAGCTTCTTCAGTCGAGTACATAAAAGTTGATAGAAGCAGAGATACATCGTCTTCAAGTATCTTCTGCTTCTATCAACTTTTCTGTACTCGACTGAAGAAGCCTACTGTGTGGCGAAACGTTCGAAATAAAGATACCTAACTGTTGCTATGTGTCTTACCAAACCCAACCTACTGCTTTCATGATACCATTGATTGCTTTCTTCTCCTCCTGGTTTCTTTCATCATAGGCTTCCTCTTCGACTTCTTGGAGCCCGTAACCCAAAAACTGACCTTTCCCTCTCTCTTCCCTCTTTGTTTTCCCCTTTTTATCCTCTGGGGGTGTTTTAGTTAATTCTGTCGGGAAAAATTCCTGCTTTCAATCCCTGCCCTTGCTGCAGCCATATGCTCAGTGGGCTGTCTTTTCTGTTAGCTGTTTCTTGCCCCAGCAGTTGTCTGTTAGAGTCTCTGCATGTCATAAAAATCCTTCATTGCCTTCAGGTTCTCATTTGATCTTAGTGTGCTCGTCTTTATTGGATCCCTACAGTCTCCTTGTCTGTGACTGATATGAAAATTCCTGATGTCATGTCTGTACTGTCATTTGTTCTCTATCTGTTTCAGGTTTTTTAGTTCTTCTAAGCATTGTATCTTACCTTCAGCTGCTAAGACTTGTAGTCCCCACTTCCTGCTCTCTCAGCTATCCTCTCCTCCATTTCCTTGCCAAACTCTGCTAGCTTCCTTCCCCACTACTCCTCCTTTTTTTGAGGGTGTAACTCCCAATCTTCCTTCCCAGGGTTTTTCCTTCCTGGGTTCGTCCCACACCCCGGTCTCCGCCCTCTTGGGTAAAACCCAATTTATGGGGTGGCGTGCGCGCGCGCGCGCGCGCGCGTGTGGGGTGTGTGTGTGTGTGTGTGTGTGTGTGTGTGTGTGTTTTTTGTGTGTGTTTGAGCGTGTGTGTGAGAAATATTTTCAGGTGTGAGTGAAAGGACGTGTTACAAACACTTCCTCTTTGACCATTATGCATAGTTTTAGCACTTTTACCTATATTAATCGTAATAATAAAATTATTATTATTATTATTTTTTATTAATTTATTATTATTATAATTATAGGTGTGCCAAATTATCGGTACGGCGACATTTAAGGTAGCCGTTCGGTATCGATGAAAAAGCTTCCTGTTTCAGCCGATACTTTTCGAATATTAATATTACACGTGCTCTTAAAAAAATTAAAATATACATTCGACCCCACAGTTTTAAGGTTTTCCACACACACACACACACACCACACACACACACACACCCCACACACACACACACACACACCACGCACACACACACACCGCACACACACACACACACACACACACAAAACACACACCCCACACACACACCCACACACACGAGTATAAATGCCAACCAGCACGGATTCACGGAAGGCAAATCTTGTGTCACAAACCTTCTGGAGTTTTATGATAAAATAACAGAAGTAAGACACGAGAGAGAGGGGTGGGTTGATTGCATCTTCTTGGACTGCAAGAAGGCCCCTTTGACACAGTTCCTCACAAGAGATTATGCTGAAGCTAGAGCATCAGGCGGGGTATAACGGAAGGGCACTGCAATGGATCAGAGATACCTGACAGGGAGGCAACAACGAGTCATGGTACGTAATGATGTATCACAGTGGGCACCTGTGACGAGCGGGGTCCCACAGGGGTCGGTCCTAGGAACAGTGCTATTTTTGGTATATGTGAACGACATGATGGAAGGGTTAGACTCAGAAGTGTCCTGTTTGCAGATGATGTTTAAGTTAATGAGGAGAATTAAATCTGATGAGGACCAGGCCCGGACTTCAAAGAGGACCTGGACAGACTGGACACCTGGGGCCAGCAAATGGCTTCTCGAATTTAATCCGCCCAAAAGCAAAGTATGAAAATAGGGGAAGGGCACAGAAGACCACAGACAGAGTATAGGCTAGGTGGCCAAAGACTGCAAACCCCACTCAAGGAGAAAGATCTTGGGGTGATTTATAACACCGAGCATGTCTCCGGAAGCACACATCAATCAGATAACTGCTGCAGCATATGGGGCCTGGCAAACCTGAGAACAGCATTCCGATACCTTAGTAAGGAATCATTCAAGACACTGTACACCGTGTATGCCAGGCCCATACCGGGGAGTATCAGCACCTGTTTGGAACCCGCACTTGAAAAAGCACTTTCAAGAAACTAGAGAAAGTAAAAAGGTTTGCGACAAGGTTAGTTCCAGAGCTAAGGGGAATGTCCTATGAAGAAAGATTAAGGGAAAAATCGGCCTGCCCCACACTGGAGGACAGGAGGGTCAGGGGAGACATGATAACGACTATAAAATACTGCGTGGAATAGACAAGGTGGACAAAGACAGGATGTTCCAGGGAGGGGACACAGAAACAAAAGGCCACAATTGGAAGTTGAAGACACAAATGAGTCAGAGAGATAGTAGGAAGTATTTCTTCAGTCTAGAGTTGAAAGGGGCAGTGGAATAGCCTAGAAAATGACAAAGTGGAGGCGGGAAAACCATACACATTTTTTAAGACGGGGTTTGATAAAGCTCATGGAGCGGGGAGAGGAGGGACCAGTAGCAAACCGGTGAAGAGGCGGGGCCAGGAGTAAGACTCGACCCCTGCAACCACAAATAGGTGAGTACAAATAGGTGAGTACACACACACACACTACACAAACATACACAACACACACAAACACACACACACACACACACACACACACACACACACACACACACACACACACACACACACAGTAAGGGGAATAGTTTGGGAAGCGATGTAGTGGAGGCAGGATCCATACATAGCTTTAAGCAGAGGTATGATAAGCCCCGGTCAGGGAGAGTGCCCTTAGTAGCGATCAGTGAAGAGGCGGGACAGGAGCTCGGACTCGACCCCCGCAACCTCAACTAGGTGAGTACACACACACACCCCACACACACACACACACACACACACCCACACACACACTCAGTCACTGGCTCTAATTAAAGTTGAGTTGCACTGTCTAGATATGATTATAAATGGTCATAATAGTAAATGGAGGAGGAATGGGAATTTAATTCAATTCACTTCAGAGGAAACAAAAGGGGTTTGTACAACAAGGCAAATGAGAAGTTATGATAAAGGGCAAAATGCACATTGTCGAGAATAAATGGACTAAAATTTGATGAGTAAGTGAAAGACCCCTTAAGAGAAGGCATAGAAAAAAATAAAATAGGGAGCAGATGGAGTAGCAAAGAAAGGAGGAGGAGCAGAGAAACCCAGAATAGATGAGAATAAAATTACTATTGGAGATGCTCTTGGAAAACTGCATTGCAGAGGTGGTGTTAATGGAAATATAAAGGGAAACGGTAAAGTCGATAAGGTGTCGGGAAAAGAAAGGCAATGAATGGAAAAAAGAGAGAAGGTCCTGATGATCTATGGACTTCCCAAGATTGGATGCAGATGGAGATGGCTGAGGAATCAGGTGGGGGACCAGGATGTACTCGGCAACCCAACGTCCATTGAAAATAATCTTCTGCATAAATATAACCAGGAATTGGAACTATGACTCAGTGCGAGAAATAAAGACAAGCATATTACCGTAATTATACAGAAAAACTGTTTTAAATAGCGTACCCTAAATAACGGCACATTGAAAACCGCACCTTTACACAACGCCTTGGGTAGAGGCAAGGCGGGACAAATAGACAGCAGAGAGTTTGCATAAATGGAAAGAAATCAGAATGGGGGCACGTCACAAGCGGTGTTCCTCAGGAGTCAGTGTTGGGCCCGTTGTTGTTCACAATTTACATAAACGACACAGATGTGGGAATAATGCACATAAGCAAATTTGCTGATGACACCAAAATGGGCCGCCCAAATTTCATGCTAATGAGGCACTAGAGCACTCCAGGATGATTTGAATAGACTGATGCAATGGTCGGAGAAGTGGCAGATGCAGTTTAATATTGACAAATGCAAAGTTCTAAATGTTGGACAGGTAAATAACCATGCCACATATAACTAAATAAGGTAGATCTTAATACTACTGATTGCAAAAAGGATTTAGGAGTTCTGGTTAGAAGAAATTTTAAAAACCAAGAAACAGTGCATTAGTGTTCGCAATAAAGCTAACAGAATCTTGGCTTATATCTAAAAGTATAAATAGAAGTCCTTAGGTTGTTCTTCAACTCCTATATTTTCCTTGGTTGGGCCTCATTTAGACTATGCTGCTCAGTCTGTTCACCGTATAACAGAATGGATATAAATGCTCTGGAAAAACGTACAGAGGAGGATGACAAAGTGAAATCTTCCCTAAGAGGATAGACTGAAGGCCCTGAATCTGCACTCTCTCAAAAGGCGTAGAATTATGGGGGATATGATCGAGGGTATAAATGGAAAACAGGAATATATAAGGGGATGTAAATAGCGTGCTGAAAATTTCCAGCCAAGACAGGACTCGCAGCAATGGTTTCAAGTTGGAAAATTCAGATTCAGAAAGGATATAGGAAAGCACTGGGTTTTGGGAATGAGTTGTGGATGAGTGGAACGAGCTCCCGACGTACAGTTATTCAGGCTAAAACGTTATGTAGTTTTAAAAATAGGTTAGATAAATACATTGGTGGGTGTGGGTGGGTGTGAGTTTAACCCGACTGCTTGTGCTTCTGGGTCTGGTGCAGTGCTTCCCCTCCTTGAGTGGAGATGATCAGACTGGGTGGGTCATTGGCTAATCCGGGGGGAGGGGGTCTTTGGTCTAATCCGGGGGGGGGGGAGAAATGGACCTGCTCCGCATGGTCAGTAGGCCTGTTGCAGTGTTCCTTTTATCTTATGTTGTGCAGTGCAGAATCGGCAACACATGTAAATATTTGTTTACATCCGCTATTTGAAGTGACCCCTGTACTGATAGCATGTTACCGTATACACTGCCATTTTTTTCTTTTCTGTGCATGTCATTAACAGAACAGTTTAATAACCCATAGAAATGTCTTCTAAACTTGTGAGTAAATTTAAAAGAAAACGAACAAAATTAAAATTTAGAGGGCAAACTTGATATAATAAAGAAACTACAACGGGTGTAAGTAAAAGTGTGGGTTTCTGAGAGAATATAACATTGTATCATCAATACTGTATGATATTTAAACAGTCTAAAAAACTTTCTAAACGAAAAAATAAAATAACAGCACCTTTAATCCCAAGGGTGCCGTTATTCAGAAAAATTACTGTATAGTGGATCGAAACAGGGCGGAGTGGAAAGAAGCAGCTGAGGGAGTAAGCCAAAATTAAAAAAGGAAAAAAGGAATGCAGGAGGGAACACTTACCCCAGGAACTCCTCAAAGACCATCCACCGTTTCTTTTTTAGTTGGGCCCTTTCTCAAGCCCACCCCTCTTTCCCCAAAACAACCACAATGCTTACACCCTTTATCCTTTCTTCTCATATTTACAACTCCCCTCATGACTCTTTCCCGTTTAAGAAAGCACACACAAAACCCCCGCAATTCCTACATTTCTCCTGGTAGATGCTCAGCAAAGGGAAAAAAAAAACAGATCACAACAACAGAGCATTACGAAGGAAAGCTCAGAGTGGATTGTCGAACAATGGTGATGAGTTTAGAATGGGTAACAGAGGTAATCCAAAATGACGAAACTACCTGAAATGATAATTGATGCCATATTCCGAACAGGGGTACCAGGTTATAAGGAAAGCGGTAAACATGAGATGGAAAGAAGGGCTGTTCTATTTAGGATAAGTTGTTTGGGAAAAGGAGAACAATACTTATGAAACAATGGTTTCCTTCTTAGCAGAAGCAGAAAAAGACCTCATAGGTGTGAGGCAAAGTTTTTAATCATAGGGGATTTTTTCCATGAAGAATGATCCTCCATAGGGGGACCGGTAACATCAAGAGCTATGATGATGGAAGCAGTAAGTTGGTCTTGATTTATACGAGTATATCTGGCACAGGTGAAATAAAATATGAGAGCCTCCTATGTATTAGCGACCATATAGTACTGAATTACGCATTTCTTGAAGAACCAAATATTTGGGGTATCAAGGCAGGTGGAGTGTGTGAGACATCAGAAGAGGGAATCTTGAGAACGAATTCCAGATTGCCAACGTATTTGGAAAGGGAGCCGGAAGAAAAGTTAAAGGATGAGATATGGAGTTCTAGCTAGTAAAGTACCGGGAGGCAGAGGACAAAATCATACCTGGAAGTATGGAGCATAAAAAATAAATAGAGCCCCTTTTCTCATCCAAAGATGCAAAAAAATAAATAGCGTGAGTAAGGGAAAACTATAGACAAAGAGGGACAAACCCAAAAAACCCAGAAGCAAGCAAAGAGTCAGAAACCAATATGCAAGAATGAGGAGAGGCTGGCGGCTATTTGTGAATGTCATAGGCACAAAAACCAAGACTGAACCAAACTATCTCACAGCTACAAAAAAAAAATGATAGTGAAAGACTAAATAATTCGACTCGAGAAGGAAGAAAGTTCACAAGTATCGACAATGAAGACTGTGATGAGATGAACAAACGTTGAGCAGTGACATACCGACGGAACCGATAAGCGTTTAAACAACAGGGAACTGGAAAAAAATTTTGAGTGAGTTTTTATTTATCAAAGGAAAGTTTTCTACGATTTGGGGGAGTGAAAGCACTGTCACTGTCTTTTGCCCAGAAACAGGGGGGACTATTGCCAGAGATCGGGGAAAAAACGGAAAAAATTTTCCCCGTATTTAAGGGGCCCGACAGAAAAAGTATTAACCCCTTTTGGGAAAAAAAAATTTCAAAATCAGAAAATCAGCAGCAAAGATTTGGAGATGGAAAATGTTTTGTTTTTCATATCCTTCTAAAGATTTTGGGCCCAAAATTGACTGTTGGGCGGGGGAAAGAGGGTTTTGGTTTGTTTTGTGTATTGGGGAAACTCCCCAAAAAGGGAAAATTTGAAAACTTTCCCACATAAAAGGTTATAAAAAAACCCTTCAGGTGCAGGCAGGAAAAAAGGGGAAATGTCCGGGAAGGATGACAGAATAGGGAAGACCCAATAAGTGAGGCTTTTCAAAGTTCGACTTTAAAAGCCCTGTTTGTTTCTAATATATGTGAACTACATACCAGATGTATTCAGGGAAATTAAATTTTGTGAATTTTTAAAAAAATAGTGAGTATAAAAACCCCTTATGGAAAAGGGAAAAAAGGGGTTCCCAATGAATCACAGTAGGTTTTACAAGATTACCAAAAAAGTGGATACTTAAATTTTCCCTAAACCCGAAAGCCCCTTTAAATTAAGACTGGAAAAGGGAGAAGAAAAAACCCACAAAAGGCGGGCAAATCCCCCTAAACCCAAAAAGGGATATGCAGCCAATGCTTATCGGAAAATCTTGTCCCTTTCAAAATTCTGAACCCAATTTCACGCCCCCTTTGAACAAACCCGTCTAAACTCGGGGTCCATGGAAAAACCCTTTGGCCCCCGCCCCCCGGGAAAAAGCATGTTAAGGCCCTGGGGAAAAGTGCGGGGGTAGACAAACGAAAACTATTTTATAGAGTTATGACCCAAAATGAAGGAAAGGATAAAACTTAAAATGGGGGGTAAATTAGGGGGAAAGCGGGAATAACGGGAGACAAAATTACCCGTTCAATATAGAGGGAAATTTCAAAGGAAATAGGGTTTGGCTGAAATTTCTGAAAAAAGTAGTGGGGCATGCGGGAAATTTTTTAAAGTCACAAATGGTCAGGGGGGAGGTTGGGGAAAGCCCTTTTTCAGCGCCAGGGTGGTGAAAATGTGGAACGACTCTGACGAAGTTTTTTTGGGGAAAGGGGCCGGGTTCCCCTTTCCCTATTTTTAAAGGGGCCCAGGTAGAAAAGGGCCCCCGGGTTTTGGGGGGAAGGACCCCAATAAAAAACCCCCGGCCCAGTTAGGGGAAAGGCCAGGGGCGGGAGACCCGTTTTTGGCACCCAACGCCTACATTAATACTTTAAGGTAAGTCCCAGTAAAACCTTCATTTCTTTCACCCAAAGCCTTTTTTGGGGAAAAAAGGGTTTTCCAATAAGGGGGACGTCTTTTACCTAGATCCCAAAAACACCCCCCCCAAAACCAAAAACCCTCACCCCCATTTAAACCCCCGGTGAAATTGCACGAATTTTTCGACATTCCAGCTTCGAAATTTTTTTTGAGGCCTGGGGATAAGGGTTTGTCAGTATTGTCCAAATGAATGAAGGGAAAAAAGTGGGAATTTTTCCCAAAATTTGGCTTTTTGCACTTCATTTGGAATCCACGATTGTTTTGTAGCTTGCCATTTCGTTTTCCCCCTCTACCCTGGAGTAAAAAAGGGGCCCTCAAGACGAAAGGATCATACCAGGGCGGGAAGACATTAAAGGTCGCAATTTTGGAATCATCATTCTTCTGTATACCAAAAATTTTAAAAACAAGGAAAAGCTTTTAGCCCTGGGCTAAAACCGTTACCAGGAAACTTCCCCACCCGCCCAGACTACCCAAAAAACCCTTATCCCCATTCCGTGCAGGCCCCTTCAAAGGTACATCCTCTTCTCGATTTTTCCCCTCACTCTTCACGTTTTTCTATGATTTTTATTTTTATGTTCCTCTGCTAAGGTAGATTTTTTGTGTTTTGTTTAAAGTCCACTGTGTGGGCCCAAACCAAAGTCAAAACCATCGAAATTTTATACGGCTTTGGGGCTTTTTATTGTTTTTGGTGAATTTCTTCCCAAAAAAAAAAAAGCACGGAGTGTTTTTTGATTTTTTACGTTGTTAACATTAAGCTCCAGAGTCCCCACTTACTCCCAACACGTTCTCAGATATTTCTGGGGCCCTTTATTAAAATAACATCTTGAACGTTGATGCATGGATGGAGGGGAAGATGTTAGGGGCTATATTTTGAAGACGGGAAAAAATTTAGAGGGGTTCTCCCATAAAAAGCTGTAATGGGTTGTTTTTTTGAAAGGAAAAAACAGGTACCCCAAAAGGAACGGCCCCATAAAAAGTGGAGTGTAAGAACAGTCGGGGTGCATTGAAAATGAAGTGTGGTATTAAGAGGGGGTTTTGTGTAGAAGGAAAAGTGTAGAAATAGAAAAGGAAGCTTGTGAAAGAAAAAGTGTGTTAAAAAGGGGAAAATTATTTTGGGAAAAAGTGGAGCATAGTTTAAAAAAGTGGAGGTAGCTTTGAAAGGGGGTTTAATAAAGGACAGTGGGAACGTTGTTTTAGAAAGTGGAATTGGCATAAAAAGCGGTCCCGAACCTGAAAATTGGTTTGGTAGGGTAGAAAGGGGAGTGAAACCTAGGAAGTGGAGGAAACCCCCCCAAAGCGGGAGTGTCCTTGAAAGTGGGAGTGAGTTTATTTGAACCACGTTAGAAACTGGTGCGCGGGAAAAAGAAAAAAAGTGGTTACTCATAAAAAACCCGAAGTTTTTCAGGGAAAAGTCCCTGCCCAGAAACAAAAAACTGGGGCATAGGTGGGGGGGAGGGGGCCCTAGAATGGGAAAATAAAAGTTTAAGCCCTCAAAAAACCAAGCCTGGTTTGGGGAATATTAAAACTGAAAACCCCTTCCCTTTTGGTAGAAGAGTTTTTAAGCAAAGTTCGTTAGTGTGGAGGGGATTCCCGGTTCTGTAGGGCTTCGAAAAAGAAAAAAGTATCAGAAACCTTTAAGTTTTAAAGGGAGGAAATTTTAAAAATGGACCGAAAGGAACTTTTATTGCCCCTTTCGCAAGACGGGTTCTCAGCCTAGGCATAAAAATTGGGGAGAGATACAATCGCCCAAAAAAATTACCATAGGAGACTAAAACCTCTTGACGATGTTCTGCCCGGGATTTGGGGTCCCTTACTATCAAACCCCATCTTTAACGGAAAAAAGTGTGGTGTCAAATTCTATTTTGGAAAAACCCCGGGTTTCAAAATTCCCTGGGCTAAATTTCCCCCATTTTTTCCATGGAAATTTCCCTTTGTTTTTTTTGCTATACATAATTTTAAATAAAATTTGGCTAGGTTTAAAGCCAACCCAGATTTAACCCATGACAGTGTTACTGTTAAACCCTGAACAACCAAATGTTGGGTTTTGGTAGTATGTGTTTTTTAAAATTTTAATTGTTTTCTTCTGAAATGTTAAATTTAAATTAATACGGTGTAAATGACCCTTATTTTCTTACAGAAAGGGGAATTTTCCTGGTTCATTGAAAAGTTTGTTTGGGGAGTGCCGGATTTTCCCCCAATTGAAACCCATTAGAATCTGGCTAGTTTAACTTTTTTGTCTGGCCACTTCTATGAAAAAATTGTAGTCATTCTCACCCCCAAAAATACTCCCCACGATAACTTGCCCAAAATACTTTTGGGAACCCAAAAATTTATTGTGGAACAACCCTTTTAACCCCTTGGGGATCTAAAACATTTAGGAATGTAGGAAATTTAGGTTCGATGCAAGGAAGGAGAGGGAAACTCCAACCCCGTAAAGCAGGGGGCCTTTACAGGTACAAAACGATATTTTTTTTTTTTTAAACCCTTTTTCCACCCTGTTTCATATGAAATTTTTTTAATTTGGACTATTGATAAAGGGAAGGTTTTCTAAAATTAATTTTCTTCACTCTTTTCCCAAAAATTATTGCCCCAATTCTCCAAAAAGTAGAAATACCCAAACTAGAGTACTTTTTGCCCAAAAACCTCATCCAAAAAGTTGCACGAATTTTTTCCGAAAGTAAAGAAAAGGAAAACTGAAATGGGTGTACTGGGAATTTTGTCTCTGAAAAAACATTATACCAAAACCTGCCCCGTTTGTAAAAAAGGGCTTAATATTTCATTTCAAAAGAAAAAATTTCCCGTCCATGTTAGAGGTCACCGAATGTCAATTTTAACTCTCTTAATGCCATTTTTTTCTGCATGCTTTTTTTTTTTTTTTACTGTGAAAAAAATTTAAAAACCATTTGGGAAAAAGCTATTCAATTTTTAAATTAACTCCATTAGTTTTTGGGTTGGGTAGAAAAAAAATTTCCTAAAAATTTTTCTCATTAAAAGAGAAATTTAAAAAACCCTTTTTCCTCAAGGGGCCCCTTTTGCATGGGGGACAAACCCCTCAAGTCGGGTTTCCCAAAACTGAAGACCCTATTTTTTTTTCCCAATTTATATTTTCTTCATTTTGTTGGGGCCCCAAATTTTTAACCACCTTGAGTCCTGGTGGTTTTTTTCATTAATGGGAAAGGAAGGTTTTGGAGAAACCTAGCTGGGCCCCCATTTTTGGGGTTTCACAAAAGTTAAATTTAAACACGGGTAGACGTTTTGTTTTTCTTTAAAGGTCGGGGCCCAAAATCTAATCGGAATTATATATAATATTTTTATATATATATTTATAAATATATTTAAATATATATTTATTTTAAAATATATATTTTTAAAAAGCCCTTTCCCCCCTTGCTAAAAATTTCATCCAAATAGGGTCGGAGCCCCTTTGGGAAGCATGGGGAAGTGTGCTCTAAATTTCCCTAAAAGAGCGGGGGAAAAAAGGCTCATATAGAAAATCAACAAAAAACCCCCCCCCAGGGCCCCCGACCGCTTACTTTCAGAGACTCAGTTTTGGGCAAACCGAAAAGAAATGCCTCCCGATTTGGTCACCCCCGCCCACCCGGGGAGCGGCAAAGGGGGTTCGAGTGTAGCTCTGATTTATATGGGGTTTTTTACAAATCTATTGTTTTTTTTGTAAATGTTTTGTCAAAATACATTGTTTTTTTATAAAATATACAAAAATTCAAAGGGGCGGGTGGTGGGAAAAAAATTTAAAAACAGCTTCGGGGAAAACCCTTTGAAAGCAATTTTATTTTTTCTCTGAGGTGGGGGACCCTGGGACAGTTCTAGCGTGGTACCCCCCAAAATTTTTAAATTATTTTACCCAAAATAAAATTATATATAAAAATTTTTATATATATTATTATATATTTTAATTAATATATATAAAATTTTATATAAAATTTATCTTTATATATTTTATATATATTATTTAAAAAATTTTTCCCATTTTGGGTTTCTTTTTGGAAAACTCCTAAAACCCCTTTGAATTCCATTTAATAGCCATTGTTTACTTTTTCCCATTTTTTCCCTGGGCAAGCCCCTAAGTATGACTTTTTCCCAACAATTTTAAAGTTGGGGGGGTTTGCTCATTGAAGGGGAAAATTTCTTTTTTTGCTCAGTGTTTAAAAACTGAATAAAAAAGGAAAAAAATATTTTGGGCGGGAAACCCGTAAACAAATACCAGTGGTGGAAAAAGTAATGAAATTTCGGCCCGGGCCTTGGGACTATTAAACTAGTAACCCCGGGTTTCCGGCCCAAGTGGGAAACCAAATGTTGCCATAGTTTGTCTTACGTGCACGGCTTTTTGGGGGGAATTTAAGAAACACATTTTTTCCCAGAAAAATTTTTTAAAAAACCGATTTTAAAAAAATTTGCGGGTTTTTTTTTCCATATGGTGAGTACATTTTAAAATTATTTAAAGCTCTTTGAAAAGGGGTAAAAAAAAAATGTTGCAAAGTATGAAAAAAAAATGGGGGGGCGGGGGACACTTGGAAAAAATTTTTTTTGGGGTTGCATAAAATTTATATTTAAAACCCAAAATTTTTGAAAACCATTTACCTCACTCAAAAGATGGGTAATGGGGTATAAGCCCTTTACAGCTGTCCCCTTAAAAGGGACAGGGCGCTTGCCTAAGTCCCCTGCAGCCCGTTCTGACAAGGGTATGGGGGAAAGTGTTTCCACACTTATCCCCTTGATAATGTCCCTGGGGGTTTCATTTTGGAAACCCTTCATCTGCCGGGGAAAAAAGGCGGGTGAGGGCTGGGGTCCATGAAACCGGGCCTCCGGGACGTTTCTATATGAAAGGGGTATGAGGGCCCATTTAAACCCCCACAGCCCCCTCCTGACGATGCCCATGAGGGAAAAAAAAATTTTTAAAATCCACTGAAGATCTTTTAAAAAAATTAACTGTTTTGTTTTATAGTTTATTTTACAATAACCGAAATGTCCCGGGGGACAGGGGGCTGGGTTTATTTTTCCCCAGTTAAAACATTAAGGGAAAAAATTTGAAAATTCATGACATTGAAATTTAAACCAAGAAGGAAAAATTTTGGGGTCTTTTGGGTTTTAAAACCCGGGGTGCAGGTTTTTTGGTTTTTTACGGGATTTCAACATTCTGTGTTAGTGGGGAGAAATTTTTCCCCCGGGGGGGGGTTAAATCGGGCCCCTTCCCCCCCTTTTCGGGCCCTGAGGGGCCCCCCCCTCTCAGAAGGGGCAAATTTTCTTGTTTACTGCGGGCGGGGAAAATTTTTGACCCCAGATGCAGTGGGAGTAGGGGGAAGTGGTCGTTTCCCGACCGCGCCCCTTGCAGACTCTGTGTTGCAATGTGGGTTTAAAAAGGAGACAGTCCATCTTTATTTTTACCCGGAAAATTAAGGAAAACCCTGCTCCCATTTATTATCATGGTAAAGATGTTTTATATTGTTGTCTTGTTTTGGGACAGCGGGGAGTCAAACATTCTGCTTTGCCTCATGGGGAAATTGGAAGGAACCCAAAGGTACTATTCCTTTTTCCTTTGTGCTGGGGGCAGAAACCCGGCTTGGGGTTGTGGCGTCTTCAGATTACTTTTGTTAAGAGAGTGGGGGCACTGACGCCAGGAAAAACCAAAAAAGAAAAGATCTGTGCGTTAGTGTGAAATAAAATTTTTTTTATTTAAAAAACAAAAAACACTTAAAAGGGGAAGTGTGATCCGCTTCTTTAGTGATAAAATTTTGAAAAAATAAAAACAAAAACTTTTGGAACCCTAGTGTTTTCCAGTGTGCGTATTCCCAGATATGGAAGGACGTGGACATCCAAGGGACCCCTTCCGCTTTTTTCAAGCACCGGTTTCTGTTTGAAAATGGGAAAAAACCCCTAGTCACGATAAAGAGCAAGGTGGTTTCGGGAATTTTTTGTAGTCGGGGGACCCGCGGTTCTTGAGTCGCAAAGGGGTTTGTAATCAACCCCATACTGGGCAAATTAGGTGCGGACTTTTGAGTTTCCCCACAAGTAAGGTTTGGGCCCGCCATCAGTTTAATGAAATATGTGACATAACACCCCCTAGGGGTTTAAAAAATGATCTTACCCAAAATTTTAAAATCATTACACCCGTTGAGAGAAGATCATGACCCAAAAATTTAAAGGCCCCCGTCTGCCGGGGGGGGTTGTAGAGATTTGCTGTCTTTCATCAAACTAAGTGTTCCCTTATTTAAATTTTAAACCCAAAACTTCCGGTAAAACCCATTTCTCCCAAAATTAGAAGACACCCCCGTCATTTCTTTTGAGCACCGCAGCGTCAACAATTGTGAAATCCCCCACCTTACCGCTAATCCTGAACCCTTTATTTGAAAAAAAGGGCCCCAGTAAGTGATTATTTTTTTTGCTGAAGATAATACCAAAAACAGTAAATATTTTTATAATTTGCCATGTTGTCATTTTGTATCGCTAATTTTTTTTGCTAAATTTTTTTTTCTCGTCAAAAAGAAATTTATGTTTAAAAAATGTCGTGTTTTTAAACAGAAATTTTTGGGTAAGGGATTTTTAAATATATATGTTTTTTTTATTTTTTTTTGATTTTTTATTTTAAATTTAAAAAAACGATTTTGATCTTTTTTTGAGTGCGTCTTTTGTTGTTGGTTTGCGTTTTTTGGGAAATGGTTTTTAAAAAAAATTTAAGTGGAAATCCCCTAATTTTCTGTAATGTTAAAAATTTCCTGTTTAAAACCTACATTAGCGGGAATGTGAGGTATTACAGGTAATGCGAGTTATTTAAAGGGAATGCATCAATTATCTGAAAGTTTCATAATGCTTGAATTAAATTTTTAAAAACCCCAAAGTTTTGTTTTGGGGGTTTATTGTTTTTATATATGAGCTCTTCTGTTAAATTAAAATGTTGTTTTTGGGCCCAGTTTTGTTTTCAAAGGGTATGTTGTGTCCAGGTATGATTTTGGCTTTTGTTTATTTGTTGTTTTTCAGAGAGAGGAGGAGAGAGAAAAGAGAGGGAGAGGAAAAGAAAATGAGCAGACAGGGCAGAAGACAGACAGACCAAAAATAGACAGGATAAAAAAAAAAAGAGAAAGATAATTTGAATGAGAAATTTTACAATTTTTTTAAAAAACCCCTTTCTTTTTTGTTTAGCCCTCAATTTTGGGTTCACAAATCGCCTCTCTCCGGCTGGTCTGTTAATCCCCTTACTATGTGGCCCTCAGCCGTGGATGCATCCAAACAGTTGTGTAGGAAACGCACAAATTTCATTGCTGGGGTTATTTGATCGAGTATGGTACCCGGGATTCTTTAGCAAAAAATGCAAAAGGATTGGGTCTTTTTGGTTGCCCCTGCACCCCCTTAGTAATTACCTTCAAAATAGATTTTAAAAGCCCGTTTTTAATGGAAAAGAGTTAACAAAAACTTTAAAAAATCGGGGAGAGTTTTTAAGTGAAATGTCCTTTGGGCCATCGTTATGGAAAGTTTACTCGTGATCTTCCCTCATCCCGAATTTTTCCCCTTGGCCCAAGCTGAAGACTGTTTTTTTTAAAAATTAACCCTTTTTCCCCAAAACCAAAGGGAAAGGGCAGCTTTTTTTCAAGTACAGATCACCAGTTTAAAAGTTATTTCAGCCAGGAAAAAAACGATTGCTAGTTAAAACCCATGCTTTTGAGAAAAAAAAAAATTTTCAGGGTTTCCTTGCACCCAAGTTGAGGTGGAGCCAAAGGCCCCCAAAAGAAAGGGAAGGGAAACCCAAAAATTTTTCACCCAAAAAACCGCCCTTTCTTTCCCGCTCCATAGTAAAGGTGCGAAATTATCGAGATACCCTTGGGGCTTTCTCCATGTCTTGGGGTTTGCGTGTCCGCGTTATCTATGACTTCTTGACAATAGGAAACGAGCAAGAGAAAACCTATTTGCCTGGTTTTCGGCCTGGATGTTCTGTCATTTCGCAAGGGGGCCCCTTTAGCCTAAGAGATTGGGGGGGGGTTTTCCCTGTAGATGGCCCAAAATTGTCCCCGGGGGACCAATCTTGTTTTCCCCTTTTGCGGGGGGAGAAGAAGTTTGTACAAACTACATTTGGCCAAGGGTTTTTAAGAAAATCACTTATCCAAAAATCATATATTCCTGGTAGGACTTTTGATGGAAAATTTTTGCTTAGCATAAAAAGCACCGGTTTAAAACAAAAAAGTTTCCCCAAAAAGGGGGTAGCTGCACAAAGTGGCTAATTTCCCCCTATTTTCCCCTTTTGGGAAGATTCATAATTTAAAATGGTTTTTTAGATGCGTGGGTTAAATTTAAATCTCGTAGTTGGGAATTAAAAATAGGAACTTTACCCTAACCCCCGTAAAATTTTTTTTTGTGGGAAAGGAGACAGAAAGAGAAAGAGGAAGGGGGAGAGAGAGATGGGGAGGCGGAGAGAGGGGGGTTGGGGAGAGGGGCGGGAGGATTGGTGTGTGTGTGTGGTGGGGGTGTTTGGGGGTGAGGTGTGGGGTGTGTGTTTGGTAAAATTTCCCATTTTTACCCACCCCTTTCCCAAAAAAAAGGAAGGGCTATGCTAAATGTGTCCCATCTTTTAAATTTTTTTATCAAAAAAAAAAACTTTTTGAATTCGGTGTCCCGTACGATGCATAATTTTTATTCCTGTCTTCACTACATGGTTAGAGTAGTGCAGGTGGGGGGAAAGTTGGTTAAAGGAGTTAAATAGGGGGCATCCAAAATCTGAATCAAATAAAAAGGGAGAAAACAAAATAAGGGATTTTTGGAAAATTATACCCCCAATTTCTTCAATATATCTGGCCAAATTTTGAAAATTTTACCCAACCCCAAACTAATTCAAAATTTGTAAAATTAGAAATTTAATTTTTTTTCTAAACTGAAAAAAAACCCGGGAAATTAGTCTATATTTTCTTTGATTGAAATTGCTTTTACGTCAAAAAAAATTAAATAGTTTAATTTAAAAATTTTAAAAATAAAATTAATTAAAAATACTTATTTTTTAAAAATATTATTTTATTAAATTTTTATTATTTTAAAACTGGACAAATTTTTATTTGGGCTAGGCTTATCCCGACATTTAGGAATTCTTTTTCAGAAAGCTCCCGGTTTTTTGCAGAGAATTTCGGCAGCCTTAAAAATTAAAAAATTTCATGAAAATGGGGCGGGTTTTTTTAATTAGCTGGTTTTCATGAATCCAAATTTTATTTATTTTTTACATAAAAATGTAACAATTTTGGTTTTTTGGTTGTGTATTTTTTTTTTTTAAATAAATTTGGTTTAAAAATTTGTTGTGGGTTTTTGCGTAAAAGTTGAAAAATTTGGGGATTGTGAGAAAAAGATGATTTGTTGGGGGGTATAAAAAAACGGATTTTTTCGTTTTTTTAAATTGGTTTTTTAACATGGGTTTGGGCCCCGGGGAATTTTGTCGATTAAAGAAAGTTTGTTTTTTTTTTTCTTTTTTTTTTTTCAAGTAGGTATTAGCGTGGAATTTTGACCCTTTTCTGTAAGAAAGGGTTCCCAAATTTTTAAGGTATTTTTACATTTTGTTATGTCAAAATGAGTTCTTGGGTTTTTTATATTAATTTGGGTGTTTGCTTCGGGCTCGGGGGAAGAATCGTAGAGCGGGGTTGTTTTTTTGGGGGGTGTTTTGTACTCAACCCCAGTTGAAATTTCCCGTTGTGGTTGCAGGGGGGGAGTCACAGGTTTCCCCGGACCCGGGGCCCCTTTAGGGGCGGTAGAGGTCTCTTTTTTTTGCTATATGAGCTTTACGTTCTCTTTTATAAAGTATGTATGGGGGGCCCGCCCCCATTGCCTCCCTTCCCCCCCTATTCCATTTCCCGGAAAAAACTCTGTGACTGGAAAAAAATTCTTCCTAAATCCCCGTGAATTTATTTAGTGTTCCCCTTCCATTTGTGACCCCCTTTTTGCTCTTTTCCCATTTCTGGAACCCTTTTTGGGCTTTTGTCCCTCTTATCCCAAATTTCCCCTCAGCAAATTTATATTTGTTAAACATTTTTTCCCCCCCTATTTCTCCTTAATTGGTGCTGTCAGGCCAAATTTCCCCTTTAAACCCCTCCTCGTGGAAAATGCCCTTGTTCTGGGACTAATTTTTGGGTTTTAACCTTTTTTCCCTTTTCTATTTTCCCTTAAAAAAATGGGGTAGGGTTGTGGGTTCCCCCAAAAAGGGGCCCGATACTTCAATACAGGGCTGAATACCCCGGTGTGCCCGGGTTTCCCGAACGTTCCTTATTTAGATGCGGAATGCATTTTAGGGCTTGCTAGGTTTACCCCCCTGATTTCAGCAGTTTTTGGTTTAGTGAGCCTCAGATGTTTCGGGGTTATACTCACCCCCAAAATTTCCCTTTTTCCCGGGGTGGGTTTGTAGCCCCGGCCCCGAAGGGCCGCAGGCCCGGCTAGTCTTTTTTGCCCCCTTTCCCCCAAACTTCAAAGACTTTTTCACTTGGTGGGGTTGAAAAATCCAGGAGCCAGATTCCGGACCAGGCCTGCAGCCTCTCCAGATCCCTTTGTAGTCCCGCCTGGTCCTCATCCGACTGCATACAGGGACACTCCTGAGTCTATTCCATCTTGTCGTTCACATTTACCAGAAACAGTACCGGTCCTAGAACTGAACCCTGAGGAACCCCGCTCATCATAGGCGCCCACTCTGACACTTCGTCACGTTCCATGACTCGCTGATATCTTCCCGATAAGTATTCCCTGATCCATTGCAGTGCCTTCCCTCTTATACCTGACTGGTTCTCCAGCTTATGCACTAATCTCTTTTGTGGAACTGTGTCATAAGCCTTCTTACAGTCCAAGAAAATGCAGTCTACCCACCTCTCTCTCTCTCTCTCTCTCTCTCTCTCTCTCTCTCTCTCTCTCTCTCTCTCTCGTCTTGCTGTTGTTACCATATCATAGAACTCCAGTAGGTTTGTGACAGGAATTCCCGTCCCTGAAACTGTACTGGTTGTCGTTGATAAACTCATTCCTTTCTCGATGCTCCACCACTCATCTCCTGATAATCTTCTCCATGTTTTTGCATACTATACATGTTAGGGAGACTGGTCTGTAGTTTAGTTCTTAGTGTCTCTCTCCTTTTTTTTTTTAAAGCTGCGACTACATACCTCAGGTAGTCGCCCTGTTTCGATAGATGTGTTGAAGACTGTTGTTAGCGGCACACATGGACCCATGGAGAGATGTTATCTTGCCCTATCGCCTTTGAGGTATCTAGCTCGCTTAGCAGCCTCTTCACTTCTTCTTCGGTTGTATGTATTGTGTCCAGTTCTTGATAGTGTACCAGACCACTACGTCATTCCTTAGTCCTTTCTGTCTCCTCTATGAACACTACTTTGAATCTCATGTTGAGCTCCTCACATCTAAGTCGTTTCCTGTGATCTCCCGTCCTTCCTTCCTCAGCCTGATTACCTGGTCCTTGACTGTTGTTCTCCTGATGTGGCTATACAACAGCTTCGGGTCAGATTTTGCATTAGTTACTATGTCATTTACATATTGTCATTGGGCCTCTCTACTTACCTGTGCATATTCATTTCTGGTTCAATGACTGCTCTCTTTATTCTCCTGGGTCATTTGCCTTCTATATTTCTTCCATTCTCTAGCACACTTGGTTTTGCCTCTCTACACCTTTGAGTGAACCAAGCGCTCATCCTGGCCTTCTTATTTCTGTTACCCTTGGGTACAAACCTCTCCTCAGCTTGTTTACATACTGTTGTCACATATTCCATCATCTCGTTTACTGACTTCCCTGCCAGTGCTTTGTCTCACAGAACCTTGTGCTTGAAATTTCTTCATGTCTCTATAGTCCCCTCTCTTGTAGTTTGGCTTCATTTGTTCTGCTCTTCCTGCTTCCCTCTCCACTCGTAACTCTACTATGTATTCGAAGCTCAGAACCACGTGGTCACTGGACCCGAGGGGCCTTTCATAAGTGATGTCCTCAATATCTGCACTACTCAAGGTGAATACTAGGTCCAGTCTTGCTGGTTAATCCTCTCCTGTCTCTCTGGTAGTGTCCCTTACGTGTTGGTACATGATGTTTTCCAGTACCACCTCCGTCATCTTAGCCCTCCATGTTTTTGGGCCCCCATGTGGCTCCAAGTTCTCCCAGTCAATTTCTTTGTGAATGAAGTCACCCACAATTAGTAGCTTTGCCCTTCCCGCATGAGCCCTTCTGGCCACTTCAACCAGTGTGTTAACCATCGCTTTGTTTCCTGCTGTTCTGTCGTGAATTAGACATCACTGCAATTACCACCTTGGGACCTACAGATTGAAGTGTTCCTATTATGTAGTCGTTTGCTTTTCCTCTGCCTCCTCTCTCCAGCTCGTATGAAGATATCTTAGTAATTTCGTCTCATAAAGGCTTCTGTGTTTCCTATCCAGTTTTGGGGCCTGTAAAAAACATCCATAATTAACCCTTCACGTCTATCGAGAAACTGTGCCCAAATAGATTCAGTGTCCATAACTGTCATTTTTATATCCTGTCTCACACAAGAACTTAAATAATCTCTGACTTGCATCGTCACTCCACCACCAATTTTGCTGACCCTAACGCTGTGAAATAATTCATGGTTTTGTACCGTGACATTCAGCAAGCATTTCGGTATGTTCCATGTTGAACCTGACTCTATTATAGCAATATTATCAATATTTCTGCACAAATTATTAATCTTATCTCATCTATCATATTAATATAGTAGACCTTAAAGATGCGAGTGACTTTCCACTCTTTTCTTTGTTTCTGGACCAATTCCATTGTTTTTTATTAGCAAGTATATATTCAAAAGACATATCTTTTGAACATATCCTTGAGGTGGCTTGGCAATTTTTGCTGCTTTCATCCCATGTGATGAAATGCATTTATTTTCCACATAGTGTTGAAAGTCCTAGACAACTCAACAATGGCCCCCTCAACACTACAAGTATTGCCCCAGTGAGATGTACCCCATCTTTTGCGTGCATGACGTATTTGCCATAGAAATTATTCCATTTTTCATTGAGTGTCATTGCAAGTTCTTTCCATTAACTGTCTAACCAAGAATTTATACCAATTGTCCTAGACATCTAATCCTTGCCCACTCATCTTCTAGGCAAAGGGCTACATATGATCAGGCCACCTTCCTCAGACCAAATTAGATCTATAGCTGCCTGTACTAACTAGCACTCCTCTCTCCTGCCCTTTCCCCTTCGTTTCCTCAGCTTTGGGGAAGATGAGGGGCTTGTTCACTACCTGACCGATATTATCCCCCTGTACTATGTCACCGACAACGGCTCCATGGACGCCCCCACCATATTACAAAAGCACAGAAAATATATCAAACCCTTGAGTAGCCAACAAAAAGGGTTTCTTACCTTTTTAAAAGGGTTGATGGGTTTTTATCCTCACGGGGCCAATAAAGTACATGTCCGGAAAACAAAAAATTTATTTCTTACTTTGAAATCTGCCTTTTAACCTTTTTGGGTTTCATTTTTTCTCCCCTTTACTAAAAATCATTTCCCCAAATTTAATATTCTGTCGTTTGCTTCTCACTGCTGGTAACCTTTACAAATCAATTTATTATCCATCTTCCGTTGTTTTTTTTTTCACATTCATCAAAATTTTCTTTACATCATTTTCTGTTCTGTAAATATTTTAAAATTTCAGCAGTTTTTTTGGGGGAAATCAAATCCGCTTTTTTTAAAATATCCCATTTGCAAATTCTCTAAAAAAATCTGTTTAATATTTCCACTTCCTCTTACTTTGATTTTTTCGGTGTCAACTTTTTTTTTTTTTAAAACATAAAGCTTTCTTTTTAAACCTAAATAAAACATTTTGTTCGACTGACTAGGTTTACTTTTTCCTCTTCGAAAGTACTTCTCCATCTCTCTAAGAATTAATTGTAAAACATTGGGTATGGGTTGGAGACGTAACCCCCGGGGAAGTACAAAAGTCCTCCAGATGAATGTGAAACGAAACCTTTAACTTTTTCATGATGGGGGTTTGGGGGTTTCTTTTTCTGTCCTAAAACCTAGATAAGGGGGATTTCATGCTCTCCACTTACATTGGTACATTCACAGACACGCAATGCAATATATATACAACTCTAGGTTTTTCCCCTTTTTTTCTAAATAGCCTTTTTCTTCTTTTTTTTTTCCTTTTGCCAGGGGGGAAGTAAAAGAATCTTTCCTCCGTAACCCATGCGTGTCGTATGGGGCACAAAAATGGGGGAGAATGGCTAGAAACCCCTTCTCCTGTAGACATTTACTAAAAAAGAAAAGAAAAAAAACTTTTTAAAAACGGGATGTTTAATTGTCGTGATGTAGTGGGAGACAAGAACGATGATTGCTGATGTTATGATAAAAAGAAGGGGTTCCGGCCCTAAGCGAAACAAAGCTAAAGGGGGGTGGGGGGTTTCATGGGGGAAAAAATTTGGGATTAAATCGGGAGTATCTGGAGAGTTAGAGCAAAGGAAGGGGTACAGAAATTTTTTTGAATATCTTTTAGGGAAAGGGAGAAAAGAATATGAATGTGTAAATTCTAAAATTATGGGGATTAAGTAAAGGTTTTTGGACGAGAAGGGGGTCATAATAAGCGTTATCCTTTGAGAAGAGGGGAATCAGGGGAAGAGAGAGATTTTGGGATTTTAAGTGAATTTAAGGACCCTTTGAACCAATGAGAGAGAAATTGGGGTTTGGGGACCTAAAAGCAAAGTAGAGAAACTTTTAGAGAGGGTGGTGGAAAAGTTTGGGGTGCGGGTGTAAATGAAATGGAGCCCTTTATTAAATTTTGTATAAAAGGGGTTTTTTGTTATGGGTAAACATTTTTTTAAAAAAAAAAGGATAAATAAGTTTTACGAGATATATGTGGGGGCGAAAACAGTAGTTTTTGGTTATTTTTGGGTAATAAAGCTGTTGAGTAACTTCAGGATGACATTTTAAGAGGGGCCACAGATATATCAATCATTTTTTATTGTAGCTACACTGAAGTAAAAGTAGATGGGATACAAGGGAGAATAAACATCGGAAAAGGAAGGTAAAGGGTTTATAAACTAAAAAAAAAGGGGCAGTTGGGTAAGTATAAAAATTTTGGGGGATAGGGGGCAATGAAGCATAGGCAAGGGGGTAAAGGGGAAGGGGGGGTTTAAAAAATGAGTGTTAGAATGTTAGCAAAATTTTTGGGGTTTCGGGAAATGGGTCGGGGGGAAGAGGACGATGGGGGGAAGTGAGTAAAGAAGTAGAAAGGGAAAAAATTTAGCATAAGAATTTTTAAAAAGTAAAGGAGAAAGGGAGGGAAAGATAGGAGAAAAAGAAAGATTTTTTAGGAGGGTGAAGCAATGTAAAAAGAAAAAAGAGATGGTGAATGTTATCAACAAATTTGTTAAAATAAAAAAATTTTGGATAATTTAAACAAGTAAAAAAACCCTAGAAACAAATGGTTTTGTCGTTAAAAATAGGGAGGAGATTTTTAAAAGGGGAGAGTTAGGGTTTTGGGAAATGGGGGGAATTTTTGAGAATTGTTAAATGTTGATAAAAGGGGAACAGTGATTTCGTGTTAGGACAAGGAGGAAAACATCTTGTGGGAGGAAAAGACATTTGTGAGTGGGGGGGAATTCGGGGGCGTAGGTAAAATAAAAGGGGGGAAGGCACCGGGATTGAGGGGATAAAGATAAAAATGTTAAAAGCGGGTGGGGATATATTTTGGAGGGTTTGGGTGCAATTATTTAAAATGTATGAAAGGGGGGTAGGTACCAGGTTTGGGGCAAGAGCATGCATAGTTTTTTTTTAAAAGGAAGGGGGTAAAAAGGTGCAAAAATTATAGGGGGGATAAGTCCTGAGTATACCTGGGAAAGTGTATGGTGAGTTATTTTTGAAAAATTAAAAAAGAGGAGAATAGATAGCAGATAACAAGGGGGTTTAGAAAAGGGAGGGTGTGTGGACCAGGTTTTTACAGGGAAAAATAAAAGGGGCTTTTTAGATAAGGGTAAAAAGGTCTTTGTGGCATTTTATATTGGAAAAAAGGGGTATACAGGGTGGATAGGGGGGCAAAAGTGGGAATGTTGCAATGTGTGGTGAGGGGGTATTACTGAAAGCAGTGAAAGTTTTTACGGGAAAAGTGACTCAAGTTTTAGTAGTAGAAAAGGGAAATTATTCCCAGTAAAAGTAGGCCTTTGACAAGGGGTTTTGAGTCACCGGGTTTTTTTAATATATTTTAAAATGGGTTGTAAGGGAAAATAAAAGCGAGGTTTTTTCAAGAGCGGGAGTTAAAAAATAAAGAATCACACCAAAAGTGGGGGTTGTCACAGCTGCTTTTGTGATGACCTGTGCCTTGGGGGAAATTTTGAAAAGAAATTTCAGAAAATTGGTGTGAATTTTTGGTAGGGTGTGCAAAAGAAAAAATTAAAGGGAAACGGAAAGAGTAAGGTTTTGAGGATAACAAAAAGATTGGGGATGAAAAATTAATATCAATTTGGGGGGAGAAGTATGGGGGAGGAATGTATTCAAAATTTGGTGGGGAGTGTCACGATGGTTTTTATAAAAATGGGGGAAAACATAGAATTATGAGGGAAAAGAAAATGTACTTGGACTGTGGGGGACAAAGAACTTTTTTCCTTGGGGGGAAAGAGGGGAATTATGAGAGTAAGTTTTTAACTACCCCTTTTAGGGGGTTTAAAGGGGAGAAGTTGCAGCGAGGGAAAGGGTGGGGGCGGGAGATTCAGTCTGAGGGGAATATTGGTGTAATTAATGCAAAATTCGTGTTTGGAATTTTGGGGAGGGCGGGATTTCCCAAAATTTGTCCAGAGGGCTGAGGAAAGGGGTTTTTGAGGTGGTTGGGCATGTAAGGGGGGGGCAAAAAGAATGACTTCAAGAGTGTATCAGTCTGTGGAAGGGAAAGGGGGGGTAGGGTCGGCCCAGGAAAGTTGGAGAAGGGGGTAAAGGATGTTTTGTGTGCGAGGGGGTTTGGGCTTCCCGCAGGCATGCGTGAGCGGGTTTGAAGGGTGAATGGGAAAGAATGGTTTTTAATATTGCGCTGTTGGGGTGGACAAATAAATTTTTAAGGGGCCGGAAACCCGGGAGGCCCACTTGAGTCCCGGAGATGGGGGTACATCCTCCTCTGAAGCAGGGGTTTAATGTTGCAGTTTAAAACTGTAGTGTAAACACCCCTTTTTCAAACGGATGGAGAATATGGTGAAATTTTTCTTTTTTGGGGCCACCCGCCCTTGGGGGGAATCGGCCCTGTGATAATAAAAAAAAAAAGAAATAAAATAAATAAAATTTTTAACATTTTTTAAAACTGCCTGAGGTATATGCTTTTTGCCTATTTTTTGAACGTTTGAATGTGCATTTTTGGAAAAATTCCATTGGTGTTTTTTGAATTGTAAGAAAAAAAAATAATCCACTTGAAAAATTTCAAAAAATATTTTTCAAATTAAATTTTTAAATTTGAAATCATTTTGGAGCTTTTGGTTTTCCCCGAATTTCAAAAAAACTTTATCTTAGTTTCGGAAAACGAATATACAAGGGACAAAAGCCGATTCACTGTGACCGTGTCTCCTAAATGCCATCGACTTACTTAAACAAGATTGATAAAGGGTTTCGTTACAAATGGGGACAAACCTTATTAATTTTTTTTCGTCCAAATTTTTAAAAAATCATGGCATACTCAAAAAATGAAATTATTTTAATAACAAAACTAAAAAACAAAAAATGAAATCTTATTTAAAACAAAAATGAGTTAGATATTTGACAAACAAAAAAAAAAACAATTGAAACTCACATAGAAATTGGGTTTTTACAAACAAAAATTTTTGAAAAATTGTTAGATAGAATAGGACTATTTTTCCGTACAGCATTGTACACAATTATTCCTCAAGAAATTGTAATTTTTAGATTTATCATAAAAAAGGAAATTTAAATTACATAAACTATTTTTAATGACACAATCCCCTGCTTTCATAAAACAAAATCAAAATCAAATCAAAACTATTGAATGAAAAAATGCTAAGAGACATAAACATTTATTACCCTACATACAGTGTATTCCATCTCGTTTTTTAAAAAATGTAATTTACCTTGTGTAGTATCGTGACTCGATAACAACAAATGGAATAACAGTAACACACTATTTTTTTTGTTATCAAAAAAAAATTAACTTTTCCATAACAAAATTTTATCTGATCTAAATTGACCTTCCGTTTTTAAACACTAAATTCCTTAAATGTTTTACCCATTTTAACGTTATGATCAATACAAGAAATTGACCCAAAAAAATTTTCATTTTTTTCATCATTTCAGAAGACTTTCAAACGTTACTTAACTAATTTCAAATTGATGCTACATTTAAAGTTAAAACATTTCAAAACTTTTTTTTTACATTAATTTTTTTCTGGGGCTGCCACTCTTTTTAAAAATGTTTCTCATTAATTAGGGGAAAAGGATTGAGAAAGAAAGCAAATTTAAATCTTTTGTTTTCCATAAGAAATGTATAGCACCTTGGCAGTCAGTACATCTTCTTCCCAATATTCTGTATGGTTATTTATTTTTCTTAGATTGCTAATATTCACTATTTAAACATTCTAACAAGCATTACTGGCCGGAAAAATGACTTTCAGGGGGCTTCTCATCATGTTTCACTATTAGAGCATTCTAACAATGCATTACTGGCCGGATGATGAGCTATAACAGGGAGCTTCTGCATCATGTAGATAATTCAATTATACAGTTTCAATATTCACCTCATTTATCAGAAACTATTATATTTGGTGTTGTATGAAACATTATTCTCTCCTTATACATTAACAAAAACTTCTGCAGTTCTGTGTGTTATTAAGTCTGTTTCAAAATAGCATGATAAATTATTTATCATTAAAAATACATTCTTGCCGTGAACTGAAGTCTGAAAATTAGTTATAAAATCTTTTGAATCTCTTTCACAAAGTTCGTTAGTTGCTGGACAGGATTTGGATAACTTATATTATCTTTGTAATGCATACTAGATATATATTTTAAGACATCCAGAAGTATCTGTTGCCACACACAAGACCAATAACATTTTGACTTAGAGGCTGAAGTCTCATTAATAATACTATTAGTTTAACTGCCATGTTTAATGACCATTCTGGCAAACATGTTTGCCGGTAGCTTATTCTGAAGTAGTAAAATGTAACGCTCAGGGTCTGTCAAAGCATCTTTGAATATTTAGAAATTAAACCACAAAAATGTATGTCCCCTAACAACGGATGAGGCTTTAGTTAACATTCGACTACCAAATGCAATCGAATTATATTTACCAATTGTATTTTGTACCAAGACTGCCTGATCATAAGAAACCTCCATCAGTTGTTAAAATAAGCGTTTTCTCAAAGATTTGAATTTTAAGAATAGTATCATTATTTAACTTATTCTCATGCTTTTGAAAAACTTTGAATGTATGTCACCCTTAAAGATGCATCTTTTTTCCATCATTCAGTGGTGATGCAAAGTTTGACAAATTTTTCATAAAATCTATGCAATAAACCAGAACACCTACGATAGATTTAACTTCATTAGTTTGATGAATTGGAAAGTTTTGAATTTGTGTTTCTTTACCTTCCTGTGGTGTATTGGTCCATGCAAAGTAACATGAACCAAGACTTTAATTTATAAGAAAATGACTCATTGATAATTTCGTTTTGACGTCAGCCTGGGCTTTTCTACTCACTTTCAGATTCAGTCTTTCAAGTTGCAACAGCACCTTATATTAATAATAAGATCTCCGACAATATATTTGCCATTAATAGTGGTGATGTAAGAGATGAAAATACTGTCACTCCGTGGCTATCGTCTTCTTACAGTACTTCCCAAAGACAAGCAAATCTAATGTTGAATCTTTTAATTTCACTAATATCTTTCATTACATCCCCACGAACTGCCAAAAGAAAACAAACATTAATTGTTTTCCAGATCATTTTATGAAAATATTAACTAGGCAACAGACACCATCTTTCTTGGACACTAAAATCAATACTGCATTCTATGGTGAACTTCATTTTGTGATAACGTCGTCAAGAAACATTTGATTTTTCTGCAAGTGCATTCTGCGAATGTGGTAATTTATATGTAGATATGTAAATCTTTCTCTCTCCTGAGTCTATTAGACAATGATGAGTCACAAGCAGAGAAGTTACACTTCACTGCTACTTCTCTGCTTCTAGACTTCTCTAGGCAGGCCCTTCTTTTTTTTTAAGAAGGAGTTGCCTACTATGGACCAGTAGGCCTGTTGCAATGTTTCTCCATTCTTATGTTTTTGTGTTAAAATGTGTATTTAATCCTTAAAATCCGTAGTTGATAAGTTTCTCTTGGATTAATGATACAAAAACGTTGTCGTAAGTCCTATCTATCAACACCGGCCCACTCGTTTGAAGGAAATATATCTTCCACTCTGTCTGGATATGGGTAATGAATAAGATCAACTAATGTGGTATTGTAAAACAATGTAAATTATATTTTATGGGCATTTGCAATGAATAAGTTAACATTTCAATCTTGTAAACTTGCACAGATTGATAAACAATCCATTGATCTTTCACGAGTCTCGAACGTTCGTGATGAGTTCAGGTACGTTAAATACAACCACTGAAATCCTGGAAAGTACAGTTATTCCCACTTAAACGTTTTTCTGCGTAGGAACAGTTCATGAAACTATTAGCACTTCCATGAAACTATTATCAGACAAGGCTTTTCCTACTAAACGATTGTTTCTTGACAAAGCTGCCGTCATTGATTTTCTTGAACCTAACTCTGAGCGTCCTCTGACACATGATATTTCCTCGTGCTCTCCTGTGCGAGAGAAGTTGTGGCTGAATGTTCCTTCATTGACAACATGGCATGACTAGTTGCTGATATTCATGTTAACTTATAAATGCTGTCTCTAAGACGCGCATCTCTAAATACAATATTATTTTCTCTTACTTTAAAATCAACCATAAATGTACAAACCCAAATGCAAGTCACATGCAACTTTGATACTATTAATAATTGGAATGATGTAGTAAATTCTTTACCATTAATACACAAGGTAGGTGATGCTCGTCCTTGAACAAATGGATATTATGCCAGTTCAACTAACATGATTTTTGTAATGCCTTTTTCTTGGTTAAGCCTTGAGTGCATTATGTTTTCTTGGGTATCAGTGTCTAGAAACTGAAACACAAGAACTTGTGTCTATGCATATATGTAATTATAAAGGGACTTGAAACTACAACAGTGAACATGGGATAAAAGTTATAAAATCATAGAATTTGCTTCAACATTACCTTTAAAATAAATTTCTTCATAAATACATGAATTAATTCACCTTCTAAGCATTCAAAAGCGTAACTACTAAAAACAATGAATAAATTACTCATAGGCACATGATACTAGGATTATTGAAATGTCACCACTGAGGTATATGAAGGCGGGGTTGTAGTGTTGCAAATGTATGTATAGAATAACACTCTCTTTTGGGATGAGATAGTAAACTACGGTAACTGTCTATGACCTCTGAAAGAGAAACGTAAATTCCGGATCTAAAGAATACGAAAATTTAAAGTTTTATAATGAAGATTACTGCAACTGTTACTCATTTTTTATATCTAAGTGCAGCCAACAGCCATAAATGAAATAGCCTTATTTACCGAAACTGTAGTAATTTCTTCTTGAAAGGTTACAGTAGTTACTGTTATTTTTTATACGGAGAGAATGCAAGTTTTCTCGAGAATTTGACTTCGTAGTATGTGAAATAAGAGAACAGGTTTGGACATTTAATGTAGCAATGTTTCTCTGATTGTAAGATGGTATTTTGAAAAAACGGATTTCTAATTTTACTGATAACTAGAAGCTAATGATACTGATAAGCTACATGAATGTTAGGAAGGAGTACTTCAACATGAGGGTAGTTGGTAAGAATAAAAATTAGTTTGAGGTGGTGGAAGCAGACACCGTAAGACAAAGCCCAAGTTGCAGGAAACTTGGGCTTTGGTACAGGAGCCGCAACTTGACCCCCATTACTGAAGACACACATTGCTAGGGAATTTACAAACAATAACAAGCACATTGTTAAATTCAATTGTGATGCAGTGTGAAGTGTAATATTCCAAGGAAGGTAATGTACCCGTGTAACTTGATTCCAAAGGAAAAAGATGGAACCATTGTAACTTATTGTTGTATGTTAGTAGTGTATTGTGCGTCGGGTATTTACTTTCTTGTGGGGGACCACTAGGAAAACGTTTTGTGGAGATGAGTCGCTACTTTTCTATGTCTGATCACCTAACGTCTCCTTCCTTTATTATCGAAGATTGTAGTCCTCCTCTGTTACTTTTTTTCTTCTGTGGTGGTGAGCAGAGATGAATTACTCCATCTACAGCTGCCACATGGATGCATTGCTGAATGTCTGAAGATTCTTTATTGTTCTTGTCCCTCATAGGAGGCTACTTTCCTCTTGATTCGATGAATCGTAACTGAATTTCTCTTGCTTGTATCGAGTCTGTCTCCTGTTGCTTCAGGAACTATAGATCCTTATCTTCTTAGCGCTTCCCATGAATGTAAGAATAATAATAGGAATTTATTGTTAAATTAGACACGTGTGCAACTCTTGGGTATCTTTATTGAGGAAACGTTTCGCCACACAGTGGCTTCATAAGTCCATACAAAGGAGAATCTTGAAGAACAGGAGGAGAATGAGGTAATCAGTCCCTCAACCTTGAGCCGATGTGGGCAGTCCATCAATCTTGAATAGAATACGGCATATGTGCGGAGAAGTAGCTTATAAACCGTAGGCAGGAGAGGTGCAGCAGTCGTAGGTGGTGTCACATTTGTTCATTGTGGAAGTAGGTCGTGCCCAAGGGTTAGGCAAGCGAAGAATTCCCAAGTATTAAGATCCCAAGAAGTTGCAGTGTCTGACAGGATTGTAGATGAATGGTTCAGAGAACCGACACGACCTGACCACATCGACTCAAGGTTGAGGGACTGATTACCTCATTCTCCTCCTGTTCTTAAAGATTCTCCTTTGTGTGGACTGATGAAGCCACTGTGTGGCGAAACGTTTCCTCAACAAAGATACCCAAGAGTTGCACATGTGTCTAATTTATCAACGTGTCGGTTCTCTGAGCCATTCACATACAAGAATTTATTATGCTTGTTACTTCACAGAGGGATTATTGCCATTTCTTTGTAAAAGAAACTTCTATTGTAGACGTCTCTTATTATATTACTCATAATTTTTCCAGTTTGGTCAGCCGAGAGAGCAAGTGGACCTGAGCAGTTATTATAACTTACGACCTATATCCACCTGTGGAAGTTAGGGGTGTAAACATGACTTAAGAAATCGTAATGATACGACGGGCTGGAGTTTTGAGACTCTATGACCGCGGGTTCAATCCCGGCCGGGGGTATGGTTTTTTTAGGGGTGTAGTTCAAAGCAATCTTATACAATAACCCGCACATAGGAGAGAGAAAGTTATGACGACATTTCGGTCTTACTTGGCCTTACCGCTACCACTACTACTTTTTCTTCCTCTCTTGGTCCCATCCCTGTCCTCCATCACCTATATGTATACACTGGCTCCCTCACTCTTTTTAAACCATACCACGGGTGGGGTTTGAACCCGCTGTCAGAGAGTCTCAAAACTCCAGACAGTCGCGTTCAAACCCCACCCGTGATGTGGTTTGTTTGCAATCGTGTCATTACGATTTCGTGAGTCACTCTTTTTAGTTAGTGTGACTCTTTAAATGGTCCAAGTCGCACCAAACGTCGTCGTAAGCTCCTCTCTCCTATGTGCGGGTTATTTGTGTATTGTTCAAGTCGCGGCATTGTGCCTTTTTCTTCTTCAAAGCAACTGGTTAAATTCCTCGACCATCCTTCAGCTCTCAACTCAACTCAAACTACGGAGAAAAAATATCTCTGATAACTGACTACTGTACTTCCTTATCTCTGTAGATCCATATATATAATTACAGAATAATTATATTAGGTCTGAATTACGTTCCCTTCATTTTTAGTTTTGAACATAGATCCATCGGGGATTATTGAAAATTTTCTGGATTAAGGATTATCTTACTGTATTAATGTTGGAAGAATTACCGACGGTATATTAGGTAAAAGGACACAAGTGCAACTAATGTGACATTTTATTGTGGCAACGTTTCGCTCTCCAGGAGCTTAACCAACGGCTTGACAAAGCTCCTGGAAAACGAAACGTTGCCACAAAAATATCAATTTACTTGCACTTGTGTCCTTTTACCTAAAATATCTTACTGTTTTAATAATTTAAGTTGTACATCCATTTTTTTTATTCATGTTAGTATTTATGAATCTGTATATTAATTTTTAAATAAAGATGTTTTTGTGCTTTATCTCAAAGTATTTTATCCGTAATTTAAAACTTTATATATTCAATTTACCGAATCAACTTTTCCTTTGGAAAAGTAGATTCGGTAGAGTTGTAACAGCTTGTTATTATGATTAAGAAGATTGTTCTTTACATTAAGAAGATTGTTCTTTACATTAAGAAGATTGTTCTTTACGTTAAGAAGATTGTTCTTTACATTAAGAAGATTGTTCTTTACATTAAGAAGATTGTTCTTTACATTAAGAAGATTGTTCTTTACATTAGATATCGATGATACTCCATATTGAACTTGATGTTTACTCTCGAAGTCTTTACTGGTGTTTGCAAGAGGAGGCAGACGGAGATAACTGTCTGCTGTTTGTGTTTATGTATGACATCTATAAAGAAATATATTCAGGAAGTCTTTACCGGTGCTGGTATGATTATGACCTTTTATTCGAGCTCATGAGGCTGAACCAGAATGTTTAGTGACCTGAGATCAGTGAATGTTGAGACACAAGTTCTCAGTTTAGGGTGTTATATGGATTTGGAACCTTTCGTAGTGTCATAAGTTAGAGGTGTACAGAGTAGTTTCTCTTTATACAGTTCATCTTCGAACAGTGGAAGCAAGATCCTCTTAATTATTATAGCGGTTTCTCTTTTACCGCAGAGACAACGTCCTTCAATTAGATTTTGGCGTGTGCTTTTGTAAATACCAATAACAAGTAAGCTAGATATTTCTTATGTTCATTTTCTATTCTTTTTTTATCCAAGTTCCAGTAAGAGAGGTTCCCTTAGCAAAAAAAAAAAAAATGTAAAGACATTAAACGTGTCTGCTGTCATTCAAGGCTCTGAATCATCGAATCATCGACGAGCGTCAGTTTTTGATGCCTGGAAAATGGAGCTGGTTTTTTTCTGGAAGTAATTTAAGCAGCTATATTTCTGCAAAGATAGAGCATCAAGAGGAGGAAATATAAGAGTGTGAAGAGAAAAATATAAGATACGGTGTGAAAAATAATTATTATGTGAGCAAATCACCTGCAGAAAGCCTACAGGGCATTACCTGAATTATTACTTGCAAGTAATTTGGGTGAGGTAAGTGGGACTTAGTCACAGTAGGTCGCTGAACTGTCACTCCCTCGATAGGTTCTCCTTAACCACTCTCACAAAAAAGCTTGACCTGACATTAAATTAATTACAATATTAAAGCCAGCTACTCTGGCAAATTAAAGTTGTGGACTGTATGTTATTTTGGTTTACTTGTTGGGTACACAAAATGTAGCTATTAGTACAATACATATAATACAATAGTGTTATTAGAAAAGAAATTTGTATTACCACTTACCATTTAATTACTGTAGTTGAATCATGCCACAACGCCTACCTAACACATAGAAACCTACACTGGCCAGCGAGAAATTTATATGTAAGGACAATGGCGTGCTTCCATGTGTCAGTGATGTTTGCGTCCCTTATCTTCCACCATCCACACGTAATTCTTGAGGACCCCCAAATTTCCTGTCCCAATTCTTCAGCAGGGTTCCTAATTGCAAATCCGCGCCGAAAAACCCCAACTGTCCTTCGAGAACTCCTGATCACATTGCACAACTCGCTCCAGTGTTCACACATTAAATTTAATATGACGTCTCTCCCCCGGGGTCACTCCGCTGCTCTTCTACATCCCCCTCACTCGAAATTTCTCGAAGGGTCCGAATAGCATCACATTTTATTACGCAATTATTATATTATTTATATGTTCTTACCTTCAGGAAAATTATGTAAAAAAAAATCCACAAAAAATAAACAAGTAAAAACTAGAGCAACAAAAAATGGAAAAAAAAAGAGAAGGAAGAGATTTATAAAAAAAAATCTAGTATTTGGAAAAAAAAAATTAGAATTTGAACAGAGGATCGAGAAATAATAAATTGAAGAGAAAATTTTAAAAGACATAAAGTGAGTGAAAGGAATAAGTAGTGCGTAAAGAAAAAAAGAAGGATTGTAGCAAGAAAAATAAAATTGGCTATTTAAAAAATATTATTAAAGAAACTTGACCGGAACGAAAAAGTACTGAACATGAACCGAGTATTAATCTCGGTATAATAGAATTTTTAACTTTGCAACAATAACAGGAATTCACAGGAATTCACTAATAACGAAGTTCATAAAAGTTTGTAAAGACTACAGGAGAATCCCTCACCGGCGCCACCATACATGTACTCAACATTCCTCCCATTTGATAAATTTAGACACATATGCAACTCTTGGGTATCTTTATTGAGGAAACGTTTCGCCACACAGTGGCTTCATCAGTCCATACGTAGGAGAAACTTGAAGAACAGGAGGAGAATGAGGTAATCAGTCCCTCAACCTTGAGTCGATGTGTTCAGTCCATCAATCTTGAATAGAATACGGCATATCAGCGGAGAAGCAGCTTATAAACCGTATGGCAGGAGACGTGCAGCAGTCATAGGTCGTGTCACATTGTTCAATGTGGAAGTAGGTCGTGCCCAAGAATTAGGCAAGCGAAGAATTCCTAAGTATTAAGATCCCAAGAAGTTGCGGTGTCTGACAGATTTGTAGATGAATGGTTCGGAGAACCGAGATGTTTCCTCAATAAAGATACCCAAGAGTTGCATATGCGTCTAAAAATTTATCAACATGTCGGTTCTCCGAACCATTCATCTACAAATCTGTCAGACACTGCAACCTTCTTGGGATCTTAATACTTAGGAATTCTTTCGCTTGCCTAATTCTTGGGAACGACCTACTTCCACATTGAACAAATGTGACACGACCTATGACTGCTGCACCTCTCCTGCCATACGGTTTATAAGCTGCTTCTCCGCTGATATGCCGTATTCTATTCAAGATTGATGGACTGAACACATCGACTCAAGGATGAGGGACTGATTACCTCATTCTCCTCCTGTTCTTCAAGTTTCTCCTACGTATGGACTGATGAAGCCACTGTGTGGCGAAACGTTTTCCTCAATAAAGATGCCCAAGAGTTGCTTTATGTGTCTAAATTTATCAACATGTCGGTTCTCCGAACCATTCATCTACAAATCTGTCAGACACTGCAACTTCTTGGAATCTTAATACTTAGGAATTCTTCGCTTGCCTAATTCTTGGGCACGACCTACTTCCACATTGAACAAATGTGACACGACCTATGACTGCTGCACCTCTCCTGCCATACGGTTTATAAGCTGCTTCTCCGCTGATATGCCGTATTCTTTTCAAGATTGATGGACTGAACACATCGACTCAAGGTTGAGGGACTGATTACCTTTATTCTCCTCCTGTTCTTCAAGTTTCTCCTACGTTATGGAACTGATGAAGCCACTGTGTGGCGAAACGTTTCCTCAATAAAGATACCCAAGAGTTGCATATGTGTCTAAATTTATCAACATGTCGGTTCTCCGAACCATTCATCTACAAATCTGTCAGAACACTTTCAACTCTATGAGTCTTAATACTTAGGAATTCTTCGCTTGCCTAATTCTTGGGCACGACCTACTTCCACATTGAACAAAAGTGCAGACCTATGACTGCTGCACTCCTCCTGCATTACGGTTATAAGCTGCTTCTCCGCTGATATGCCGTATTCTATTCAGATTGCATGGACTGAACACATCGACTCATAGGCTTGAGTACTGATTCCCTTTTTCTCCTCCTGTTCTTCAAGTTTCTTTATTTGGACTGAGAAGCCACTGTGGGGCGAAACTTTTCCCTCAATAAAGATACCCAAGAGTTGATGTGTCTAAATTTATCAACTGTGGTTTCTCCGAACCATTCTCTAAAATTCCCCTCCTTTTGAAATATAACTTGCAGTTTACATCATACTCTTGGTCTATTTTACTGTCTTACTCTGCAAGGGGCCAGTGATACTTGTTTTGGGAAATTGGGTTTTCTTCATATAGTTCCGAGGGGTTAAATGACAATCACAAAAGCAATAAGGCAATTTTTTTCTAACATTCGAACATCCTCCACTTAAATTACCGATGTACGTGAAGTCAGTGGCGTAGCTGAGGTCAGTGGTCCGGTGGTTACCTGCCAAAGCTTGGGGTTTAGCGTGGGGGCCATTCCCTACACCATGGCTTTTTTGTGTGTTTGAAATTCTCAGGTTAAATGTTGTGAAGGAGTTCTACTTCAGGAGGAAAAAGGAGGCGAAGCTTGTCTAAGGGGGTTTGGGAGTGAGTGTGGGGGTGGTAGTGGTGGGGAAGAAAATTTCCCAGCGTGATTTCAGAGTGACAGCAGCTTTAAGCCACCAAGTGGTTACAATTCAGGAAGAAGAATGAAAAGAAGGTTAAAAAAGATGTGAAGGAGGAAATAGACCCCTCTTCTCCAAAACGGTGTATTCGTGGTTAGTGAGATTAAAGGACCACTGATCCCTGTTTTCAAGGTAAGAATATTTTTGTTTGGGGGTTGATTCTCAGGTAAATTAGGGACCTGCTTTTTGAACAGAGATAGAAAGGTCAGACAAAGAAGTCTCCCGGGAGCTGGGTTGGTGACACGTCGCGGTTGGATAATATTATGCGGGAAAAAAGGGGAACAAACCCTTATCTGTCTTAGTGCTGGGGGAAATAACATTGGGAATGCAGGAGACGGGACTGCTGGATGAGTACAGGTCGCCATGATGTAGTAGGTCTAAGGGAGGGATCCCAATATATGTAGCCTTGCTTAGGGGGGGAGTGGGAATGAATAGATGTCAAAGGCAATTGGTAAAAATTGCTGGCTGAAGTACTGAAAAGAACTTGAATCCCTTTCTTTGATAATAGGAAAAATTTATGGAAAGATGACTGCAACAAAGGAGGGGTTTTCTTTCTGGGCTGGAGTGGTTGCAAAAGCAAATTCGATTGGGGGAGTCATTGATTACTTGTTGGGAAATTTTAAAAAACTGATAGATTAAAGGATAGGGGTGCGGGGGAAAAACAATCAGGCTGCATACGGGGTTGAAAACGGAGATATAACCGGGTTTTACTCAGGTTTGTTAAAAGACAACTTTTCAAATAAAGTTGTAAAAAAGACAAAAAAATTGATAAAACAAACAAGTGAGAGTGTAGAGGACAACGAGGACTAGCCCCCTTTGGGGTTTCTTACAAATAGTAGGGTCTAAGAAATAAATAGATAAAGAAGATTACTTGCATTGCAGGTATATAATATTGCTTTAACGGAGCCGGTTCATTTTAAAAGTAGCAAATGCCTCTGAATGAAAACATACGGGTTTATAAACTACTCCATACTGATAGAGTCAACAGGGAAGGGGTTGGTGGAGTGGCATGTATGTCAGAGTAATTTAAATTGTTTTTTTTTGAAAAGATATAAGATTAAAACATCGGACAGAAAATCGTTTGGTTTAAGTTTCTCAGGATCGTAAAAAGTTATTTTGATTGTGACTTATAGGCCCTAAACCTTTACGGAGGGCAGAAAGTGTTGGGAGAAAATTAAAAGGTTAGATAGAAAATGTAGGTTAAGGAGATTTTAATTTTGACTTTTGATTGGAACAATATGACAAAAAAATCTTGGTCTATGACTTTCTTGTACGGTTCAGGATTGCTTTTTAAAACGTTTTGTGGCAGACCCTTCAGCTTAGAGGAAAAATCTTTGACTTAGTTCCTGCCAAAAAAGAATCACAAGTAAAAATCTGGGGTTTAAAATGATGAGCTTGGGGAAAATGTCACAATCCTTAGTTTCAATATATATGGAGTTTACCGAATAACTGCAAACAAATCTCTCTCCCGGGCTTTCGTTTGGGTTTTAATTTTTCATGGGCGAAAAATTCCCGGGGTGGGCTAAAATTGGGATGCCTGATATGGGTCAGGTAGTGTTTTTTGGTTGCCAATATCCCCAGAAACTTTTGTTCCAAAGGGGGGAAAAAAAAAAAATTTTAGTGAAACAAAAATTACCCCAAATGGATGAAAATAGATTAAAGTTTCCCTTTTTGGTCTAAAGCGGGCTTTAAAAGGGCTGTAAAAAAGGGGGGAGGGCAGTTAGAAATCAATATATTAAATTAAAGGGGGAAATAAAAAAAGGGAAAATGAAAAGCAAAAAGGGTTTTATGGGGCAAGGTCGAAAGGGGATTCGAAACAACCCAAAAGGGTTCTTTCAGGTATAAAAGGGGGAAAAGACTGGCCCTTTTAAGAGTAACTTTGTCGTCATGACAGTAAAAAGGGAATGTGTAAATTTTTAAATTCTTTTTCCCTCTCGTTTTTACTCGGGAAGTGCAGCGACTTTCCCAAAAATAATAGTTAAGTGAACAGGACGATAATGAACTAGCCCGATTGCGGTAAAATGACAGGTCCCAAAAATAAAGAAATTAAAACCTAAAAATCCCCAGGCCCCTGTTAATTTCGAAAGGGGGTGTCAAAGGAATGAAAAGAGTAATTTAGCATACCTTTGGCTGAACTTTTCAGTTTTTACAAACTGGAATAGGTGATAATGGAAAATGGCAAATTTTTATACCATTTACAAGGGGGGGAAAGGGCCCTTAGTTCAAAACTATAGCCCAAAAACCTTCCTCCATAGTGGGGAAATTTAGGGAATAAATAATTGCCGAAGCAATTCCTACCACCCAAAAGGGGTATAAATTGATTAATGAATCTCAGCACGGTTTTTACAAATACCTTCCCTGTCTTACAAATTTACAAACTTTCCTCTTAGGTATTTGAGGGGGTAGATCAGGATGAATGGAATTGTGTATATGGACTTCAGTAAGGTTCAGGGCTAATTGGGGAAACTTAAGTCACACGGAAGAGGAGGAAAAATTTTTTCATAGTTGGGCATGGTTAACGAAGGTAGCAGAGATTTTGCATAAATGGGGGAGAAATCGGAATGGGGGCACGTAAAAGGGGTTTTCCCAAGGGGCCAGGTTGAGCCCTTGTTGTTCACAATTTAAATAAACGACAAATGGGGGAAAAAAAATAGGACATAAGAAAATTTTTGCTGATGACCCAAAATAAGGCCCATTCATTTAATGAGGCATTAGGCACCCGGATGATTTAATAGACTGATGAAGGGTGGAAAGGGGCAGAGTTTTAAATATGGAAAATGAAAAGTTCTAAATTTTGGATAGGCAATAACCTGCCACATTAAAACTAAATATTTAGATTTTAAAATTTGGGGATTGCGAAAAGGATTTAGGATTTTGGGTTAAAGAAAGTAAAAACCAAAACAACGTGCATTAGTTGCAATAAAGCTAACAGAATTTTTGAATTCTGCAGAAGTAAAATAATAGGACCCTCGGGTTTTTTTTTCAACCTGTAAATCTTGGTTAGGCTCATTTAGTTATGTTCCCAGTTTTGGTCACCGTATTACAATGAAATTAAATCACTGGAAAACGTCAAAGGGGAGGGAAATTTGACCCCATAAAGCAGAAATTTCCCCTGAGGGCTCTGAACCTGCATCTCTAGAAAGGCGTAGAATTAGGGAGGATATGATTGGGTGAAAAAATGGAAAACAAGAATTAAAAAAAGGGTATTAAAAACGGCTAAAAAATGTTTAACTGGGGCGGACGTAGAAATGGGTTTAAATGGGAAAATTCAGTTGGAAAGATTGGAAAGCACGGGTTTTGGAAATTGAGTTGTGGAAAGGGGAAAGCAAACCCCGGTACCGTCATAGACGCTAAGACTTTTGGTATTTTTAAAAAAAAGGTTGGATAAATACAGGAGTTTTATACTATGTGGATGCACTGCCACCCCTTTAAGTACCTTTTGACCTCATGGGCCCAAAGGAATTGGCTTCAGCCGGTCGAGAATTGGAACTGCCTCACTGGGCAGTAGCCTGTTGCAATGTTCCTTCTTTCTTATGTTTATTTATGTTCGGCCCTTTAGATGGTTTAAAAAAAATTGGGCTTTTTAAAGTAATCTTTTTTTTGGTTTTTAAATGGAGGGAAAAATTTTGAAACCTCCTCGCTTTGCAGAAATAGATGAAGCGCAGACTGCGAGATTCTCACATGCTTGTTTTCCCCGCGACCAGCAGGGTAAAAATAAACACCCAAACCATCCCAGGGCGGAATAAACCCGCATCAGATGAATCAGATGGTCTCAAACACCAGCGTCGCGTTCCAAAACGTGAGAGCACGGGGAAGGGTGGGAACTGGTCTGGGAGAGAAAGGGATACGTGGGGGACTTGCTGGAAGTACAGGGGGGGAGGGGGACTACTCTGGGTGGTACAATATGTAGGGGAGAGCTTGGGAGAGTACGGGTAGGTGTGGGAGTGCTCGGGAAGTACAGAAGGGTGTGGGACTCCCTTTGGGTGAGAAAGTGCGTGGGGAGGCTGGGGGAGATACGGAGGGTGTGGAATGTTTGGGAGAGTACATATGGGTGTGGGACTATTTTTTAGTGTTCAGGAGGATGGGACGCTCGGGATAGTACGGGGGGGTTGGACTGCTCGGGAGAGTACGGAGGGGGTTTGGGAATGTTTGGGGTGTACGGATTTGAAAGGGAGTGCTCTGGAAAAACGGGGGAAAATGTGGGCTGCTCTGGAGAGTCAGGGGGGTTTGGGGTGTGTCGGGGCGTTTCGGGTGGGTGTGGGACTGTCGGGGGAAGTAAAAGGGGCTGAGGGAGAGATCGGGAAGGGGTTTAACATAATTCACGGGGACTGCTCTGGGGGTACAGGATGGGTGGGGGATTTTGGGAGAGTCATAATGGGGTGGGACGCTCTGGGCAGAAAAATTTGGGTTGGGAGTTTCTGGGAGGGTAGGGGGGGGTGTGGGGATGTATAGGAGAGTAAATAAGGGAACGGGATTGCTCCGGGACTGTACAGGATGGGTGGGCTGTTTGAGAGAGTACAGGATGGGTGGGGGGAATGCTTGGGAGAGACAGGATGGGTGTGGGATACTCTGGGAGAGTACAGGAGGGTGTAGGACTGCTCTGGGAGAGACGGGAGGGGGTGGGGAATCCGGGGAGAGTAGGGATTTGAGTGGGGATTTTGGGAGAGAACAGGATGGATGGGGATTCTTTTTGAGAGACAAAATGGGTGGGGGGAGTGCCTGGGAGGCGCAGGATGGGGGGGGGAATGGTCTGAGAGAGTTAGGATGGGTTGGGGCTGCTCTGGGAGAGAAAGGATTAAAAAAAAGAACTGGAAAAAAGGAACATGCAAAACAGGCCTACTGACCCATGCGGAGCAGGCCTTTTTCTACCCCCCCCCCAGGGTTAGACAATAAACCTTCCCCAATTGCCCCAATCCCCCCCCCGGTTAGCCCAATGCCCCATCCAGTCTCCCCTCCACTAAAAGGATGGAGCACGCACCGCCCCAGCAGCACAAGCTAGTTAGGCCAACTCACACCACCACACCCATCTGTTTTATCTAACCATTTTGAAAACTATACAACGTTTTGGGCCTCAATAACTGTACTGGGGGTTTTATCCACTCACCCCATAACTCTATTCCCAAAACCGTTTTTTTCCCTATTCCTTCCTGAATCTGAATTTTTCCAATTGAAACCATTGCTGCGGAATTCTGTCTTGGCGGGAAATTTTTCAGCATGCTATTTAATCTCCTTTATTTATTTCTTTTTTTCCATTTTAACCCGATACTCCCCCCAAATTTTAGCCTTTCGAGAAAAGTGCAGATTCGGGCGTTCAGTCTATCCTCTGGGGAAAAAGATTTCTGAAACAGGGATCATCTTGGTATCCTCCTCTGTACGTTTTCCAGAGCTTTTGTCCTTTCCCGTAATCGGTGCCCAGACTGAGCGCATAGTCTAAATGGGCCAAACCAAGGATATTAGAGTTGAAGAACAACCTGAGGATTTATTATTTTTACTTTAGAATGAAGCCAAGAATTCTGTTAGTTAAAACGAAAAACTTTTGCACTTTTGTTTTGGTTTTTAAATTACTACAAAGCGAATTTTAAACCTTTTTTGAATCGTAGTATTAAGTTCTCATTATTTGTTTTTTTGGGCATGGTTCTTTAACTACCCAATTTTTAAAATTTTGCTTTGTCAAATTAAATCCCTTAACTTCTCCCGCCCATTGCATCAGTTATTCAAATCATCCTGGAGTCCCTTAGTGCCCCTCTTAGAATGAACTGGAGGCCATTTTGGTGTCATCAGCAAATTTGCTTTGTCGTTTTTATTCCCTCGTTATGTCTTTTTATATAAGTTATGAAAAACAAGGGGGCCCCAAACGACCCCAAAGGAAAAACCCCCCGTTGTGCGTACCCCATTTTTTTTTCCCCTTTTATGCAAACTCTTGCGTCTATTTGTCGCCAGCCTCTCCCCGGGAAAAAAAATTTTCCTCCTATTAGTATGTTTAAGTTTCCTCTTTAGCCTTGGTTGGAAGTCTATCGAAATCTTCTAAACCCAAATTACCAATACATATTCATTCCAGATTACCCCCTAAAACCTTATGAAAAATTAGTAAAATTCATAAGCAGGAAGCCCTTTGTAAACCCCCCTTGAGATTCATTAATCGTCTGTGCCGTCAAATGGCTACGAATTGTTTTCGGCAATTTTTGATTCCATAAATTTTCCCACTAATTTTGGGGTAAGCTTATTGGTCTTAGTTCGAACCCAAAGGACCTGTATTGCCTTGAAAAATAATTTACATTTTCCCTTTTTCCCCATTATCGGCATATGCCAGTTTGTTTTGAATTTAAAAAGTTAGCCAAAGGTATGAAAGTTCCTCTTTACATTCCTTTAAAACCCTTGAAAAAAACAGTTCATCAGGGCCTGGGGATTTGTTGGGTTTTAGTTTCTTATTTGTCTGAGGACCAGTCACTAGTTACCACAATCAACTTTAATTTGTCATCCTGTTCTAATAATCTTTATTTAGAATTCGCTGTATTTTCCTGGGTGAAAAATGAGAAGAAGTGGTATTAAATTTCCACATTCCCTTTTCACTAAATAAAAAAAAGGGCACAATACCCGGGCTGGAACGATACACAAATAACCCGCACATAAAAAAGGAAGCTTACGACGACTCTCGGTCCGACTTTTGGGCCCTTTTTCAAGTTAAAATAACCCGAAGTGGAGCAGGAGGCAAAAAAAAAGGCAGGAAAAGGTGGTGGTAGTGTAGTAGAGGTACCCAAAAATGGGTTTAATACAATATGGGAGAGTACAGAATGGGTGTGGGAAGCTCGTGGAGATACACAATGGGTGTGGGATGCTCGTGGAGAGTACACAATGGGGTGGGACTGCTCGTGGAGAGTAAAGGATGGGTGTGGGACTGCTTTTAGAGAGTACAGGATGGGTGTGGGGGCTGCTCTGGGAGAGTACGGGTGGGTGTGGGATGCTCTGGGGGAGCAAAGGGATGGGTGGGGATGCCTGGAAAAAGGGACAGGATGGGGGTCGGGAAAATCCCCGGGGAAACAGGGTGAGTGTGGGATACCCTTTGGAGAGTACAGGTGGGGGTGGGACTTCTTTGGGGAGTATAGGAAGGGTGTGAGACACTCTCGGAGACTACAGGATGGGTGTGCGACTACTATGGGGAGTCAGGATGGGTGTGGGACTGCTCTGGGAAGAACGGATGGGCGTGGGGATTCTGGGAGAGTAAGGGTGGGGTGGGGAATACTCTGGGAATGTACAGGGAGGGTGTGGGAACTCTGGGAGAGTAAGGATGGGTCTGGGCAGCTCTGCGGGGTACGGGTGGGTGTGGGACTACTCTGGGGAGTTACAGGATGGGTGTGGGCTGCTCTGGGAGAGTAAAGGATGGGTGTGGGGGCTACTCTGGGAATAAGGATGGGTGTGAGATGTTCTGGGAGATATGGGGGGTGTGGGACTACTTGGGGAATGGGTTGGTGTGGGGGTCTGAGAGAGTCGGATGGGTTTGGACTGCTCTGGGGAGTTAAAGGGTGGGGTGGGACTACTCTGGGAGGTAAGGATGGGTGTGGGAACTCTGGGTAGTACAGGATGGGTGGGGGATTGTCTGGGAGAGTACACGATGGGGGTGGGACTTTTGGGAGATAGGATGGGGGTTGGGACTATCTGGGAGAGTAAAGGGCGGTGTGGGACCCCTCTGGGGGGGTACAGGTGTGGGGGGGGTTTTTCTGGGAGAGTAAAACGATGGGTGTTGTAACTCTGGGAGAGTACGGTGGGTGTGGGTTTCTCTGGGAAGTACAGGAGGGTGGGGCTACCTGGGAGAGTAAGGATGGGGGTGGGACACACGGGAGGTACAGGAGGTGTGGGGTGCCTGGGAGGTAAGGATGGGTGTGGACTCCTTTGGGGGAGCCGATGGGTTGGGAATACTGTGGGAAACTGCAGGAGTTGTGGGGGTGCTCTGGGAGAGTTAGGTGGTGTGGGGGGCTACTCTGGGAGAGTACAGGATGGGTGTGGGACTACTCTGGTAGAAATAAGGATGGGTGTGGGGGCTTTCGGGAGAGCAGAATGGGTGTGGGATCTTGGGAGAGCACGGATGGGTGTGGGGTTCTCTTTGGGGAATATAGGATGTGTGTGGGCTGCTCTTTCGGTAAAATTTGGGGGGTTTTGCTTTGGTGACTAGGAAAGGATGTGGGGGCGTCAGGGCATACAGGGTTGGTGTGGAACTGCAATTTCAAAGTATAGGATGGGTGTTGAATTCTCTGGGGAGTACAGGAGGGTTTTTAATTTCTCTTTTGGAGTAAAGGGGTGGGTGTTTTATCTCTTTTTAGAGTACAAGATGTGTGAGGACTGCTCTGGGAAAAACAGAAAGGCGTGGGAGTGCTCTGGGACAGTGCAGGAGGGTGTGGGAATTTTTGAGAGGGGTAAAGGAGAGGTTTAGAATGTTGAGGGGACAGGGTGGGTGAGGGACTTCTCAGGGGGGGTACAGGTGGTTGGGATGCTGGGAGAGTACAGGATGGGTGTGGGAGTGCTTTGAGAGTAGGGTGGGTGTAGGACTGTTGGAAGAGTGCAGGATAGGCGTGGTAGTGTCTGGGGAGTACATGGTGGGTTTTTGGGGACTGCTTTGGGAGAGTACAGAATGTGTGTGGGGGCTGTCGGGGGAGGACAGGATGGGTGTGGGACTACTCTTGGAAGACAGGTTGGATGTGGGACTATTTTTGGGAGAGACAGGGTGGGTGGGGACTACTCTTGGAAGTTCGGGGTGGTGTGGGACTACTCGGGAGAGTGCAGGTGGGTTTTGGGCTACTTTGGGGGGTACAGGATTGGGTGGGACTATATGGGAGAGTACAGGATGGGTGTGGGACTACTCTGGGAGAGAACAGGATGAGTGTGGACTACTCTGGGAGAGTACAGGATGGGTGTGGGGGCAATCGGGGGCAAGGTGGGGGTGGGGCGCCTGGGGAGTACTGGACGGGGGGGGGGACTGCTTGGGAATACACTATGGGTGGGGAACTTGGGGGTTTCAGATGGGTGTGGGATATTGGGAGACAGGATGGGTGTGGGACTACTTTGGGAGTACAGATTGGTTTGGGATTGATTGATAGAGTACGGTGGGTGGGGGCTTTCTTTGTTGGGGGTTTTAGGGTTGGTGTGGGACTACTCGGGGAGTACAGATGGGGGGGGGGACTTTCTGGGAGGTACGGTGGGGTTTAGCTACTTGCGAGAGCCAGGGGGGTTTGGGGGTACTGTGGGAGACTACAGGATTTTGTGGGGACTATCTGGGAGGTAAAGATGGGTGTGGGGTCTGTTTGGGAGAGTACAGGATGGGTGTTTGGGGTACTCTGGGAGAGTCAGGATGGGGGTGGACTACTCTGGGAGAGTACAAGATGGGTGTGGGTTGTTCTGGGGGGAGTACAGGGTGGGGGGGGGGGGACTACTCTGATTGAGTACAGGATGGTTTGGGGGCTCTCTGGGGGGAGTACAGAAAGGGGGTGGGACTGCTCTGGGAGGTACAGGGGGGGGTGTGGGGCTATCGGGAGAGTACAGGGTGGGGGTGGGACTATCTGGGAGAGACATGGGTGGGTGGTGGGATGCCCGGGGGGGGACAGGAGGGTGTGGGGCTACTCTGGGAGGTACAGGATGGGTATGGGACCCCCCCGGGGAGAGTACGGATGGGTGGGAAATGCTCCTTGGAAGTCAGGATGGGTGTGGGAATATGTGGAGAGTACAGGGTGGTTGTGGGACTGCTGGGGAGATACGGAGGGTTTGGGACTATTTTTTAGAGTAATGAGGGTGTGGGACTATCTGGGGGATAAAAATGGGTGTGGGTTCTTGGGAGAGTACAGGGGGGGTGTTGGACTGTCTGGGGAGTACAGGATGGGGGGGGGGACTTCTGGAGAGTCAGGATGGGGGTGGGACTACTCTGGGGAAAATACAGGATGGGTTGGGGGATTCTCTGGGAAGTACACGTGGGTGTGGGACTTCTCTGGGAGGTAGAGGATGGGGGTGGGACTGTTCTGGGGGGAGTAGGATGGGGTGGGTCTCTGGGGGTACTGGATTGGTGTGGGACTATCTGAGAAGTAAGGTGGGTGTTTGGGCTGCTCTGGGAGAGAAAGGGTGGGTGTGGGACTACCTGGGGAGTACAGGGGGTGTGGGAAAAACTCTGGAATGTAAAGGATGGGTGGGGGGTTGCTTGGGAGAGTACACGATGGGTGGGGGACTTCTCTGGGAAGTAAGGATGGGTGTGGGATACCTGGGGAAATAAGGACGGGTGTGGGACCCCTTGGGAGAGTACGGATGTGCGTGAACTGCTCTGGGAGAGTACAGATGGGTGTTGGTTTTCTAACTGGGAAGGCTGGGTGTGGGGCTACCTTGGGAGGTACAGGATGGGTGGGGGACAAATTGGGGGAGAGTACGGATGGGTGTGGGCTACACTGGGAGGTACGGATGGGTGGGGACAGCTTGGGAGAGTACAGGATGGGTGTGAGATACTCGGGAGAGCACAGGATGGGTGTGGGGTATGGGGAAAAAGCAGGATGTGTGTGGGACGCCTGGGGGAGTAAGGAGGGTGTGGGACTACTCTGGGGGGAGTACGGGTGGGTGTGGGGACTCCTGGGAGAATACGGTGGGTTGGGGTTTTGGGGGGAGTACAGAAAGGGTTGGGGGTGCTCTGGGAGAGCACAGGATGGGTGGGAAGTTCTCTTGGAGAATTAGGTGGGTGTGGGAGCTTTTCAGATACAGGGGTGGGGGGGTATTTTGCTCTTGGTGACTGCAGGAGGATGGGGAGCTGGGGCAGTACGGATTTGGGGTGGAACGCAATTTCAAATATGGTGGGTGTTGAACTTCTCTGGGGGGAGTAAGGATGGTTTTGAATTGCTCTTTTGGGGGTAAAGGAGGTGTTTTATTTTTCTTTTAGAGTACAAATGTGTAGGGGGGTGCTCTGTGAAAACAGGAATGGGTGGGAGTGCTCTGGGACAGTGCGGTGGGTGTGGGGGCTATTGTAGAGAATACAGGAGAGGGTTTGAACTGCCTGCAGGGGGCAGGATGGGTGAGGGACTTTCAGGGGGAGTACAGGGGATATGGGATTGTGGGGGTACAGGATGGGGTGGGAGTGCTCTATGAGAGTAGAGGATGGGTGTAGGACTGCTCTGGAAGAGTGAGGATAGGCTGGGGTAGTGCCTGGTTTGGGCATGGTGGGTGTGGGACTGTTTGGGGAAGTACAGAAGTGGTGGGGGACTGCTGGGGGGGGAACAGGATGGGTGTGGGGGTACTCTTTGGAGGGGTACAGGTTGGATGTGGGCATTTGGGAGAGTACAGGATGGGTGTGGACTACTCTTGGAGAGTTTTAGGGTGCGTGTGGGAACCTGGGGGAGGCAGGATGGGTATTTGACTACTTTGGAGAGTAAAGGGTTGGTGTGGGACTCTATGGGAGAGTAAAGGAGGTGGGGAAATCTGGAGAAAAGGGTGGGTGGGGTACTTGGGGGAGTACAGGGTGGGTGTGGGACTACTCTGGGGAGAAACACAGGATGGGGGTGGGGGCTGCTCGAGAGAGTAAGGGGCGGGGTGGGACTGTCTGGGGAGTAACCCCTTTGGGGGTTGGGGCTATCTGGGAGGTACACGTGGGTGTGGGATACTCTGGGAGAGCACAGGATGGTGGGGGACACTCTTGGAAGTACGGATTGGTTTGGGATTGATCTGATTGAGTCAGGATGGGGCGGGGTTGTTGTGGTGTTATAGGATTGGTGTGGGACTATCTGGGAGATACAGGATGGGTGTGGGACTTCTCTGGGAGAGTCAGGGGTGATGTGAGATACTTGCGAGAGCACAGGATGGGTGTGGGGACTACTGTGGGGGATACAGGATGTGTGTGGGCACTTGGGAGAGTAAAGTGGGTGTGGGTTGTTCTGGGGGGTACGGAGGGTGTGGGATACTCTGGGGGAGTTAAAAATGGGTGTGGACTACTCTGGGAGAGTACAAATGGGTGTGGGTTTTTTCTGGGAGAGTACAGGGTGGGTGTGGATATCTGTTGAGTAAAAGGTGGGGTGGGACTATCTGGGAGAGTACAGAATGGGTGTGGGACTGCTCTGGGAGAGTACAGGGTGGGTGTGGGGCTACTCTGGGAGAGTACAGGATGGGTGTGGGACTACTCTGGGAGAGTACATGATGGGTGGTGGGACTGCTCTGGGAGAGTACAGGATGGGTGTGGGGCTACTCTGGGAGAGTACAGGATGGGTATGGGACTACCCTGGGAGAGTACAGGATGGGTGTGGAACTGCTCTTGGAGAGTACAGGATGGGTGTGGGAATACTGTGGAGAGTACAGGATGGTTGTGGGACTGCTGTGGGAGAGTACAGGATGGGTTTGGGACTACTCTTATAGAGTACATGATGGGTGTGGGACTACTCTGGGAGAGTACAGGATGGGTGTGGGACTTCTCTGGGAGAGTACAGGATGGGTGTGGGACTGCTCTGGGAGAGTACAGGATGGGTGTGGGACTACTCTGGGAGAGTACAGCATGTGTGTGGGACTACTCTGGGAGAGTACAGGATGGGTGTGGGACTACTCTGGGATGTGTGGGACTACTCTGGGAGATGTACAGGATGTGTGTGGGACTACTCTGGGAGAGTACAGGATGGGTGTGGGACTGCTCTGGGAGAGTACAGTATGGGTGTGGGACTACTCTGGGAGAGTACAGGATGGGTGTGGGACTACTCTGGGAGAGTGCAGGATGGGTGTGGGACTACTCTTGGAGAGTACAGGATGGGTGTGGGACTACTCTGGGAGAGTACAGGATGGGTGTGGGACTACTCTGGGAGAGTACAGGATGGGTGTGGGACTACTCTGGTAGAGTACAGGATGGGTGTGGGACTTCTCTGGGAGAGTACAGAATGGGTGTGGGACTGCTCTGGGAGAGTACAGGATGGGAGTGGGAGTTCTCTTGGAGAATATAGGATGTGTGTGGGACTGCTCTTTCAGAGTACAGGATGGGGGGATATTTTGCTCTTGGTGACTGCAGGATGGATGTGGGACTGCTCACTGACAGTACAGGATTGGTGTGGAACTGCAATTTCAAAGTATAGGATGGGTGTTGAACTTCTCTGGGAGAGTACAGGATGGGTTTTGAATTGCTCTTTTGGAGTAAAGGATGGGTGTTGATCTACTCTTTTAGAGTACAAGATGTGTGAGGGACTGCTCTGTGAGAAAACAGGAATGGCGTGGGAGTGCTCTGGGACAGTGCAGGATGGGTGTGGGACTATTGTGAGAGAGTACAGGAGAGGTTTAGAACTGCTCTGCAGTGGTACAGGATGGGTGTGGGACTACTCTGGGAGAGTAGAGGATGGGTGTGGGACTACTCTGGGAGAGTACAGGATGGGTGTGGGACTACTCTGGGAGAGTACAGAGAGTACAGTCTTGACACTTGCAGATAGTTATTGTTTGGTTCTTTCTTTTGATGATTTTCTTCTCACGTTTCGCTTAGTTTTCTTCGAAACATTACGCATTCATGCTTGAAATTATTTTATATAAAATGCGTAATTATCCACTTGTTTATGTTGAAGCTCATCTTTCACGATTCAGTCCACAGCATCGACTTGTCCAGGAAATTCTGAATGCAGAAACATCTTGAATGATTCTCTCTTTTCTTATTCGGTTTCACTGGCAAGTTCTACAACCTTAATTTTTAGTCCTACCTCGAGATCGTTTCTGTTCATTGTGAAGAGGACCCAACCAAGAACTTTCCCTTGAGAACCCCCGCTTGCCGTGTAACTCAGACACTTCTATAAATATCATTCTGTTTCCTTCTTGTTAGCCAATGACTTGTCCATGCATGAAATATGTCTGCTATACCTACTCTTTAATTTTCGCTAGCAATCTTCCATGATTTACTCTAATGATGGCCTTCGGGAAATTTAGATATAAATTAGATATAAATTATTATTTCCATCTAAAATATAACGCTATGGAAGATCATAGACATGAAGTTTGATTCCTGGTTCAATTGAATACCAAGACGCACTTGTGCTACGAATATCACCAGAGCTAGCAGAATTCACATTTATGCACCATAATGATATTCCTTAGGGATAACACGAAGGTATACACATTATGGTGAAAAGACTCATTACCGATGCGATTATGATGCATTGTATCAATGAAGTCGATTATAAGTCTTTAGAATGATTCGCCAAATGTAGATATAGGCAATACCAGTTTTATATTAATCAGGTTTGCATTGCTACTAGATTTAATCACCAGATTATTTTGAATTTAGTGAATACTGGGTGGTGGGACTGGCCCCCAGGCATTCTCAAGCTGTCTTTATACAAGCTCCTGGGTGTACCGTCACAAAAGAATACATGAAACCGATTAGAATATATGGGACCGCATCAGACAAGACGCTTGCTTCTAATCTCTATTGATGTAACAACTCAGTGCACCGACACAATAAACATAGACTTATACTGGGATACTACTCGTGTTTTTTTTCTTTATGACAGCTGTGTCATTGTATAACAAAAATTTAAGGTTGCAGTAGTTTGCAAAAATAATTAGAATTTTACATTGGTACTGTAATAAATGTTCCTCACCAGACATTTTTTTTAAATAAGGAATAAACAGAAGCCTATTACTGCGCAAATGGCAACTGGATGCTCTATTAAAATTTTATTGTCCCCAGAAATGACTGTGGAGCAATTCCATTGCTGCGTGACGAAGTGTAATGGTATCTTTGAGAGCTGCGAGGATGATCCTCGAACGGAGTGTTTAATACATTGTTTCTCCGTTACATATTCCCGATACACTCTGTATGCATGCACAAAAATGGTACAGTGTGTTTAGTTTCTGCACTGCATAGCGGCGGAGCCTGAAACTTGATACCTGAGCCTGAGCTGGACTTGGCACAAAAATAAAATGGGTGTTTATTTTTGTGTGTGTTTTGTATTTGTTTTATTCCAGGAGCTTCAACAAATGTTCTTGAATATTAATCTCTCTTTTACTGCTACATCTATTTATCTATCTGCATGTCTGAGTGTGTGTTGTGTGTGTGTGTGTGTGTGTATGCTCGTTAAGGGTTCGTGAAGGTATGCACTTTATCAGAATTTTAAGTGAGGTAATATATGAGGTACATGACGTGAGTCAATGAGTGCTGATTCTATAATACGATTTGTAGTTATTTGCTGTGTTATGCGTGTTGGTTGCTCGTTGAAGTTAACATAAGACCATAAGAAAGGAAGAACACTGCAGCAGGCCTGTTGGCCCATATTAGGCAGATCCTTTACAATTGAACTATAGCTGAATTTTCCTGTGCATATCTGACGTTTCTTGTGCTTTCGATTACATATGATTACAGATCTCTTTCAGTTGGGTCATTGTGCTTTTGTTTTGATTCCTTGCATGGAATTTGAAACACTCTTGACGTGACTGAGGATATTGGATTCTTTTGCTTTTTGGGGGGAGATGTTGCTGAGTTTGAGTAAAACGGAGTGATATGGATTACCGTTTGGAGAGAGAGAGAGAGAGAGAGGGGGAGAGAGATGAGAGAGAGAGGAGAGAGGAGAGAGAGAGAGAGAGAGAGAGAGAGAGAGAGAGAGATGGAGATAGATAGATAGAGAGAGACTGACAGACCGACAGAGACAGACAGACAGACAGACAGACGGACAGAGAGAGAAAGAAATATAAAGACAGAGAATGAATGAATGAATAGGAATGAATTTCTGAACTAAGAATATTACAAAATGCCGATAACTAGAGACACGAAATGTAGACAGTAAATAATCAAAACATAAGATAAAGAACGAGATACGAATATTGGTTTGAAGTGGCTTATGTATTTGTTCAATAAAAGCAACAAGGATGAAATATTGCCTAATGAATAGCAGGATTCATGCATAGATCTCACTGCAGGAACCATGGCAAGATAGGGGAATACAAATGTTGGATATGACAGGTAAAATGAATGTTAATATTATTATTCAAGCGAGAGAGGTAAGTGAGATAGTAAAAGTGAAGAGAAACAAGGATTTATGAAGGTTAATAGATATATAGAAAGGTTTAATTTGAAGCATTAAAATAAACAGTACTTAGAAAAGGTTCTTCAACTGTTCGTCGTATTTATAGATATAGAAAACGTAAATGATCAGGTTGATTAGTTCTCGTACTTTATTAATATCTCCTTTGTTTATGCCCGTCATCCACTTATACACTTCACTGACATCTCCACTCATTCTACGTCTCTCCAGAGAGTGGAGATTTAAGGCTTTAAGTCTATCTTCATACGGGAGGTTCCTTACACAGTAAATCATTTTAGTCATTCTTCTCTGTATGTTCTTCAATGAATCTATATCCATCCTGTAGTAAGGAGACCAAAACTGAGCAGCATAATCTAAATGAGGCCTCACTAGTGATGTATAGAGCTGTAAAATAACTTTTGGACTTCTGTTACTTACACTTCTTGAGATAAATCCAAGTAATTTGTTAGCCTTGTTGCGCACACTTAAGCACTGCTGTCTTGGCTTTAGGTTTCTGCTTGCCATGACTCCCAAGTCTTTTTCACTTTCTTTATGATCAAGCTCTACTTCACCTGGTTTATAGCTTCGAGGGTTATTGTCATTACCAAGGACTAGTACCTTACACTTATCCACATTGAACTTCATCTGCCATTTTTCAGACCAAAACATTAATCTGTCCAAATCCTCCTGGAGCTCATTGCTATCCTCCTCAGAATGAATCATACGGCCTATCATTGTATCATCAACAAATTTGCTCATGTCACTCATAATCCCTTCCCAATCAAA
>NC_069416.1:24287190-24329434 GCF_026875155.1 Cherax quadricarinatus | reverse complement strand
TTTTAATTTTTTTTAAACAGGGGAAAAAGTCGTTACCGTAAAATTTACCCCCAAATAAGCAACCTAAATTTGGGGGAAAATTTATGGGTTTAAATTTAGCTGATAATATAAGAAGCCACTGGATAAGCACAGCTGATTAATGATACTCAGCATGGATTCACGAGGGGCCGTTCTGCCTAAATAATTTATTAACCTTCTTCAGTAAGCTTTTGAGGCCGTTGATCATGGAAAAAGAATTCGATATTGTTTATTTAGATTTTAGTAAGGCTTTTATAGAGTACCGCCCCAAGGGGACTGTTAAAAAAGTGGCAGTCATGGCATTGGGGAAAAGTGCTGTATGGATCGAGTCAGGGCTCACTAATAGGAAGCAGAGAGTATGCTTAAATGGGGTTAAATCCGAGTTGGGATCTGTAACAAGGGGTGTGCACAGGGATCAGTCATAGGCCCGTTTAAATAGATATCAAGGGACCTTGATGAGGTATTACTAGTGATATGAGCAAATTGCCGTTTGACCAAAGATAGGTAGGATGATTGATTTCAAACGTGGATTTTGGGGAACTTCAGGAGATTTAGACAAACTCTATTTTGGGTCAGAAAAGTGGCAGATACAGTTCAGTGTAGATAAATGCAAGATTCTGAAGCTGGGAGTGTCCATAACCCTAGCACTAAATAAGTTAAATAAAGTAAAAACTTAGCCATACAGATTGCGAAAAGGAATGGGGGTTATGGTGAGCAGCAACCTTAAACCAAGATAGCAATGCCTAAGCGTTACGTAATAAGCAAATAGATTATTGGGATTTATATCAAGAAGTGTAAGCAACAGAAGTCCAGAGGTTAAAAACTGCAGCTTTATATATCGAGAAACTTGTGCAACAATGGGAATCTTTATTGAAGAAACGTTTCGCCACAACAGTGGCTTCATCAGTCCAATGCCAAGTAGAAATTGTAAGGGTGGAGGATTCGAAAGGTAAACAGGTCCCTCAACTGGAACGATGTGTTCAGTCCGCACTCTTGTAGAAGTGCCAAGCATATGGTATAATTTTTTGCCAAAACCGTAGTCCTGGCAGGGTCTCATCTTGCGTGACCCTCTCTGGCTCCCGAGGGGGAAAGGTTTCTACCCCAAAGTCAATATGCTGTTCAAGCACTTTCTGGTCAGTTCAACTGGTGCATTCATAAACGACAACACCGTATGTATTCTAACTATGGGAAAATAGCGAGGAGGAGATTTCGTTATCCCGGTAACACTGTCTGGTTCGTTGACTCCCTGGTACACTAGTTGGCCGCAGTCATCCTGGTTCCTCTTGGGAGGGAAAATCAATCCTAGTTGCCTGGGTGTCTCAGTAACTGCATCCAGAAATAGTGTGTTAGGGCCGCTGGACACGTGCTGACAGTACTGGCACATCTCTCCAGCTTGTCTACCTCATCTTGGCGTGGGAAAGCCCAAACGAAGCCGATGGATGGCGGTACACTGCGCTCTGGGACCAGCTTCTATCATATGGAGGGGGTTCTCCTGAGTCGCTGCTCGGTAACACTGTTTGAGGGTGGGTATCACCTAAGACCTTCCCCATAAGTTTCGTGGCTTGGCAGCCACCAGTTTGGTCTGTCGTAGGCTGATTGGGACAGTAATCCCAACATGTGGATAGTCTGTTTTTCTGCCTTGGCTGCATCATCTGCCGCCTCATTTCCCCCGGATGCCAGCATGGCTGGGGATCCAGTTCAATGTCGATCTATTACCCTAACTTCTAGGCTGTCATTATGCTCGGATCGATGTGATGAGGTGGAAACATTGTCCTGTGTTAGCTTATGAGGGTGAGGAGAGGGCATTGATTGCAGAGGTGGAATCACATGTATGAATGGTCGGAGTCGAATGTCGTAGGGCATGTGACAATGCCTGCTGAATCGCACTCCAGCTCAGCTTGAAGGATAGTGCAGTGGCAGGGAGTCGCCAGCCTGTGTGTAACCATTGTGGTACAGTCCAGCTGCTGAACTCTTCCTGTCAGGGGCGTCGACAGACCATCTGTATGACGTGAACATCTTCACTTACAGACTGAGCGTGGAGACTTCAGACAACGGCGAGGAGAGGCAACAATGGCTGAATGTGTACTGACAGCATAAGGCCACAGAGGTGGCTTTAATATACGGCAGTCAGATGCAGTTTGAAGTAGGAGGAGGCGGGATAATCTGACTGCTGTATATAAGCCCACCTCTGTGGCTTATGCTGTCAGTACGATATTCAGGCCAGTGTTGCCTCTCCTCGCCGTTGTCTGAAGTCTCCACGGCCTCAGCCTGTATGTGAAGTCTGCACGCCATACAGCTAGTGTTGGCTCTCCTCATCGCTCACAGCCTAGTGTGCCTATCCTCACCGGGTGGTATTTACTGGACCTTCGTCTTTCACCATCAGGATGGTGCATCGGTGGCTGCCTACCGAGGGCAGGAAGCCTCCCCCTGCAATCTTGTTGCTGTCTGAAGCTCAACGGCCTCTGCCAGTACGTGTGTTCTGCACGCCATACAGCAGTGTGCCTCTCCTCACCGTTCAGGGCATACAGTGCTCCATCAGTACAGCTCACATCCTCATTGTCCTGTGTGCCTCCAGAGACGGGACGCGCAAGAAAACTTTAAAGTTATAGCCAGCAAGTAGTGTGAACTACTTCACACGTACTTGACTAACAATAAAATACAATTACTCTCACAGATCTGGCCGCCACTTCTATTTTACGATGCCTTCAATGCTTCCACTTCCTTTCCCTTACCACTCCTCCTCTACTGCAACACATGCCTCTACTTCTGTCTACTCCTGCCTCTAAGGCTACCCTAACTCTACATCTTCCAAACCCAGTTCTTTCTCACTTAACATAAATTACTCTTAAATCTGATATGCCCTATCTGTCCTGGAAATTTATTTGTACCAGATCAATGGCGCTCCTCAACTGAAAAGTCGTAAAACAACTCAGGCTTCAAACTACTTCTTGACAGACATTCTATGAATCGTACACCTCAACGAGACAGACAAAAAACTTCTCAACGCAGGCCTTCACCATTATTTGGATCCTGAGCACGCGCCAATGACAGTGATCGCAAAAACGTGACTATTCTCTCCTGACTGCCTATGACACAGACAAAGAGACTTAATCAAAGACATTTGTACTAAGAGCAAGTCTCTGTTGACGATTTTACAGACCTGAAAACTCTACCATCCCTCAAAATACGTTGTTCAACTCCTTCTGACGCCTCTCAATCTTCAATCCAGGAATCTTGCCAAGACCATCCGCATTCCTCCAAACACCCTCTTCACTCCAAACTTTCACCCCATCACACATTGTCTGAAATGCTACAAATTCGGCCACGACAAAATCTCAACGCACTTCCACACAAACCGCTCCAGTTGTTCAGCAAATGGCCACTTGTGGACACCTTGCAAACTACCCCTTAATGTTCTAACTGCGGCGGATCCACACTGCAGTTGCAAATTTCCCTGCTCTACTAGGAAAGGACATTCTCTCCATCTCAGAGCCAGCCAAAACCTCACTCCCTCCCCAAACCCTTCCCTGCACCTCCCTCCCTTTCATACCTCCATTCCCCTACCCAATGGCCTGGTATCCTCCCACGCACCTTGGTCTACCTCTTCTACTCTAAAACCACATCAAACACCAAACACACAGACTACAAACACTTTCCTACACCTAACACCACACTAGCCTACAAAATTAAACTGTCAACTGCACTGCTGCGCACTCTGCGAGGTAATCTTCTCACGCTTACCAATCAGACCTACTCACATGTCCTTTACCCTTATCTTGTCTGGCTAACAATCTTCCCTCTTTAATTATCCTCCCTCTTCTAAGCCTACTACAACCTCTCCCTCCTCCTCTCTCCCCCCCCCCACTTCCTACTCCAACCAGCTCCTCCTCCTCCCCTTACCCCTCTTCACTACTCTACACCTCCCTCCAACACCCCTACTGCTGATGCTACGACCACCCCACCCCCACTTCTCATCCACCTTTACAAAGCTTCCACTTCCTCATCCCTTACCATAGCCTTCCACTTCCTATCCTATACCATAGCTTCCACTTCCTCTGCATCCACCTTTGCCACACTCCTCCACAACAACCAAATTCATTCAGTCCAACTCACCCCTCCAGACAAAATCCACTCTAACCTAAAACCTGCCCCATCTTCTGACAGACAGACCAAAGAACATAAAAAAAAGATCCATCTCTTTCACTCCCCCTCCAGTGAAACGGGGCCGTAGCACTTACAAACACCAACATCCACTGATGGCACCACTATCACGGGCTTTAATCCAAACTCCTCCCCCGACATTAACTTTGCTATGACGAAACCATTAAATCACGTTTAAGGTGATTCAGTTCAACGTACATTCTTACTTTACAATTAGACACCTACTGGCCGAGCTCCTTGAAGCAGAGAGGCCAGATATTGTTTTGCTAAACAGTACCTGCCTCAAAGCCCCTCAACGTATCCGCCATTATGGTTATACGGCACTACAGTCCCCCTATGATCCCCACGATGGGGTTGCCATCCTTGTCAATTCCAACATAAAACACGAACCATACCCCCGGCCGGGATTGAACCCGCGGTCATAGAGTCTCAAAACTCCAGCCCGTCGCGTTAGCCACTAGACCAGCTAGCTACAATAAGATTCATCCAACTAGGTATATTTCTACAACATAGGAAGGTTAGCACAGGCACCACTGTGACCACAAATGCAAGTTTTTACAGACGAATCTCCAGCTAGCGTGGCCGTGACGAACTCTAGCTCAAGTCCTCACTGCGGTCAACATACTCAGAAATCGTAAATGACACGATTGAAACAAACCATACCCCCGGCCGGGATTGAACCCCCTCGGTCATAGAGTCTCAAAACTCCGCCCTTTCGCGTTAGCCACTAGACCAGCTACCCAAATAAGATCATCCAATATTTTAATTTCTACACCAGTGAAGGGATGAGCTAGATTTTCGTCACGCCACGTAGTGGAGTTTCGTCTGTAAAAAACTTGCATTTGTGGTATAGGGTGCCTGTGCTAACCTTTCCTTTGGTGTGAAAATACCAGTTGGATGATTTTTGTGGCTAGCTGGTTAGGGTAACGCGACGGGCTGGGTTTTGAGATCTATCCGGGGTTCAATCCCGCCGGGGGTTGGTTTGTTTGAATCGTTCATTACGATTTTTGGTATAAAACAAAATTTTTCCCCCAATCCATTTTTTTACCAACTCTGTCTTGCAGTCAGAAAATACACCAACCTTGGCCCTTTATCTTTTTCACCCTATGCTGCCCAAACACTTTCTCAAAATCCCGCCCTTTCTTGTCTTCAACTACAAAACCCCCATCATACCTCTGTGATATGAATGCCAAAAACACCGCCTTTCATACACCAGTAACAACCAATTGGTCACCAATTATCACTTCAAAACCAAAAACCCCTAATTCTCTTGGCCCAGCTTCAAAACCTTCTACAACCAAGGGGCCCTGGGCAAAACCAGAATCATTTGGCAACCGAGTCAGTCTCTATTCAACCTACTCTCACCCGGGGCCCCTTTAAAGGTCTGACACCCCCAGCATCAAAAACTCTCCCCCAACCTATCCTCTTCCAAACACCCTTCCCTTCCCCTACAAAAACGACTGGGTACTTTCAAAAAAAACTGGACAATTTAACCTCCCCTTGACTACAACAACAACAAATCTCTGAATCGGCTCAACTTGTTTCCATCCAGGACACCTTTACACAAGCAGAAAAATGAATACCAAAAAAAACTCACACCACCGTTATTCCTTCAAACCGTCATCAAGAAAGACGACTAATTATCTGTCCAAACCGCTTCCCTCTACAACACAAGATTTAATCAATCCGATTAACTCATTCCCTTAGAAACGTATTTTACACACCCTGCCCAAGCCACAACAATCACGGGTCACAACTCATACAACAAGCAGCAAACGCGTATTAAAAAGCCCCTAAACCCCTTCTGGAACTTTATAAAAAAAAATCGGGCACCCCCCACCAACAAATTAAAACACTACCCACAACAACACACACATCTCGACCCGCGGCTGCTACCAACTCTTAAAACACATTGGGAGACATCTTCCCCCCTCACCCACCTCACCCTAAGTTTTAAAACACTTTCAGAACATAGAACACTGGAAACACTCCAACACAAAAAGAAACAACCAAAAGACACCCAAACATTAATCATTACCCCTCCAAAAACTCGAAAACCCTTTCACCAACACAGACATTAAAACTTCCCAGAACCTTCCCCCCAAAGGGTCTGGTGTCTGGCCAAAACCATATTATCATAAAAACCCTTCCTGACTTTTTCATTACTCCTACAAAAACCTCTCATGGCCCCCTTGCCTTGGATATTTTCCCTTCCCTCTTAAAAGCTGCTACTGCATCCCCCTTCCCAAAAACCCAAATTTAAAGACCACTCTGACCAGAACATCGCCTTCACCCTTTGAAATTTTTAGGAAAATTTTTTGAAAAACTCTCAATCATAAACCCTTCGCAGTCCGGGGAAAACAAAAATTCCTACTTTTGATGGCCAGTTTGGCTTCAGAACACAAGATCCCCACGGATCCCTTTAAATCTTCTCCTCACCCAAAAAACACAAAAAAGAAAAGGACAGCCGGGTTGAAAAAAAGACGTTGAAAAAAACCTTTGACCTGTCGGGGACAAAGGTTTAAAAGTCAAATCTGCCTAATTAACCCCCTCTCACTATCGAAAACTACTCTGTAATTCCTAGACGGCCGTCCCATGGAATCAAATTCCAAGGCTGTTACTCTACTCTTCCAAATAAATGCCGGAGCCACCCCAGGGATCTGTCCTCTCCCTACCTCTAATTTTTTAACTAAGACATTTTCCCAAGCCTGTATACCAAACCCTCACACTAGCCTATGCAGACGACATTACACAACTTTTCATCATGCCCCAAAATAGATACACCAACACAAAACCAAAAAGGGTCGACAGGATCCATTGGGAACAAAAGGAAGATCAAAACCAATGCGCTAAATCCACATTAGATTTTTCTACAGGAAACTTATCCTTCATTACCCGTCGAGCTCGAACAGTGCACCCGCACTTACATCCCCATCACACAATCGTCACTGTCCTTGGCGTTAATCTTGATCCTTCTTCTTTTTCACGGACACTTACTCAAGGCATGCAAAAGCTATAAGGCCCTTTCGGGGCCCCTTTCAAGCTGAAAATACCTCTCAACGCACCAAACTACACTCTACAAATCCCAATTCGTCCTTGATAACTTACTCTCCTTACCCTTTTTTTGCGAAAAAAAAAAGTACTTAAACTGAGCTTCAGAACAAAGGCGCTGCGCTGGGTGCTTGATGTCAGGGGGTTTGCCCAAAAAAAGAGTCTCCCCCTGCCCAATTAGACATCCCTGCGTGAAACTGTACTGGAGCGCCCCGTGACAGACAGTAGACAAATTGAGACAAACCTGAACTGGACCACTCTCTTGACGAAGACATTGCAAACCCCCCAAAAACCCAAAACAACCTTTTTACTCCTTGCATGATCCTGCTCCAAACCCCATTTACAAAAAACCTTGGATTTCCGACAGGTTCTTCATGAAGGTACCATTCTTGACCCACGTTCGCCTTAGTTTTTGGGTTAAGACATGGCTCAGTTCTACACTCCTCTCTAGCGCTAAACGTCGCATGTCCCTTCCTCCCCGCTCACCCACTGGAGTCCCAACAGAAGAGCCTGAATTTCTCTTCTCAATATCTGTCCCACGATCGCCGTCGCTGCTGGGTTAAGCCCTGGCTCTATTTCTACGACTAAGAACACTCCTCTCCAGCACTATTCTTCGTCTGTCCCGTTTTCCCCGCTCATCCCATTTGGGATCTTACCTGAACTTTCGTTCGTCGTTCGTTCCATATGCTGCACTTCCTACAAGAGTGATGGACTGAACACATCGATTCCAGGTTGAGGGACTGATTACCTCGAACTCCTCCTCTCCTTACCAATTTCTACTTTGTATTGGACTGATGAAGCCACTGTGTTGCGAAACGTTTCTTCAATAAAGATTCCCATGTGTTGCACAAGTGTCTCAATTCTTCAGCTTGTCGGTTTTCAAAACCATTCACCACACAGCTTTATATAACATTAGTAAGGCCTCACATAGATTATGCAGCTCAGTTCTGGTCTCCAAATTACAGAATGGACATATATGCAACAGTTAGGTATCTTTATTTCGAAACGTTTCGCCTATACAGTAGGCTTCTTCAGTCGAGTACAGAAAAGTTGATAGAAGCAGAAGATACTTGAAGAAGATGTAATCAGTCCATCACCCTTGAAGTTTTGAGGTGGTCAGTCCCTCAGTCTGGAGAAGAGTATTGCTCCATAGTCTGACTATACCCCTGTATACCCCTGCAGAGGATGGAAGCTTATCCTGTCTACTACTGGTGATGTCCTTGATGGTCGGGGTTGTGGAGGTAGATACTTGGTATGATGTATTGGAAAAGGGTGTTGGGAAAATTTTTCCAATTGGAGTTTGGGAATTTTGTATCTCTTCTCGGCTGTCTTCTCTGGGTGTTGAAATGTTTAATGCCCGCTGGTTCTGATGAATGAGAGGTGCGGGTTTAAAAATCTTGTTAAATAGTTCTTCTTCCTCGGCCTCAATCCCAGTTCAACTTGAAAAAAGTCGAAAAACACTCTTCCTTTCTTGAGTTTTCTTTGAAAAAATGCCCCTGATTTCGTTTAAGTCTATCGAAAACCAACCACCAGAACGATCTTCCCCCTTTCTACTTCCCCACGACCAAAAAAACTAAAGTGGTGTAATTATGGCTTCTTCCTGCGCGCACTCAGAATCTGCGCAATGAGTTCCTGAGGGAATGTCTTTAATTGAAAAAGTATTTTCAAAGCTCCACTATCTGTCATTTCATACAGTGCACCGGCGGGCATTAAACTTCAAACCCCAGAGAAGAACTGCCGGAAGAGATACATAGTCCTCCCCCCAAACCCCCATTCCCAAACTGTTTCCAAATTTTTTTCCCAATACATCTTTCCCAAGTATCTCCCTCCACAACCCACGCCCATCAAGGACTCACCGTATTACTATGTATCCCCCTCTGAAGGGGAAACAAAATCCTTGTAATACTGCAACAAATTATAGTGGGCGAAACTAAAGGACCCCCAAACACGTTTTTCGAACCCCGTACGAAAGCAAACACCAGGCAATCTTGTAGGATTTTGTGTCTGTTGCGATAGCAACATAATGGGCTTTTCATGCAGCGTTATTTGGACACCTTTCGGCTAAAGTATCGCAACAGAACAATTTCCCTACAAGTTTGCCTGGCAGGGGGAAAGGGTGATCCTTAAGTTATCCTGCACAATTTCCATCCCCAAGCACCTTCTCTCCAGCTCCCCAAGTTATTAATGAAGGCCCGAAGAACTTCTAAATCGAAAGGGAAAAACTTTAAAACTGCAAGGAATATGAGGGCCAATCTTGTTGACCAACACACTGCTGAGCATATTTCGCCCAAGTCACCACAGCTAACCCCCAACAGAGTTAAACTCAATCGCAAACTTCAGTACCCTTTCAAACAGTCGAGGAAGGAAATGGGACGCGTATCCGTAACAATTATCGCACCCCTTAACCCCACTACGGAAAAGCATGAGTTGGGGCCAAATTTACCCGAACATACGCAACCTAAATCAACTCAATCTAGTTACCAGGAACCATAGACACAGTGACAGCAACTTCCAGAAGGGTTATATACAGGGCCTTCTCACTGCAGCTTTATGTGAACCTTCTTCTTCTAATCTTCCTAGACGATACATCACTGCCCTTAAGAACCTCGCCAACGACCCCAACATTATCGTCACCACCGCCGACAAAGGAGGTGGAGTCGTCATACTCAACTCCAGTGACTACAACACTAAAATGATGGATCTTTTGAATGATCAGTCTACATACGAACCCATCAGCAATGAACAGTGGGAGACGCTCACCAAAAATTTTCTATACAAAACCAGACAAATACTCAAACGCACTAGAGAAGGGAAGAAACTTCTTTACTTGTTACCAAGCAACCCTAAACCAGCACACATGTATGGTTTACCCAAGATCTATAAACACAATATTCCTCTCAGACCAATCACGTCAGTAATAGGCAGTGCTCCACACTAAATAGCCGGAGTTCTTGCCAAACATCTTTCCTGCCTTCTGGGAACCATCAGCCACGCTCATCTTAAACACTCAGGCGACCTTCTCAACCGCATCCGAAACCTCTCCATCCGTAACAAGAAACTAAGCAGTTTGGATGTGACTTCCCTCTTCACAAAAGTACCTACCAAAAAAGCCATCGAGGTTCTACGACGTAAAGTCAATCAGGACCTTAATCTTCCTCTACCTCCCGGAGATTTTGTTGACTTGATTGAACTCTGTGTTAATTTCAACTGTTTTTCTTTCAATAACAAGCTCTACAAACAAACCTGCGGCATGGGAATGGGGTCCCCCATCGGTGCCGTCCTAGCCAACTTATACATGGAACACCTAGAGTCCGAACACTTCGCCAACATCATCCCTTCAAGCGTCACTTGGTTACGTTACGTGGACGAGGTCCTCGTAATAACTCCCAAACGTTTTGATGTACGGAATCTTCAGGCAAGGCTCAACGCAGTTGAACCGGCGATCCAGTTTACACTAGAAGAGTCCAATGACAAGCTACCTTTCCTCGACGTCCTCATTCATCAACCAATAAAAATGATCTCACACACTTCTATTCCAGTCAAGATACCAAGACCAAAAGAGGCATCATCATCGGGTTTTTCCTAAGAGCATACCGAATTTGTAGTCCTGAGTTTCTTGACGAGGAATGTACATACATTCACCAAACATTCACTGAGTTACATTTTCCTTCTTTTTTCATCAAAGACTGCAAGAAAAGAGCTCTTCAGATCATTAATTCTCCACGCACCAACACCACTCCCAACAAAGTTATAATTCTTCCCAACAGCCAGGTTGCACTGAACGTTTCAAAAGTACTTTCACAAGCTAACACCAGAGTCGCCATCGTTCTAGCACTCAATAAAGATCTAACCGGACAAAATCTCAAGCACCACGAACCAGTCAATGCAGGGAGTTTACACTATACCCTGTGGAGGCTGTGAATGATTTACGTAGGTGAAACAGCAAGAAACCTCGACATCCCGCCTCAATGAACACATTTACGCATGTAGGAACGATAACTTGAACAACGCCTGTGTACAACTCCGTATTCCACCAATCATCTCATGAAATTCAGAGACGCACCAATTAGTGATCAAAGAAACTAATTTCCGCAGACGCAGTGCCTCGAATCAGCACTGATCACTGTTTCGAATACAATTAAACAAAACAACGGCAGCTTCACCATCTCTGAAGTCATAGCAAGAATCCTCCTGAAAACAGTAAACCCTGCCATCACATAGTCTCTCCTGTTATACTACACAAAGCACATTACAGAGAGTGAACACTGAAACAAGCTGCCTCTTTCCAGTCTATATTTGTCCAACCTATTTTTATGTTACCCAAGTAATAGCTTTTATATCCTTTTACTCATGTACGAATTAATTGCTCTGCCATATTGTATTACTACTACAACTTTTGTTGTTAGGTAAGACACATATGCAACAGTTAGGTATTACTACTACAACTTTTGTCACTACTACTACCACTAGTGAACATCGAAATGGTACCTCACTAGTATTGCACCTCACTCTGAGCCTTTATATACCCTCTGTGTCCATGTATTGTTTGTAATGGCTTGATAAAGCTCCTGGAGAGCGAAACGTTGCCACAATAAAATGTCACATTAGTTACACTTGTGTCCTTTTACTTTACATATTGTCGGTAATTCTACCAACTTTATTACGATCTCAGACATACAATGCCACCCCACCCCCCTTCCTGATACTTCTATCTACTTGGAACAATTTAAAACCCTGAATGTGACATTCCGCAGGCATGTCCCGACTTTTTGAATTAAACCACGTCTCAGTTATGGCAAATACATCAATGTTACCTGCACTAGCAACTAGTCTCAACTCGTCCATCTTATTCCTAGCACTACGACTATTTGTGTAATATATATTTAAGGACCCTCCTTTCTCTTTACCCTTCCTGCTCCTTTCTGTTATTCCACTAAACCTATTACTGTCTTTGTCAATTAGTGCCACTGGCTTTCCAAATCCACCTCATTTTTCCCTTTTATATTTTTCCTATACTCATATTACAAAATTGCGACTTCATGTTTTCCCGCCAAAACCCAAACCCACTAACTTTTCCTATTTAAAGAACAAAACAGCCCCCTCCACGCGGTGGCCAGTGCTCCCACCCCGACCAGATAAGTAAAAACCCCACCCCGGCATACATGTCATTTTCTGCCATAGAAGAGCCCCAGTTGTCTATGAATGTAACCGCATTATCCTTACAGTATTTGTTTACCAGCAATTTGACAAAATTTTGCTCGGACAACAATTCATTTCCCAACCCTCTCCCGGCAAAATACCAAAATATAAAGGGTTTCCCACCCTTTCCCTCCTAATTATCTTATTGCTGACCTATACTGCTAATCGGGTCCTCCTACGTCTGCAACATCGTTCCTCCAGCACTGGGACAGATAATAGGATTGCTCCCATTACCTCTATGTGTTTTCCAATATCCTTCATCCAGCCCCTGGAAAACACCTCCCCCTTTTAACCTTCCCTTCAGCAGAAGCCCTATCCATGTACCTAATCTGGCTTTCCAAAACAACAATTTTTACTTCCTTGGCGACGTCGTCGGATGTTCTCAGTATCGCCCAATATTGTTTAGGTAGCGCTGCCCCTTTTCCCTTGTGGAAATCGCCAAGCCCGTTTCGATGGTTTTCTTTGGGGTTTCTGGGATGTCTCATCATTCACCAAATGCTTTTTGGGTGCCTTTGTGACTTCCCCAGTAGAAACCCACTTTTCGTCAGGTACCCCCAAAAAATGGGTTGGAAGTTTCCAAAAGTAGTTTTCGGAAATTTCTCGTTGTTCTGCCTCTCCAACAGTCTTTTTGATCCTCAGTTTGGGTTTCCAGGGGGCGGCCCTGCCCAAGCCCCCCTCTTAACCGGGGGGCTACAAAAGGAGGAAAACTTCGAATCCTCTTTTCTCCCTTTAAATGGGCCGTATCCTCTTAGCAACCCAAAAGCTCTTCTTTCATGCTGGAAAATTTGCTAAAGAGAGGGCACCTTTTTCAGATTCACAGAGAGCACACAAACAGGTCTTCACAGAGCTAAGTAAAAACGTCACCCAAGCAAAAATACCTCACCACTGAGCTAAGTACACGTCACCCTGAGCTAAGACCGGGTCCCCTGGCAAGTCCCGTCCCACTCTAGTTGAAAGGGATATATGTTGCATAAATGTTCAATTTTCAATTTTTGGGGTTTCAAAACCATTCGCACTTAAAAGAAAATGGGCAGCCATGGTATAGGGGGTAAAGTTCTAGCAGGGTAGAGGCATGCTTAACCAATGAAAGCAGAGTTTCCTTTAAGGGGTCAAATCTGAAATAGGAAATTAGTCACTAGTGGCTTTCCACAAGAAAAAATTTGGGGCCCTCCCCTTTTCAAAATTTACTTTTAATGACCTTGATAAAGGGGGATTATGAGTGACAGGGAAAAAAATTGCTGATGAACAAGATAGGCCGATGATTCCATTCGAGGAGGAAGCAATGACTCAGGAGGATTTGGACAGTTAATTTTGGTCTGAAAAATGGCAATAAAGTTCAATGGGGATAAGTGAAAGGTACTGCCCTTGGAATGACAAAAACCCTCGAACTATAAACCGGTGAAGTAAGTTTGATCAAAAAGAAAAGTGAAAAAGACTAGGGGTCATGCAAGCAAAACCTAAAGCCAAGCAGCAGTGTTTTAGTGTGCGCAAAAAGGGCTAACAAATTACTTGGATTTTCTCAAGAAGTGTAAGAAACGAAGTCCAAAGTTATTTTACAGCTCTTTAACTCACAGTGAGGTATATTGTTTATCCCTCAGTTTTTGGTCTCCTTTACTACGGGATGGATATAGATTTTTTAAAGAACATACAGAGAAGAATGACTAAAATTTTCTTGTAAGGAAATTTCCCCCGTATAAAGATAGACAAAAGCCTTAAATCCCACTCTCTGGAGAGACGTAAATGATGGAGATATCTTGAAGGTATAAGTGGATGCGGGCATAAACAAGGAATTTAATAAAGTACAAACTAATCAACCTGTCATTTACTTTTCGAAAACAATAAATACGACAAAACATTAAGAACCTTTTTCTAAGACTGTTTTTTTTTAAAAGCTTAAAATTTAAACTTCATATACTTTTAACCTTTAAAAATCCTTTTTTCTTCATTTTACTATCTCACTTCCCTCTCTCGCTTAATAATAATATTAACATTCTTTTTCCCCTGTCATACCAACATTTGTATTCCCCAAATCTTGCCATGGTTCCTGCAGTGAGATCTATGCATGAATCCTGCTATTCATTGGGGCAAAAATTCTCCTTTGGGTTGCTTTTATTAAACAAATCTAAGCCATTAAAAAACCAATATTCGTATCTCGTTTTTTATCTTATTTTTTTGATTTTTTACTGTCTACATTTCGGTTCTAGTTACGGCATTTTTAATTTCTTAGTTCAAAATTATTCCTTTTCATTCTTCATTCTCTGTCTTTTTATTTTTTCCCCTCCTGTCCGTCTGTCTGTCTGTCTGCTGTCTCTGTCGGTCTGTCTCTCTCTCTACTATCTATCCCCCATCTCTCTCTCTCCCTCTTCTCTCTCCTCTCCAAACGGTAATCCATATCACTCCTTTTTACTCAAACTCAGCAACATTCCCCCCAAAAAGCAAAGAATCCAATATCCCAGTCACGTCAAGAGTGTTTCAAATTCCCCTGCAAGGAATAAAAACAAAGCCCCAAGACCCAACGAAAGAGACTTAATCATATGTAATCAAAAAGCACAAGAAACGTAGATATGCACGGGAAAATTCTTTTATTCAATTTAAAGGATCTGCCAATATGGGCCCAACAGGCCGCTGCAGTGTTCCCCTTTTTTGTCAGTTAACTTCAACGAGCAACCAACAGCATAACACAGCAATAACTACAAATCATTATAGAATCAGCACTCATTGACTCACTCATGTACCTCATATATTACCTCATTTAAAAACTGATAAAGTGCAACCTTCACGAACCCTTTAACGAGCAACACACACACAACACATACACACACACACTCAACTGCAGATAGATAAATAGATGTACAAAAAAGAGAGTTTAAATATTCAAGAACATTTTTGAAGCTCCGGAATAAAACAAATCAAAACACAAAAAAAAATAAACACCCTTTTTTTTTGTCCCCAAGCCCACTCAGGCTCGGGTATCAAGTTTCGGGCCCCCGCATGCTGCAGAAACTAAACACACTGTACCTTTTTTTGTGCATGCTCAGAGTGTATGGGAATAGTAACGGAGAAACAATGATAAAACACTCCTTTGAGGATCACCCTCCGCCTCAAAGATACCATTACACTTCGCACCCCCCGCAATGGAATTTCCACAGTCATTTCGGGGGACAATAAAATTTTAATAGAGCATCAGTTGCCTTTTGCGCAGTAATGGCTTCGTTTTTTCCCTATTTAAAAAAAATGTCGGGTGAGGAACATTTTTACAGAAACCAATGTAAAATTCAAAAATTTTTTTGCAAACACTGCAACCTAAAATTTTTTGTTATAAAATGCAAGCTTCAAAAAAAAAAAAAAACACGAGGTACCCCCAGTATAAGTCTATGTATATTGTTGGGTGCACGGGTTTGTTACAAAAATAAGATTGAAAAAGCGTCTTGTCTGATCGGTCCCATTATTCTAATCGGTTTCATGTATTCTTTTGGAGGGAACACCCAGAGCTTGTTAAAACAGCTTAAATCCCTGGGGCCACCCCACCCCCCGTATTCCAAAAATTAAAAAACTGGTGATTAAATCTATAGAAATGAAAAATGTTTAAATATAAAACTGGTATTCCCCTAATCTACTTTTGGGAAATCATTCTAAAGACTTATGATCGACTTCATTATACAATGCATCAAAACCATGGGTAATGAGTTTTTCCCCAAAAGTGTATACCTTCGGTTTCCCCCAAAGGGAATACATTATGGTGCAAAATGTGAATTCTGGTGCTTGGGGTTTATTCGTAGCACATGTCGTCTTGGTATTCAATTGGGGCCGGAATCAAACTTCATGTCTATGTTTTTACATACGTTATTTTTAGTTGGAAAAAAAAATTTTTATAAATTTATACTAAATTTCCCCAAGGCCATCATTTGGAAATCAGGAAGGTTGCTAGCGAAAATTAAAGAGTAGTATAGCAGAATTTTTCATCATGGGAAAAATCATTGGGCTACAAGAAGGAAACAGAAAATATTTTAATTGTCTGATTACACGGCAAACGGGGGTTTCAAGGGGGAAAATTCTTTGGGTTGGGTACCCCAAATGAACAGAAAAGTCTCGAGTAGGATAAAAATTAAGTAGAAGAATTTTCCAGTGAAAAAAACCCCATAAGAAAAGAAGAAGCTTTTAAATGTTTTTTGTATTCAAAATTTCCCCGGGCAAGTCGATGCTGTGGATGAAAACGTGAAAAATGACTTTCAAAATAAAAAAAGTGGATAAATTACGCATTTTATTAAAAAAATTTTTAACATGAATCGTAATTTTTCGAAAAAAACTAAGGAAAAAGTGAGAAAAAAAAATCTCAAAAAAAGAACCAAACAATAACTACTTAAAGGCAAGACTGTACTCTCGTACTCTCCCAAGTAGTCCCACACCCATCCTGTACTCTCCCAGAGTACCCCAACCCCCTCCTGTCTCTCCCCCGAGTAGTCCCCCAAACCCCCCTGACTCCCGAGTAGCCCACACCCCCTGTACTCTCCCCGAGTAGTCCCACCCATCCTGTACTCTCCCCCGACAGTCCTACACCCCTCCCGTACCTCCCCCGAGTAGTCCCACACCCTCCCGTTCTCTCCCCCGAGCAGTCCTCACCCATCGTACTCCCCAAGTGTTCCCCCCACCATCCCGTACTCTCCCAGAGCATCCCACCCATCCGTACTCTCCCAGAGTATCCCACACCCTCCTGTACCTCCCCAAATAAATCCCACCCCATCCGTACCTCCCAGAGAGTCCCACACCCACCTGTACCTCCCAAGCGTCCTACCCCATCTGTTCCCCCCCAGAGTAGTCCCACATCCAACCTTACTCCCAAAGTGTTCCCCCACCCATCCGACTCTCCCCAATGCCCACCCCATCCTGTACTCTCCCAGACGTCCCACACCCACCTGCACTCTCCCAAGTTCCCAACTCTCCGTTCTCTCCCCGAGCAGTCCCCCACCCCTCCCTTTCTCTCCCAAATAGTCCCACATCCAACCGTACTCTCCAAGAGTAGTCCCACACCCCTCCGTACCTCCCAGAGCTGTCCCAACCCCTCCTGCACTCCCCATAGTAGTCCCACACCCATCCTGTCCTCCCCGCCCCCCCAACCATCCCGTACTCTCCCACAGTATCCCAAACCCCTCCCGTACTCCCAAAAAGCATTCCACACCCCTCCTGTACTCTCCCAGGGTATCCCACACCCCTCCGTACTCTCCCAAGTAGTCCACACCCATCCTTACTCTCCCAGGGTAAATCCCCACACCCATCTGTACTTCAAGGAAGCAGTCTCACACTCATCCCTTTTTCTCCCAGAGAACCCACACCCATCCTGTACTCTCCCCGATATCCCCCACCAATCCATACACACCCCAGACAAGTCCCGCACCCATCCCGCACTCTATCAAGCAAACCCAAACCAATCCTGTACTCCCAAAAGTAGTCCCACACTAAACCCTTTCTCTCCCAGAGTGTCCACACCCTCGTGTACTCTCCCAGATAGTCCCACACCCCAAATTACTCTCCCCGAGCAGTCCCACCCCGTCCATACCTCTCAAGCGGGGCCCACACCCATCCTGGCTCCCCCCAGAGTAGTCCCCACCCTTTCCCGTACTTCCCCCAGTAGTCCACACTCATCCGTACTCTCCCAGAGTGCCCACACCCATCCATTACCCTCCCAAAACAGTCCCACCCCTCCGTACTCTCCCAAGTATCCCACACCCCTCCCGTACTCTCCCAAGCATCCCAACCCATCCATCTTCCCATTAGCCCCCCACCCATCCGACTCTCCCAGAGTAGCCCACACCCATCTGACCCTTTCCCCAAATATCCCACACCCATCCTTTCTCTCCCCCAAATAGTCCCCCACCCCTCGTGTACTCTCCCAGAGCAGTCCCACGCACATACTGTACTCTCCCCGAGTGGTCCCCCACCCGCCTGTACTCTCCCAATAGTCCCCACCCCCCTATACTCTCCCCGAGAAGTCCCACACCCATCGTGATCTCCCAGAGCAGTCCCCAACACCCATCCCTTTCTTCTCAGAGTACCCCCCAACCATACTTCCCAGGTGTCCCACACCCACCCTACTCTCCCGAACAGGCTCACACCCATCCTGTACTTCCCAAATACCCACACCCCCCTCCAAATCTCCCCAGAGCATCCCCCCCCCATCCCTTTCTCTCCCCAAATGTCCCACACCCCCCTGTACTCCCGCAGACTGTCCCCGACCCATCCCTACTCTCCCCGAGTATCCCACATCCCTCCATCCTGTACTCTCCCAAGTACCCCCACCCCTCCTGTACTCTCCCCCAGTAGTCCCACGCCCATGCTGACTCTCTTAAGCATCCCACACCCATCCTTTTCCACCCTAGTAGTCGCAACCCCATCCTTAGTCTCCCCGAGTAGTCTCACACCCATCCTAACCTCCCAAGAAGTCCCCACCATCCGTACTCTCCCAAGCAAACCCACACCCACCTGACTCTCCCAGAGTAGTCCCCCACCCATCCTATACTCCCCAGAGAAGTCCCCCCCACCCCTCGTTACCTCCCAAGCAGTCCAACACCCATCCTGGGACTCTCTAGAGGCCACACCAAACCAGTACTCCCAGAGTAGTCCCACACCCCTCCAGTCTCTCCCAGAACAGTCTCACACCCTCCTGTACTTCCCCCGATTCCCCACCCCATCCCTTCCCCCAGGCAGCCCACACCCTCCTGTACTCTCCCAGAGTATCCCACACCCAACTGTACTCCCCAGAGCTGTCCCAGACCCCTCCCTCTCTCCCAGAGTAGTCCCACACCATCCACCTTCTCTCCCAGGTGTCCCACACCCATCCCGTACTCTCCCCGAGTGTCCCCGCCCATGCTGTCTCTCTTGAGCTCCCACACCCATCACCCACCAGTAGTCCACACCCATCCCGTAGTCTCCCAGAGTAGTCTCACACCCACCTATACTCTCCCCAGAAGTCCCACACCCTCCTGTAACTCTCCCCGAGCAAACCCACACCCATCCGTACTCTCCCCGAGTAGTCCCACACCCCCCCCTTTTTCTCTCGAGTAGTCCCACCTCATCCTGTTTCTCCCAGAGTATCCCGACACCCCTCCCGTACTCTCCCAGAGCAGCCCACCCCATCCTTTGCTTCACAGGCATTTCCCCACCCTCCTGTACTCTCCCAGAGCATCCCACACCCTCCTGTACTCTCTCAGAGCAGTCCCCCACCCATCCTGTACTCTCCACGACGGGGCCCACACCCCATTGTGTACTCTCCACGAGCAGTCCCAACCCCTTTTTATCCCCATATGGTATAAATACCATTTTTGAAATACTACTACTACTACTACTACTAAACCCCCACCTCTTCCTGCCTAATATACCGTCCCGCCCCACTTCTGGTTGTGGACTTTTTTAAATGGTCCAAGTCGGGCCGAAGTCGTCGTAAGCTTCCTTTTTTATGTGCGGGTTTTTTGTGAAACGTTCCAGTCACGGTATTGTGGCTTTTTTGTTTTTATGATAAGGAATGTGTGAAAAATTTCAATACCTACTCTTCTCATTTTTCAACCCCGGGAAATACTAGCGATATTCCTGAAAAAAGGTTATGTGAACAGGGTGACAAATTATGTATGATTGTGGGAATAGTCATGGGCCTCAACAAATAAGAAACAAAACCTAACAAACCCCAGGCCCTGATGAAATGTTTTGCAAGGGGTTAAAGGAATGTAAAAAGGAAATTAGCATACCCTTTTGGGTAATCTTTTTAACAATCCCCACAAACTGGGATAGTGCATGATAATGGGAAAAAGGCAAATTAATTCATTTCAAAAGGGAATGACAGTCCTTTGGGTTTCGAAATAAACCAATAAGCCTTTTCCCCATTTTTGGGAAAAATTTTTGGAATCAATAATTTTCCCAACAATTTTAGCCATCTTGACACACGATTGATTTAAAGAATCCAACACGGTTTTACAAAGGGGCGTTCCGTCTTGTGAATTTACTAAATTTTTTTCACTAAGGTGTTTGAGGAGGAATCAGGTAATGAATAGATATTGTGTATATGGCTTGGGCTTCCAGCCTGCGTGACGGTTTGAAGAGTGAATGGGGACCAAAAGGTTTTTTAAAACTTGACGTGCGTTTGGGGTGTGAGCAAGTAACATTTATGAAGGGTTCAGGAAACCGGGAGGCCGGACTTGACCCGGAATGGAAACAGTGCCCGCACCTAAGGAGGGGTGTTAATGTTGCAGTTTAAAAACTGTAGTGTAAAGCACCCTTCTGGCAAGACAGTGATGGAGTGAATGATGGTGAAAGTTTTTCTTTTTCGGGCCACCCTGCCTTGGTGGGAATCGGCCAGTGTGATAAAAAAAAAAAATTGTGTATATGGACTTCAGTAAGGATTTCGATAGAGTTCCACACCAGAGGCTATTGAGGAAACTTAGGGCACACGGAATAGGAGGAGAAATTTTTTCCTGGGTAGAGGCATGGCTGACAAATAGACAGCAGAGAGTTTGCATAAATGGGAGAAATCAGAATGGGGGTACGTCACAAGCGGTGTTCCTTAGGGGTCAGTGTTGGGCCCGTTGTTGTTCATAACTTATATAAACGACATAGACGAGGGAATAAATAGCGACATAAGCAAATTTGCTGATGACACCAAAATAGGCCGTCCAGTTCATTCTAATGAGGACACTAGAGCACTCCAGGATGATTTGAATAGACTGATGCAATGGTCGGAGAAGTGGCAGATGCAGTTTAATATTGACAAATGCAAAGTTCTAAATGTTGGACAGTTAAAGAACCATGCCACATATAAACTAAATAATGTAGAACTTAATACTACTGATTGCGAAAAGGATTTAAGAGTTCTGCTTTGTAGTAATTTAAAACCAAGACAACAGTGCATTAGTGTTCGCAATAAAGCTAACAGAATTCTTGGCTTCATATCTAGAAGTATAAATAATAGAAGTCCTCAGGTTGTTCTTCAACTCTATATATCCTTGGTTAGGCCTCATTTAGACTATGCTGCTCAGTCTGGTCACCGTATTACGGAATGGACATAAATGCTCTGGAAAACGTACAGAGGAGGATGACAAAGATGATCCCATGTATCAGAAATCTTCCCTATGAGGATAGACTGAACGCCCTGAATCTGCACTTTCTCGAAAGGCGTAGAATTAGGGGGGATGTGATCGAGATGTATAAATGGAAAACAGAAATAAATAAAGGAGATGTAAATAGCATGCTGAAAATTTCCAGCCAAGACAGAATTCGCAGCAATGGTTTCAAGTTGGAAAAATTCAGATTCAGGAAGGATATAGGAAAGAACTGGTTTGGTAATAGAGTTATGGATGAGTGGAATAAACTCCCGAATACAGTTATTGAGGCTAAAACGTTGTGTAATTTTCAAAATAGGTTACATAAATACATGAGTGGGTGTGGGTGGGTGTGAGTTGGACCTAACTAGCTTGTGCTGCTGGGTCTGGTGCAGTGCTCCATCCTTGAGTGGAGGTGACTAGACTGGATGGGTCATTGGGCTAATCCGGGGAAGGTGATTGGTCTAATTTGGGGAAGGTGATTGGTCTAATCCGGGGGGGGGGGAGAATGGACCTACTCCGCATGGGTCAGTAGGCCTGTTGCAGTGTTCCTTCTTTCTCATGTTCTTATGTTCTAATCCTGTACTCTCCCAGAGCAGTCCTACACCCATCCTATACTCTCTCAGACCAGTCCCACACCCATCCTGCACCGTCCCAGAGCACTCCCACACCCTTTCTGTACTCTCAAAAAGAAGTCCCGCATCCATCCTGTTCTCTCCCAGAATACTCCCACTCAAATCCCGTACTCTCCCAGAGCATTCCCACACCCATCCTGTACTCTTCCAGAGCAGTCCTACACTCATCCTGTACTCTCCCAGAGCAGTACCACATCCATCCTGAACTCTAAAAAAGTAGTCCCCCACCCATACTGTACTCTCCCAGAACACTCCCACACCCATCCTGTACTCTTCCAGAGCTCTCCCACACGCATATTGTACTCAACCAGAGTAGTCCCACTCCCACCCTGTACTCTCTCAGACAAGTCCCGCACGTATCCTGTACTGTCCCAGACCAGTTCCACACCCATCCTGTGCTCTCACGTTAGGTAACGCGACGGTCTGGTGTTTTGAGACCATCTGATTCATCTGATCGCGGGTTCTATCCCCGCCCGTGGTATGGTTTGGAGTTTGATGTTTATTTTCACCGCTGCTGAGTCGCGGTGAAAACAAGCATGTGTAGAATCTCAGCAGTCTGCAGCTTCAGCTATTTCTGCATAAGCGAGGAGGTTACAAATTATTCTCCGACTTCAAAGCCATATAAAAGCATATACTTTAATAATTCCAGATTTTCAATCCAGTACTAAAGGAGCCGAACATGAACATAAGAACATAAGAAAGAAGGAACATTGCAACAGGACTACTGGCCCATGTGAGGCAGTTCCAATTCTCGTACCGGCTGAAGCCAATTCCTTGGCCTAATGAGGTCAAACAGGTCACTTAAGGGAGGAGCAGTGCATCCGACATAGTAGTACAAGCTCCTGTATTTATCCAACCTATTTTTAAAACTACACAACGTCTTAGCGTCTATGACGGTACTCGGGAGTTTGCTCCACTTTTCCACAACTCTATTACCAAACCAGTGCTTTCCTATATCCTTCCTGAATCTGAATTTTCCCAATTTAAACCCATTGCTACGAGTCCTGCCTATGTTAAGACATTTTTAGCACGCTATTTACATCCCCTTTATTAATTCTTGTTTTCCATTTTTTCACCTCAATCATATCCTCCCTAATTCTACGCCTTTCTAGAGAGTGCAGGTTCAGAGCCCTCAGTTTATCCTCATAGGGAAGATTTCTGCTTCATGGGATCAAATTTGTCATCCTCCTTTGTACGTTTTCCAGTGCATTTATATTCATTCTGTAATACGGTGACCAAAACTGGGCAACATAATCTAAATGAGGCCTAACCAAAGATATACAGAGTTGAAAAACAACCCGAGGGCTCCTATTATTTATACTTCTTGCTATGAAGTCAAAGATTCTGTTAGCTTTATTGCGAACACTAATGCACTGTTGTCTTGGTTTTACATTACTTCTAACCAGAACTCCTAAATCCTTTTCGCAATCCGTAATATTTAAGATCTACAATATTTAGTTTTAATGTGGCATGGTTATTGTCCTATCCAACATTTAGAACTTTGCATTTGTCAATATTAAACTGCATCTGCCACTTCTCCGACCATTGCATCAGTCTATTCAAATCATCCTGGAGTGCTCTAATGTCCTCATTAGAATGAACTGGACGGCCTATTTTGGTGTCATCAGCAAATTTGCTTATGTCGCTATTTATTCCCCCATCTATGTCGTTTATGTAAATTGTGAACAACAAGGGGCTCAACACTGGCCCCTGTGGAACACCGCTTGTGACGTGCCCCCATTCCGATTTCTCCCCATTTATGCAAACTCTCTGCTACCTATTCGTCAACCATGCCTCAACCTATGAAAAAATTTCTCCTCCTCTTCCGTGTGCCTTAAGTTTCCTCAATAGCCTCTGAAGCCTTACTGAAGTCCATATACACAATATCACATTCACTACCATGATCTACCTCCTCAAATACCTTAATGAGGAAAGTTAGTAAATTCGTAAGACAGGAAGGCTACTTTGTAAAACCGTGCTGAGATTCATTAATCAATTTATACCTTTCGAAATGGCTAGGAATTGCTTCGGCAATTATTGATTCCATAAATTTCCCCACTATGGAGGTAAGGCTTATTGGTCTATAGTTCGAAGCTAAGGACCTGTCACCTGCCTTGTAAATAGGTACTACATTTGCCATTTTCCACTTATCAGGCACTATGCCAGTTTGTAGTGATATACTGAAAAGTTCAGCCAAAGGTATGCTAAATTACTCTTTACATTCCTGTAACACCCTTGCGAACAGTTCATCAGGGCCTGGGGATTTGTTAGGTTTCAATTTCTCTATTTGTCTGAGGACCATGTCACTTCGGGCATAGTTCATTATCGTCCTGTTCTACATAATCTATTATTTCTGATATGTCGCTAGCATCTTCCTGAGTAAAAACTGAGAGGAATTAAGAATTGAAAATTTCACACATTCCCTTTTCACTGTCAGTGATCTGACAAGAGTTACTCTTAAGTGGGCCAGTCTTGTCCCTAATCTTACTTCTGTATACCTGAAAGAACCCTTTTGGGTTAGTCTTCGAATCCCTTGCGACCTTAGCCTCATAATACCTTTTTGCTTTTCATTTTCCTTTATTTATTTCTCTCTTTAATTGAATATATTGATTTCTTAACTGCCCATCCCCTCTTTTGACATGCCTATATATGCCTCTCTTTTGACCAAAGAGATGCTTTAATCTATTTTTCATCCATTTGGGATAATTTTTGTTACATCTAATTTCCCTACTCGGAACAAAAGTTGTCTGGGCATATTGGCAACCAAAATCACCTACCTGACCCATAGTCAGGACATCCCAATTTAGCCCACCCAGGTAATTTTTCAGTCCCATGAAATCAACCAAGCGAAAGTCTGGGAGAGAGATTTGTTTGCAGTTATTCAGGTAACTCCATGATATATTGAAACTAAGTGATTTGTGATCACTTTCCCCAAGCTCATCATTAACCTCAGGATTATTAATTTGTGATTCTTTGTTGGCAGGAACTAAGTCAAGCAGATTGTTTCCACTAGAAGGATCTGCCACAAACTGTTTTAAAAAGCAATCCTGAACCGTATCAAGAAAGTCACTAGACTAAAGATTTTCTGTCATGTTGTTCCAAACAATATGTCTAAAGTTAAAATCTCCCATTAACACAACATTTTCACATCTAGATGTCTTATGAATTTCGTCCCATAGCAGCTTACTGCACTCTCTATCAAGGTTTGAGGACCTATAAGTCACACTCAAAATTAACTTTTCACGATCCTCGAGAAACTGTAGCCAAACAGATTCTCTGTCCGATGTTTCTAATCTTATATCTTGTCTAACACAACAATTTAAATTATCTCTGACATACATCGCCACTTCACCACCCTTCCTGTTGGCTCTATCAGTATGGAGTAGTTTATAACCCTGTATGTTGCATTCAGAGGGCATTTGTCTATCTTTTAAGATGAACCAGGTCTCTGTTATAGCAATATCTATATTACCTGCACATGCAAGTAATCTTACTTCATCTATCTTATTTCTTAGACTCCTACTATTTGTATAGTAAACCTTAAGGGAGCTAGTCACTCGTTGCCCTCTACTATCTCTCTCTTTGTTTGTTGATCAATTGATTTGTCTTTTCCAGCAACTTTATTTTGAATGTTGTCTTTTAAACATATCCCTGAGGTAACCTGGTTATATCTGCCGTTTTCAACCCTAGTACTGCAGCCTGATTGTTTCCCACAGACACCCATATCTCTATAATCTATCAGTTTAAATTCCGAGACAGGTAATCAATGACCCCCTCAATCGAATTTGCTATTGCAACCACTTCAGTCCCAGAGAGATGAACCCCATCCTTTGTATGCATGTCATGCTTTCCATAGAATTTGTCCTAGTTATCAATGAATGGGATTCAAGTTCTTTGCAGTACCTGTCTGGCCAGCAATTTATACCAATTGCCTTAGACATCTATTCATTGCCCACTCCCCTTCAAGGCAAGATGCTACATATGATTGGGATCCCTCCCTTAGACCTGACTACATCTATGGCTGACCTGTACTCATCCAGCAGCTCCTGTCTCCTGCTATTCCCAATGATATTTCCACCAGCACTAAGACAGATAATGGGTTTGTTCCCATTTCCTGACATAATATTATCCAACCTGCTGACTATGTCACCATCACCAGCTCCTGGGAGACACATTCTTTGTCTGACCTTTCTATCTCTGTTACAAAAAGCACAGTCCGTATATCTTACCTGAGAATCACCCACAATCAGAATATTCTTACCTTGAAAAGCAGGGGAGTCAGTGGTACCTTTAATCTCACTAACCACTGAAGTACACTCGTTCTGGAGAAGAGAGAATCTATTTTCTACCTTTACATCTTCTCTATTAACCTTCTTTATCATTCTTCTTCCTGAATTGTGAACCACTTGGTACTTAAAGCTGCTGTCACTCTGCAAATCACTGCTGGTAACTTTTTCTTCCTCACCAGCTACCACCATCCCACACTCACTCCCAAACCCATCTAGACGAAGCTTCAGCCTCCTATTTTCCTCCTGAAGTAGAATCTCCTTCATCAACACTTTAACCTGAGAATTTCAAACACTACAACAAGCCATGGTGCTAGGTAATGGCCCCACGCTAATCCGACAGCTTAGGACAGGTATGACCACCCGTGACCACTGACCTCAGCGTACTGACCACTGACTTCAGCGTACTATCAGGTAATTCTAAGTGGAGGATGTTCGAATGTTAGAAAATTGCCTTATTGCTTGAGTGATTGTCATTAACATCGGAACTAGTATGAAGTAAACCTAATCCCAAGACAAATATCAGCTGGCCACTTGCAGAGTAAGACAGTAAGTAGACTCGAAGAGTATGATGTAAACTGCAATGTTATATTTTCAAATGGAGGAATTTGTAGATGAATGGTTCGGAGAACCGACATGTTGATAAATTTAGACACATATGCAACTCTTGGGTATCTTTATTGAGGAAACGTTTCGCCACACAGTGGCTTCATCAGTCCATACGTAGGAGAAACTTGAAGAACAGGAGGAGAATGAGGTAATCAGTCCCTCAACCTTGAGTCGATGTGTTCAGTCCATCAATCTTGAATAGAATACGGCATATCAGCGGAGAAGCAGCTTATAAACCGTATGGCAGGAGAGGTGCAGCAGTCATAGGTGGTGTCACATTTGTTCAATGTGGAAGTAGGTCGTTCCCAAGAATTAGGCAAGCGAAGAATTCCTAAGTATTAAGATCCCAAGAAGTTGCAGTGTCTGACAGATTTGTAGATGAATGGTTCGGAGAACCGACATGTTGATAAATTTAGACACATATGCAACTCTTGGGTATCTTTATTGAGGAAACATCTCGGTTCTCCGAACCATTCATCTACAAATCTGTCAGACACTGCAACTTCTTGGGATCTTAATACTTAGGAATTCTTCGCTTGCCTAATTCTTGGGAACGACCTACTTCCACATTGAACAAATGTGACACGACCTATGACTGCTGCACCTCTCCTGCCATACGGTTTATAAGCTGCTTCTCCGCTGATATGCCGTATTCTATTCAAGATTGATGGACTGAACACATCGACTCAAGGTTGAGGGACTGATTACCTCATTCTCCTCCTGTTCTTCAAGTTTCTCCTACGTATGGACTGATGAAGCCACTGTGTGGCGAAACGTTTCCTCAATAAAGATACCCAAGAGTTGCATATGTGTCTAAATTTATCAAATGGAGGAATGTTGAGTACATGTATGGTGGAGCCCGGTGAGGGATTCTCCTGTAGTCTTTACAAACTTTTATGAACTTCGTTATTAGTGAATTCCTGTGAATTCCTGTTATTGTTGCAAAGTTAAAAATTCTATTATACCGAGATTAATACTCGGTTCATGTTCAGTACTTTTTCGTTCCGGTCAAGTTTCTTTAATAATATTTTTTAATAGCCAATTTTTATTTTTCTTGCTACAATCCTTCTTTTTTTCTTTACGCACTACTTATTCCTTTTCACTCACTTTATGTCTTTAAAATTTTCTCTTCAATTTATTTTTCTCGATCCTCTGTTCAAATTCTAATTTTCTTTTCCAAATACTAGATTTTTTTTTATACTCTCTTCCTTCTCTTTTTTTTCCATTTTTTGTTGCTCTAGTTTTTACTTGTTTATTTTTTGTGGATTTTTTTTTACATAATTTTCCTGAAGGTAGAACATATAAATAATATAATAATTGCGTAATAAAATGTGATGCTATTCGGACCCTTCGAGAAATTTCGAGTGAGGATGATGTAGAAGAGCAGCGGAGTGACCCCAGGGGAGAGACGTCATATTAAATTTAATGTGTGAACACTGGAGCGAGTTGTGCAATATGATCAGGAGTTCTCGAAGGACAGTTGGGTTTTTCGGCGCGGATTTGCAATTAGGAACCCTGCTGAAGAATTGGGACAGGAAATTTGGGGGTCCTCAAGAATTACGTGTGGATGGTGGAAGATAAGGGACGCAAACATCACTGACACATGGAAGCACGCCATTGTCCTTACATATAAATTTCTCGCTGGCCAGTGTAGGTTTCTATGTGTTAGGTAGGCGTTGTGGCATGATTCAACTACAGTAATTAAATGGTAAGTGGTAATACAAATTTCTTTTCTAATAACACTATTGTATTATATGTATTGTACTAATAGCTACAGGCTGCTAAGCGAGCTAGATACCTCAAAGGCGATAGGGCAAGATAACATCTCTCCATGGGTCCATGTGTGCCGCTAACAACAGTCTTCAACACATCTATCGAAACAGGGCGACTACCTGAGGTATGTAGTCGCAGCTTTAAAAAAAAAGGAGAGAGACACTAAGAACTAAACTACAGACCAGTCTCCCTAACATGTATAGTATGCAAAAACATGGAGAAGATTATCAGGAGATGAGTGGTGGAGCATCGAGAAAGGAATGAGTTTATCAACGACAACCAGTACAGTTTCAGGGACGGGAATTCCTGTCACAAACCTACTGGAGTTCTATGATATGGTAACAACAGCAAGACGAGAGAGAGAGAGAGAGAGAGAGAGAGGTGGGTAGACTGCATTTTCTTGGACTGTAAGAAGGCTTATGACACAGTTCCACAAAAGAGATTAGTGCATAAGCTGGAGAACCAGTCAGGTATAAGAGGGAAGGCACTGCAATGGATCAGGGAATACTTATCGGGAAGATATCAGCGAGTCATGGAACGTGACGAAGTGTCAGAGTGGGCGCCTATGATGAGCGGGGTTCCTCAGGGTTCAGTTCTAGGACCGGTGCTGTTTCTGGTAAATGTGAACGACAAGATGGAATAGACTCAGGAGTGTCCCTGTATGCAGATGATGTGAAGTTGACGAGAAGAATTCAGTCGGATGAGGACCAGGCGGGACTACAAAGGGATCTGGAGAGGCTGCAGGCCTGGTCCGGAATCTGGCTCCTGGAGTTCAACCCCACCAAGTGCAAAGTCATGAAGATTGGGGAAGGGCAAAGAAGACTGTAGACAGACTGCTGTCTTCGAGGCCAGGGACTACAAATCTCACTCAAGGAAAAGGATCTTGGGTGAGTATAATCCCCGGCACATCTGAGGATCACATCAACCAAATAACTGCTGCATCAGGTGGTCACCTAGCAAGCCTAAGAATAGCATTCCGACATCTCAATAAGGAATCGTTCAGGAACCTGCACACCGTGTATGTCAGACCTGTATTGAAGTATGCAGCACCAGTTTGGAACCCACAACTAGCCATGTAAGTAAGGAAATTAGAGAAAGTGCAAAGGTTTGAAACAAGATTAGTCCCGGAGCTAAGGGGCATGTCCTACGAGGAGAGGTTAAGGGAAATTGACCTGACAGCTCCAGATTATAGGAGAGATAGGGAGGATATGATTACGATATAAAATGCTGAGAGGAATTGATAAGATGGACAGAGACAGAATGTTCCAGAAATGGGACAGAGCAACAAGGGGTCACAAATGGAAGTGGAACACTCATGAATCACAGGGATGTTAGGAAGTATTTCTTCAGTCACAGAGTTGTCAGGAAATGGAATATTCTGGGAAGGGATGCAATGGAGTCAGGATCCATACATAGCTTTATGAAGAGGAACGATGAAGCTCATAGAGCAGAAAAAAATGACCTACTACCGACCATGAAGAGGCGGGTCCAGGAGCTGTGACTCAACCCCTGCAACCACAACTAGGTAAGTGCAACTAGGTGAGTACACACACACACAAAATTCAACCCAGCTCTACGATTCTTCCCGCAGAGCCGAAGCAGAACACTAACAAGTAATATAAGAAACATGAACTCACTTTGACATAACACATGTTCAAATCTTCCTAAAATTTGGAACTTTCTTACAGAAAATGGTCAAAATTCTCACGCTAATACCTACTTGAAAAAAAAAAGTAAAAAAAAAAAAACTTCTTTAATCTGACTTAAATTCTCCGGGACTAAATTCATGTTAAATACCAATTTTTAAACTAAATTCTGTTTTTTTATATCTTTCTACAAATCATCTTGTTCTCACTACCACCATTTTTCAACATACGCAAAAAGCACAACAAACATTATACTAAATTATTTAATACAAAAAAATATCACAATCATAAACCAAATAGTTACAGTTTATGTCAAAAATGATAAAATTTGGTATTCATGTAAACCAGCGTAATTATATAAACGTCCAGTTCATGTAATTTAATTTTAAGGCTGCTCGAAATTCTCTGCATAACCAGGAGCTTTCTGAAAAAGAATTCCTATAATGTCAGCTAAGCCTATGTCAAATGAAAATAGTCCAGTTTTGAAATAATAATAATAACAATAATAATAATAATAATAATAATATTAATAATAATAATAATTATTATTATTAATTATTAGTTACAATTATTACTATTTAATTATTTACGTAAACGCTAGTCAATCATAGAGAAAATATTAGACTAATTTTGCTGGTTTTTCAGTTTAGTTAAAAAATTAGAATTTCTAAGTTTACGATTTGAATTAGATTTGGGTTGGTTATATATTCTAAATTGCCAGATATATTGAAGAAATTGGGGTATAAGTTTCCAAATGCTTACTTGTGAATGCGTCTTCTGATTTGATTCAGATCTTGATGGCGACTATTTAACTCCATTACCAACTTATCCCGCACTCTGCACTACTCTAATCGCATGTAGTGAAGGACAGGAATAAGAGTTATGCATCGTACAGACACCGAAATTCATAAAGTTTTTATTTTGATAAAATTAATAAAGATAGGACACATTTAGCATAGCTCTTCCATTTTTTTTGAAAGTTGGTAGGTACAAATAGGTATTTACACAAACACACACACACACACACACACACTCAATCCTCCCGCTTGTCTCTCTCTCTCTCTCTCTCTCTCTTTCTCTCTCTCTCTCTCTCTCTCTCTCTCTCTCTCTCTCTCTCTTTCTCTTTCTGTCTCTCATTCACAAAATAATTTTACAGGGTTAGGGTAAGAGTTCCTAGTTTCAATTACAAGCTACGATGAGTTAATAACCTCAGCGCATCTGAAACCATTTTTATAATTATGAATCTTACCAATAGGGAATAGGAGGAAATTGGAGCCAGCTGTTGTGCAGCTATTTCATTTGGTCAACTATTTTGATTTCACCGGTGCTGTTATGCTATGTGAACATATTCCAGTCTAAAGTCCTACCAGGAATATATGATCTTGGATGAAGTGATGTTCTTAAGAAGCATTGTGCCAGAATGTAGATGTACAGAAGCTGTCTTCTCTCCGCGAATTGGAATCAAGATTGGTACCTCGACAATATTGGCCATCTACACGGAAGACCCCCCACATCTCATTATGCTGAAGGCTCTTGCGAAATGACAGAACTATCCAGGCCGAGACCAGGCTATAGGTAATTCGTCTTGCTCGTTTCTCTATTCTGTCTAGAAGTCATAGATGAGACGGCGGACACGCAATCCAAGACAGTGGAGAATAGTCAAGGTATCTCGTATAATTTCGCATCCTTTACTATGGAGCAGGTACGAAATGCGCGTTATTGCTGTTAACTTCTTGGTTGCCTTGCCGTTCATTCTGTCCATGGCTCCAGCCTCAACATGATTGTGCTAAGAAACCCTCATCATTTGTGTTTTCTCAGAAGCATAGGTAACTAGCCATCGTTTTTTTCCTGGCTGATATAACTGTAAACTGGTGATCGGTGTACTTGAGAAAAGCTGTCCTTTCCTGTCTTGGATAAGTTAATGTTAGAAAACAGTCATCAGCATAGGCATGGGATTCTGGGATGATGTGAAGATCACTGAAGTAAACATTCCATAACGATGGACCAAGTACATTTCACTGTGAAATACACTCACCGATTGTATGTCTTGTTAACTCTCTTCCATTGAAAACTGCTATTATAGATCTATTTTGAAGGTAATTACTAAGGAGGTGCAGTGCAGAGCCAGAGACTCCAAGTGCTTGTGCACTTTTGCTAAGAATCCCTGGTACCATACTCGATCGATAACACCAGCAATGTACTGTGCTTCTACACAACTGATTTTGGATTCATCCAGCGGCTGATGCCACATAGTAGAGAGGATTAACAGATCAGCAGCAGAGAGGCGATTTGTGAAGCCATATTGACGGCTACACAAAGAAGAAAGTGGTAGTTAAAAAATGTAATAATTCTCATTCAAATTAGTCTTTCTCTCTTTCTTTATCTCTGTCTATCTTTGTCTGTCTGTCTGTCTGTCTGTCTGTCTGTCTGTCTGTCTGTCTGTCTGTCTCATTCTCTCTCTCTCTCTCTCTCTCTCTCTCTCTCTCTCTCTCTCTCTCTCTCTCTCTCTCTCTCTCTTTCTCTCTCTCTCTCTGAGTACAACATATGAACAAAAGCCAGATCAGTACCTGGACTACAACATAGCCACTTGAGAAACAAAACTAGTCACAAAATAAACAACATATTAATTAACGGAAGAGCTCATATATAGAAGCAAGAGACATAAACAAAACTATGAGGTATTTACTAATTCAAGCATTATGAAACATTACAGATAATGTGATGCATTACCTGTAATAACTCGCATTACCTGTAATACCTCACATTACAGCTAATGTGAGGTATTACAGGTAATATTACACATTACAGGGAATGTGAGGTGATTATACACTTAAAATTTTCTTAACCAGTTACCAAAGTCAGCAATGAACATATCAACTAAGACGCACTCAAAGAAGATCACATCGTTTATTTAATTTACAATGTTATATTCAAGAAAAATAAAAAAAACTTATTTAGTTATACTTACCCACAAATTCTGCTTAAGAAGCACGACATGTTTTCAACATAAATTTCTTTTTGACGAGAAAAAGAACTTAGCAGAATAAAATTAGCGATACGAAAATGACAACATGGCTATTATAAAAATATTTACTGCTTTTGGTATTATCTTCAGCAGAAAAATAATCACTGTACTCGGGCTTTTATCAAATGAAAGGTTCAGCGATTAGCGGTAAGGTGAGGGAGTCACAATTGTTGACGCTGCTGTGCTCAAAAGAAATGACAATGGTGTCTTCTAATGTTGAGAAATGGGATTACCAGTTAAGCTTAATTTTAAATTTAAATATAGGGAACACTTAGCTGATGAAAGACAGCAAATCGTCTACACAGCCGCCCCTGCAGACGAGGTCTTGAATTATTGTCATGATCATCTCTCAACGGGCTGTAATGAGTTATAATTTGTAAGATCATAAATTACCCCTAGGGGGTGTTATGTCAGCATATTTCATTCACTGATGGCTGACAAACTTACTTGTGTGGACTCAAAAGTCCGCACCTAACTGCCCACTATAGGTTGATTACAAACTCCTTGCGACTCAAGAACTGCGCAGTCCCCCGTACTACAAGAAATTCGTAACCTACCTTGCTCTTGTAGCGTGAGCTATGGTGTTCTTCACACCTTCGACAGGTATCGGTGACTTGATAGAAGCTGAAGTGTCCTTGGATGTCCACGTCTTCCATAGTCTAGGAATACGCACACTGGTACACTATGTTCCACAAGATTTGTCTTTATTGTTCGCAATCTTATCACTAAAGAAGCTGATCACACTTCTCTTAAGTGTTTATTGTGTTTTATGAGACACTTTGTTCACACTAACGCACAGATCGTTCTTTGTTGGTTATCCTGGCGTCAGTGTCACTCTCAGTAGAGTCAAAAGTAATCTGAAGACGCCACAACGCCCCACGCCGTTACTGCCCCCAGCACAAAGGAAAAGCTGACATAGTACCTTTGCTTCCTTGCCACTTCCTCAATGAGGCAAAGCAGAATGTTTGACTCTTGCTGTCTTAAGCATAGACAACAATATACACTATCTTTACCATGATAATAAAGTGGGAGCAGGATTTTCCTTAATTGTCCTGCTAAGGTAAGAGATGGACTGTCTCTTATTAAACTACACATTGCAACACAGGAGTCTGCAAGGAGCGTCGGTCGAAGCGACCACGTCCCATACTCGTACTGCATCTGGGATCAATTACTCGCTGCAGCAGTAAACAAGATATTTGCCCCTTCTGAGAGGGCTGGGCCCCTCAGGGCTGAAAGGGGCTGAAGGGGGCTGATACCCCCCTCCTGGAGAAAATTTCTCCACATCTAACACAGAATGTGACTCAGTAGAGAACCATGACACAGCTACCTCTGTTTTACCAAACGACCTCAAAATTATTCCTTCTTGGTTAATTAACAATGTCATGAATTTTCAAATTTTCCTTGAATGTTGTTAACTGGTAGAATAACCCAGCACTGTCCAGGTACATTTCGGTTATTGTAAAATAAACTATAAAACTAAAACAGTTAATTTTTTTTAACAGATCTTCCAGTGGATTTAAAAATTCCTTTCCCTCATGTGCATCGTCATGAGGTGGCTGTGGAGGAGTTAGTGAACCTCATGACCTTGCATATAGATCGTCAGGAGGCAGGTGCATGGTACCCCAGCCCTAGCACCTGCCTTTCTCAGGGCAGATGAAGGGTACCACATGAACCCGCATGCACATTATCAGGAGATAAGTGTGGGAAACACTTGCCCTCATACCCTTGTCAGAAGCTTGCTGCAGGGGACTTAGGCAAGCGCACCTGTCTTGTAAGGAGACAGCTGTAAAGGACTTATACCTCATTACCTATCTTAGAGTGACGGTAAATGTATCTTCAATTTTGGTTCTAAGATATAATTTGATGCAACCAAAAATAATTCCCAAAGTGGCACCGCCCACCATTTTTTTTTCATACTTCGCATACATTTTTTATACCACTTTACAAAGAGCTTTAAATAATTTTAAATGCTACTCACCATAGTGGAAAAAAAACAGCAATTTATGTTAAAATCAGTTTGAAAAATTTTCTGAAATAATGTGTTACTTAATTCCCAAATAACGTGCACGTATGAGACTGAAACTATTGACAACATTTAGGTCCGACTTGGACCGTAAACTGGAGTGACTAGTTAATAGTCTAAGTCGGACCGAAATGTCATTACTTTCCTACCACTGGGTTATTTGTTTAATGTTCCAGCCAAAGTATTGTGCCTTTTCATTCAGTTATTAAACACTGAGCAATAAAAGAATTCCACCTTCAATGAGCACCACCCCAACATTTAAAATTGTTGAATGTCTTATAGCTTAGAGCTTGCTCCAGGAAACAAGGAAACCTGTATCAATGTCTAGTTACAATGGAATTCAAGGGTTATAGAGAGTTACAAAGAGACCAACATGAAAATTTTTCAAATATATATATATATATATATATATATAATATATATATATATATATATATATATATATATATATATATATATATATATATATAGGGAGGTACCACCTCTAGAACTGTCCTAGGGACCCTCATCCTCAGAGAAAAGAATAAACTTGCTTCAGGGTTCTCCCTGAAGCTGTTTGAGAATTTTCTCCTACCACCCCCTATTATTTAATGTATATTTTATTTAAAGACAATGTATTTTGACAAAACATTCACAAAAATACAATAGATAGTAAAACAACATAGGTAACTCAGAGCTACATCTCGAACACTTTGTCCAGCTCCCCGGCGGTGGGCTGCGTGACCAGAATGCTGCAGGCATTTTCTCTCTGGATCACAACACTGAGTCTCTGAAAGAGTAAGCTGGTCGCCCTGTGGTCCTTGATTGATTTCTATGATGAGCTTTTCACCCAGTTCTTTGAGGAACTTTAGAGCACACTTGCCCCATGCTTCAAGGGTCTCCGACCCTATTTGGATGAAATTATAGCAAGGGGGAAGGTCTTTATATATATATATATATATATATATATATATATATATATATATATATATATATATATATATATATATATATATATATATTGCACGATTAGATTTTGTTATCGAGCCTTAATGAACACAAAACTGTCTACCCGGTCATTGAACTTTAGTGAACACAAAATTGCCTAGCTAGGTTTCTCCTAACCTTCATCCTATTAATGTAATAAACCACCAGGACGTCAAGGTGGTTAATAAATATGCACGCAACAAAATGAAGAAAATATATATATTGGAAAAAATAATAGGATCTTCAGTTGGGACCTGACTTGAGTGCTTTGTCCCGCTATGCAAGGCCTCCTACTTGAGGTAAGAGCTTTTTAATTACTCGTTTTAATGAGAATTTTCAGGAATTAATTACTACCCAACATAGACTAATGGATGTTATATAAAACTTGAATGAGCTTTCGCGAAATGTTTAAGTTTTCATCACAGTAAAAAAACAAAAAAGCATGGCAGAAAAAAATGGCATTAAGAGAGTTAAAAGTTGACATTCGAGTGACCTCTAACATGAGACGGTACTTTTGCTTTTGAAATGATATATTAAGCTCTTTGTTACAAACGGACAGGTTTGATATGAATGTTATTACAGAGAGCAAACTTCCCATGTACACCCATTACAGTTCCTTACTTTACTGCTGGAAAAATTCGTGCACTTCTGGATGAGTGTTGGTCAATATGTACTCTAGTTTGGGTGATTCTACTTTGCGGAGAAATGCGCAATAATTTGGAAGAGAGTGAAGAACTTTAATTGTAGAAAACCTTCCCTTGATCAATAGTCTAGATACAAATTGCATAGTGAAACAGGGTGTACACAGGTTAGAATAAAATAAAATATCGTTGATGTACCAGTAAGAGGCTCCTGCTTCACGGGATTGGAGTTTCCGTCTCCTTCCTTGCATCGAACCTGATTGCCTACATTACCTAAATGTTGTATGATCCTACGGGCTTACTGCTTGTCCACAATAAATATTGTATCCAATAGTAATTGTGGTCAAGTTATCGTGGCAGTAGTTATTGTGGTGAGATAGTGACTACAAGTTTACATAGAAGTGGCCAGAACAAAACAGTTAAGCTAGCCAGATACTAATGTTGCAGTGAACATCCGGCACTCGCACACAAACTTATCATATGAACCAGGAAAATTCCTTAGCTGTAAGAAACTAAGAGGTCAGTTTACACTGTATTAATTTAAATTTAACATTTCAGAAGAAAACAATTAAATTTAAACACACATATCTACACAAAACAATCATTTGGTGGTTCAGCTTCATCAGTAATACTGTCATGTTAAATCTGCTTGGCTTAACATAGCCATAATTTATTTATAATTATGTATAGCTAACAAAACAAAGGAAATTACATGAACGATAGAATGATTCTAGCAGAGGGAATAGACCGTTGTTTCCAAAATAGATCGACACCACACATTCTCCGTTAAAGATGGGGTGTGATAGTTAAGGAGACCCAAATCGGACAGAAGCATCGTCAAGAGGTTCAGTCTCCTATGTGTAGATTATTGACGCATTGTAACTCTCCCAGAGATTGATGCCTAGGCTGATGAATCCTGTCGTTGTCGATGGGCAATCGAGTTCCTTTCTATTTCCATTTTACATTTCCTCTTGATAAACTCATGGTTTCTGATACTTATCTTTTCGAAGTCCATACAGACGTAATCTACTCCACACTAATGAACTCTGCTTAAAATCTCTAGCTACACATATGAATGGCATTACAGTTGTAATATTCCCAAGCCAGGCTTGTTATTGAGTCTTAGCTCATTTCCTATACTATGCCCTCTCCCTACGCTATGCCCAGTTCTCTTTCTGTGCAGCACTTTTCATGTTACACTTCGGTTATTATGATGTGAACCACTTTCTTTTCTTTCTCTGCTGCACCAGTTTCTATGCTGTGGTTCACTAAACTACACTCGACTTTCTAAGGTACACTCAGCTTTGTATGGTACACTCCACTTCCTATGTTACACTCCACTTTCTACCCTACAATCCAATTTCTATGTTACGCACCGCTTTCTATGCCAAGTTCCACTTTCTAAGCAATGCTCCACTTTCTAAGCTATGCTCCACTTTCCAAGTTCCACTTTCTAAGCTACACTTTACTTTCTATGCTACACTTTACATTCTATGCTACACTCCACTCTCAATACCACACTTCATTTTCAATGCTACTCCCGACTGTTCTACACTCCATTTTCAATGTTACACTCCACTTTCTATGCTCCGTTCTCCGTTTTCTCTGCAGAGGATGGAACCTTATGGTCTTTCCCTATAAATCCTCTTCTCAGCATTCGCCACCACACTCTTCAAGTCACTATGTTCCCAATATACTCTCATGTGTTCTGCTCAAGTAGATCTGTTTTTCACTTGATAAGGCGAAACGCAGCCAATAATGGATCGCATTATATTGCATTTGTGCCTTTCTGCATCGTACCATTATTTTATACTATTTATCACCACTAAAAAAGATTGTGTGGCAATAATATTCTATCAAATAATGGCATTGTATGTTTGTTGCAATATTTTTTTTTGTTCACAGATGCTATCGAACATTAAGAACTGCAAGTACTATTCCAGCAGATAGTCACATTCTGAATGAGCTTTTGCTTCGGCAGCTAATTTTGCTCTTGATGAGCCTCTGGTTTACTCCAGGCTAGAGGAGAGCGAAATGGCATGCTAGAAAAACAATCATGGATATCCAAATGAAGTGCAGATAACAAATATGGTAAACTGTCGTACTCTGTCCCTTCATTCATTTGACAATACTGACACCATTATCCTAGTCTGTCAAACGAATTTCAGAAGCTGGAGTGTCGAGTTCGTGCATTACACCTTGAATAATCTGGGTTGTGTGTTGCTGTGTGGGGATCTAGGAAACGACGTCGCTCTAGTGATAACATTTTTCCGAATAAAGTCTTTACTGAGATACAAGTGAAGGTGTGTACTGTACTTACCTGAATGTATTAATGTATGCGTTGCTGCAAAGATCGGGTCTCAGCTCCTGGCCTTGCCTCTAAACTTGCCGATTATAAGATGTCCTTCCCCAAACCTTGGGTCCCTCGTCATACCTGCTCTTAAAACTATGAATGTGAACCGCCTTCCCCAAATCCTCGTCAGAGTCGTTCCACATTCTCACCACTCTGGCGCTGAAAAAAGACTTCCTAACATCCCTCTGACTCATTTGTGACTTTAAATTCCAGCTATGCCCCATCTACTTGTTTCATGAGTTTCAGCCTATCCCTATTTACCTTATGAATCCCCCCAAGTATATTGAATGCTGCTATTATGTCTCCCGTTATTCAGCTTTCCTCTAATGACACCAGGTTAAGTTTTTATAGCCTTTCGTCATCGCTCATAACTCTATAACTAGTCTCGTTGTCTGCCACCGCACTTTCCTCAGTTCCTTAACATGCTTTACCAGGTGCGAGGTCCATGTTTGTCCATGTACCCCGAGATGAGACTGACATATGTTCTATAAGGAGTCTTGATTGTCTTCAAGACTTCTGAAAGGTACTATCATAATTTCCAGATAAGCATTGGCTGCATATCCTTTTCGGTTGATGTTTATTTGCAGCCTCTGTGTGTTCTTCTTCTCCCTTTCTCAGTCTTAATAATGGTGCTTTCGGTGAGGGTGAATTCAAGTATCCACTTATTTGGTAAGTCTTGTAGCATACTGTGATTCATTTGTAACCTTTCCTTGTCCATAATGATTTTTATACTCACTAGTTTTTAATAATCATCAAATAGAGATACGTCTGAGATACATCTGGTATGTAGTTCACATATATTAGAAACAGTACAGGTCTTAATGTCGAACTTTGAAGAGCCTCACTTATTGCTCTTCCCTATTCTGTCATCTCTTCCAGGACATTCCCTGTTATTCCTGCCTGCACCTGAAGGTTTGGTCATAACCTTTTGTGTGGTAAAGTATCAAATTCCTTTGTGCAGTCCCGAATACACAAGCTACCAATCCCTCTTTCTCCTGCTAATTCAGTCAATTTGTCATAGATCTTTAGAAGGATATGAAGACAACATTTGCCATCTCCAAATCTTTGCTGCTGATTACTGATTATGAAATTTCTTCAAGTGTTCAATCACTCTTCTGTCTGTCTCTTAAATACTGGGAATATGTTCTCTGTTTTCCAGATCTCTGGCAATAGTCCCGTGTTCACTGGACAATGACAGTGACAGTGCTTCTACTCCCACTCGTAGAATGCATTGCCTTTGATAAATAGAGCTCACTCAAAATTTTTTGTACCAGTTCCCTGTTGTTTAAACGCTTATCGGTATCCGTCGGTATAGTCACTGCTCAACGTTTGTTCATCTCATCACAGTCTTCATTGTCGATACTTGTGAGCTCTTCTTCCTTCTCGAGTCGAATTATTTAGTCTTTCACTATCATTTTTTTTTGTAGCTGTGAGATAGTTTGGTTCAGTCTTGGTTTTTGTGCCTATGACATTCACAAATAGCCGCTCAGCCTCTCTCCTCATTCTTGCATATTCGTTTCTGACTCTTATGCTTGCTTCTCGGTTTTTGGTTGTCCATCTTTTTCTATAGTTTCCCTTACTCACGCTATTTATTTCTTTGCATCTTTGGATGAGACAAGGGCTCTATTTAGTTTTTTATATGCTCCATACTTCCAGGTATGATTTTGTCCTCTGCCTCCCGGTACTTACTAGCTAGAACTCCATTATCTCATCCTTTAACTTTTCTTCCGGCTCCCTTTCCAAATACGTTGCAATCTGGAATTCGTTCTCAAGATTCCCTCTTCTGATGTCTCACACCCTCCACCTGCCTTGATACCCTCAATATTTGGTTCTTCAAGAAATGCGTAATTCAGTACTATATGGTCGCTAGTACATAGGAGGCTCTCATATTTTATTTCACCTGTGCCAGATATACTCGTAGTAAATACAAGACCCAATCTTACTGCTTCCATCATCATAGCTCTTGATGTTACCGGTCCCCCATATGGAGGATCAGTTTCTTCATGGAAAAAATCACCTATGATTAATAAGTTTGCCTCACACCTATGAGGTCATTGCTGCTTCTGCTAAGAAGGCAACCATTGTTTCATAAGTATTTGTTCTCCTCTCTTCAAACAACTTATTCCTAAATAGAACAGCCACTTCTTTCCATCTCATGTTTACGCTTTCCTTATAACCTGGTATCCTGTTCGGAATATGGCATCAATTATCATTTCAGGTAGTTTCGTCAGTTTGGATTACCTCTGTTACCCATTCTAAACTCATCACCATTGATCGAAAATCCACTCTGAGCTTTCCTTCGCAATGCTCTGGTTGTTGTGATCTGTTTTTTTTTTCTTTGCTGAGCATCTACCCGGAGAAATGTAGGAATTGCTGGGGTTGGTGTGTGCTTTCTTAAACAGGAGAATCATGATGGGAGTTGTAAATATGAGAAGAAAGGATAAAGGGTGTAAGCATTGTGTAAGTGTTGGGAAAGAGGGGTGGGTCTTGAGAAAGGCCAACTAGGAAAGAAACAGTGGATGGTCTTTGAGGAGTTCCTTGGGGTTAAGTGTTCCCTCCTGCATTCCTTTCTTCCTGTTTTATTTTGGCTTACTCCCTCAGCTGCTTCCTTTCCATCTCCGCCCTGTTTCGATCCACTATACAGTAATCTTTCTGAATAACGGCACCCTTGGGGATTAAAGGTGCTGTTATTTTTATTTTTTCGTTTAGAAAGTTTTTTAGACTGCTTAATATCATACAGTATTGATGATACAATGTTATATTCTCTCAGTAACA
>NC_069416.1:24264690-24282190 GCF_026875155.1 Cherax quadricarinatus | reverse complement strand
GACACCACACATTCCCCATTAAAGATGGGGTGTGATAGTTAAGGAGACCCAAATCGGACAAAAGCATCGTCAAGAGGTTCAGTCTCCTATGTGTAGATTATTGACGCATTGTAACTCTCCCAGAGATTGATGCCTAGGCTGATGAATCCTGTCGTTGTCGATGGGCAATCGAGTTCCTTTCTATTTCCATTTTACATTTCCTCTTGATAAACTCATGGTTTCTGATACTTATCTTTTCGAAGTCCATACAGACGTAATCCACTCCACACTAACGAACTCTGCTTAAAATCTCTAGCTACACATATGAATGGCATTACAGTTGTAATATTCCCAAGCCAGGCTTGTTATTGAGTCTTAGCTCATTTCCTATACTATGCCCTCTCCCTACGCTATGCCCAGTTCTTTTTCTGTGCAGCACTTTTCATGTTACACTTCGGTTATTATGATGTGAACCACTTTCTTTTCTTTCTCTGCTGCACCAGTTTCTATGCTGTGGTTCACTAAACTACACTCGACTTTCTAAGGTACACTCAGCTTTGTATGGTACACTCCAATTCCTATGTTACACTCCACTTTCTACCCTACAATCCACTTTCTATGTTACGCACCGCTTTCTATGCCAAGTTCCACTTTCTAAGCAACGCTCCACTTTCTAAGATAAGTTCCACTTTCTAAGCTACTCTCCACTTTCTAAGCTATGCTCCACTTTCCAAGATAAGTTCCACTTTCTAAGCTACACTTTACTTTCTATGCTAAGCTTCATTTTCTATGCTACACTTTACATTCTATGCTACACTCCACTCTTAATACCACACTTCATTTTCAATGCTACTCCCGACTGTTCTGCACTCCACTTTCTATGCTCCGTTCTCATTTTCTACCTGAATTTCCTTGCAACAAAACAACGTATTACAGCTTTTTATGCAGACCACTCTAACTTTTTCCCGTCTTCATATATATAGCTCACTCTAACATCTTCCCATCCATCCGATGCATCAACGTTCAAGATGTTATTCTTATATCAAGGACCTAGAAATATGCTGAGAATCGTGTTGTAGTAAGTGGTGTGACTCTGGAGCTTAGTGTTAACACAGCGTAAGAATCTAAAATCACTCAGTGCTTGTTTTCTGTAAGATATTCACCAAAACAATGAGAAAAAGTCACAAATGCAGTATAATGCGATTGTTTGACTTCGGTTTGCCGACACAGTGGACTTTATCAAATCACAAACAGATCTACCTTAGCAGAGAGTACATGAGTATATATAAGGAGCATAGAGACGTGAAGAGTGAGGTAGAGAATCTTGAGAAGAGGATGTACCTTGAAGGACCTGCACGGAATGGGCATGAAGGTTTGTTGCTATGTCTGACGATGGGGAAGTTTCCTGGTAACGGGTTCAGCTATGTCGTAAAAGCGTTGTCCTTGTTGAAATTGTTGGATATACAGAAGAATGATGATTCCAAAATTATGCGACTCTGAATGTCTTCTGCCCTGGCTATGAGTCTTGCGTCTATGAGCCTCTGGTTTACTCCAGGCTAGAGGAGAACGAAATGGCATGCTACGAAAACAATCGTGGATATCCAAATGAAGTGCAGATAGCAAATATGGTAAACTGTCGTACTCTGTCCCTTCATTCATTTGACAATACTGACACCATTATCCTAGGCTGTCAAACGAATTTCAGAAGCTGGAGTGTCGAGTTCGTGCATTACACCTTGAATAATCTGGGTTATGTGTGTTGCTGTGTGGGGATCTAGGAAACGACGTCGCTCTAGTGATAACATTTTTCCGAATAAAGTCTTTGCTGAGGTACAAGTGAAGGTGTGTACTGTACTTACCTGAATGTATTAATGTATGCGTTGCTGCAAAGATCGGGTCTCAGCTCCTGGCCTTGCCTCTAACTTGCCGATTATAAGTTGTCCTTCCCCAAACCTTGGGTCCCTTGTCATACCTGCTCTTAAAACTATGAATGTGAACCGCCTTCCCCAAATCTTCGTCAGAGTCGTTCCACATTCTCACCACTCTGGCGCTGAAAAAAGACTTCCTAACATCCCTCTGACTCATTTGTGACTTTAAATTCCAGCTATGCCCCATCTACTTGTTTCATGAGTTTCAGCCTATTCCTATTTACCTTATGAATTCCAAGTATATTGAATGCTGCTATTATGTCTCCCGTTATTCAGCTTTCCTCTAATGACACCAGGTTAAGTTTTTATAGCCTTTCCTCATCGCTCATAACTCTATAACTAGTCTCGTTGTCTACCACCGCACTTTCCTCAGTTCCTTAACATGCTTTACCAGGTGCGAGGTCCATGTTTGTCCATGTACCCCGAGATGAGACTGACATATGTTCTATAAGGAGTCTTGATTGTTTCAAGACTTCTGAAAGGTACTATTAGATTTTCCAGATAAGCATTGGCTGCATATCCTTTTCGGTTGATGTTTATTTGCAGCCTCTGTGTGTTCTTCTTCTCCCTTTCTCAGTCTTAATAATGGTGCTTTCGGTGAGGGTGAATTCAAGTATCCACTTATTTGGTAAGTCTTGTAGCATACTGTGATTCATTTGTAACCTTACCTTGTCCATAATGATTTTTATACTCACTAGTTTTTAATAATCATCAAATAGAGATACGTCTGAGATACATCTGGTATGTAGTTCACATATATTAGAAACAGTACAGGTCTTAATGTCGAACTTTGAAGAGCCTCACTTATTGCTCTTCCCTATTCTGTCATCTCTTCCAGGACATTCCCTGTTATTCCTGCCTGCACCTGAAGGTTTGGTCATAACCTTTTGTGTGGTAAAGTATCAAATTCCTTTGTGCAGTCCCGAATACACAAGCTACCAATCCCTCTTTCTCCTGCTAATTCAGTCAATTTGTCATAGATCTTTAGAAGGATATGAAGACAACATTTGCCATCTCCAAATCTTTGCTGCTGATTACTGATTATGAAATTTTTTCAAGTGTTCAATCACTCTTCTGTCTGTCTCTTAAATACTGGGAATATGTTCTCTGTTTTCCAGATCTCTGGCAATAGTCCCGTGTTCACTGGACAATGACAGTGACAGTGCTTCTACTCCCACTCGTAGAATGCATTGCCTTTGATAAATAGAGCTCACTCAAAATTTTTTGTACCAGTTCCCTGTTGTTTAAACGCTTATCGGTATCCGTCGGTATAGTCACTGCTCAACGTTTGTTCATCTCATCACAGTCTTCATTGTCGATACTTGTGAGCTCTTCTTCCTTCTCGAGTCGAATTATTTAGTCTTTCACTATCATTTTTTTTTTTTTTGTAGCTGTGAGATAGTTTGGTTCAGTCTTGGTTTTTGTGCCTATGACATTCACAAATAGCCGCTCAGCCTCTCTCCTCATTCTTGCATATTCGTTTCTGACTCTTCTGCTTGCTTCTCGGTTTTTGGTTGTCCATCTTTGTCTATAGTTTCCCTTACTCACGCTATTTATTTCTTTGCATCTTTGGATGAGACAAGGGCTCTATTTAGTTTTTTATATTCTCCATACTTCCAGGTATGAATTTTTCCTCTGCCTCCCGGTACTTACTAGCTAGAACTCCATTATCTCATCCTTTAACTTTTCTTCCGGCTCCCTTTCCAAATACGTTGCAATCTGGAATTCGTTCTCAAGATTCCCTCTTCTGATGTCTCACACCCTCCACCTGCCTTGATACCCTCAATATTTGGTTCTTCAAGAAATGCGTAATTCAGTACTATATGGTCGCTAATACATAGGAGGCTCTCATATTTTATTTCACCTGTGCCAGATATACTCGTAGTAAATACAAGACCCAATCTTACTGCTTCCATCATCATAGCTCTTGATGTTACCGGTCCCCCATATGGAGGATCAGTTTCTTCATGGAAAAAATCACCTATGATTAATAACTTTGCCTCACACCTATGAGGTCATTGCTGCTTCTGCTAAGAAGGCAACCATTGTTTCATAAGTATTTGTTTCCCCTCTCTTCAAACAACTTATTCCTAAATAGAACAGCCACTTCTTTCCTTCCCATGTTTTACGCTTTCCCTTATAACCTGGTATCCTGTTCGGAATATGGCATCAATTATCATTTTTAGGTAGTTTCGTCAGTTTGGATTACCTCTGTTACCCATTCTAAACTCATCACCATTGATCGAAAATCCACTCTGAGCTTTCCTTCGGGAATGCTCTGGTTGTTGTGATCTGTTTTTTTTTTCTTTGCTGAGCATCTACCCGGAGAAATGTAGGAATTGCTGGGGTTGGTGTGTGCTTTCTTAAACAGGAGAACATGATGGGAGTTGTAATATGAGAAGAAAGGATTAAGGGTGTAAGCATTGTGTTAGTGTTGGGAAAGAGGGGGGGTCTTGAGAAAGGCCAACTAGGAAAGAAACAGTGGGGTGGTTCTTTGAGAAGTTCCTTGGGGTTAAGTGTTCCCTCCCGCATTCCTTTCTTCCTGTTTTATTTTGGCTTACTCCCTCAGCTGCTTCCTTTCCATCTCCGTCCTGTTTCGATCCACTATACAGTAATCTTTCTGAATAACGGCACCCTTGGGGATTAAAGGTGCTGTTATTTTTATTTTTTCGTTTAGAAAGTTTTTTTAGACTGGTTAATATCATACAGTATTGATGATACAATGTTATATTCTCTCAGTAAAAACACTTTTACTTACACCCGTTGTAGTTTCTTTATTTTTATCAAGTTTGTCTCTAAATTTTAATGTTGTTCGTTTTCTCTTCAATTTTACTCACAAGTTTAGAAGACATTTCTATGGGTTATTAAACTGTTCTGATTAATGACATGCACGGGAAAAGATAAATGGCAGTGTATACGGTAACATGCTATCGTACGAGTTCACTTTCAAAATAGCGGATGTAAACAAATATTTACATGTGTTGCCGAGTTCTGCCACTGCACAACATAAGAACATAAGATATAAGGAACACTGCAACAGGCCTACTGACCCATGCGGAGCAGGTCCATGCCCCCCCCGAATTAGACCAATCACCCCCTCCCCCCGGATTAGCCCAATGACCCACCCCCGTCTGATCCCTCTCCACTCAAGGATGGAGCACTGCACCAGACCCAGAAGCACAAGCTAGTCAGGTTCAACTCACACCCAACCACACCCACTCATGTATTTATGTAACCTATTTTTAAAACTACACAACGTTTTAGCCTGAATAACTGTACTCGGGAGCTCGTTCCACTCATCCACAACTCTATTATCAAACCAGTGCTTTCCTATATCCTTTCTGAATCTGAATTTTTCCAACTTGAAACCATTGCTGCGAGTCCTGTCTTGGCTGGAAATTTTCAGCACGCTATTTACATCCCCTTTATATATTCCTGTTTTCCATTTATACACCTCGATCATATCCCCCATAATTCTACGCCTTTTGAGAGAGTGCAGATTCAGGGCCTTCAGTCTATCCTCTTAGGGAAGATTTCTAATACATGGGATCATCTTTGTCATCCTCCTCTGTACGTTTTCCAGAGCATTTATATCCATTCTGTTATACGGTGAACAGACTGGGCAGCATAGTCTAAATGAGGCCTAACCAAGGATATATAGAGTTGAAAACAACCTAATGACTTCTATTATTTATACTTCTAGATATGAAGCCAAGAAATTTTGTTAGCTTTATTGCGAACCCCTAATGCACTGTTGTCTTGGTTTTAAATTACTTCTAACCAGAACTCCTAAATCCTTTTCGCAATCAGCAGTATTAAGATCTACATTATTTAGTTTATATGTGGCATGGTTATTTACCTGTCCAACATTTAGAACTTTGCATTTGTCAATATTAAACTGCATCTGCCACTTCTCCGACCATTGCATCAGTCCTATTCAAATCATCCTGGAGTGCTCTAGTGTCCTCATTAGAATGAATTGGACGGCCCTATTTTGGTGTCATCAGCAATTTGCTTATGTCGCTATTTATTCCCACATCTGTGTCGTTTATGTAAATTGTGAACAACAACGGGCCCAACACTGACTCCTGAGGAACACCGCTTGTGACGTGCCCCCATTCTGATTTCTTTCCATTTATGCAAACTCTCTGCTGTCTTTTTGTCAGCCTTGCCTCTCCCCAAGGCTTTGTGTAAATGGGCTGTTTTCAATGTGCCGTTTTTTAGGGACTGCTATTTAAACAGTTTATGAAAAAGGGTTTAATTTTGCTTGTCTTTATTTCTCGCACTGATCTTATTTCCACTTCCGGGTTATATTTATGCGAAGATTAACTTCAATGGACTTTGGTTGCCGAGTACACCCGGGTCCCCGACCTTTGTTCCTGTCCACTCCATCTGAATTCAATCTTGGAATCCATAGTCATCGGGCCCTTTTCCTCTTTTCCCATTCATTCCCTTTTTTTCCCTGATACCTTATCTGACTTTACTTTTTCCCCTTAAATTTTTCCCTTTTAAAAAACCACCTCTGCCATGCATTTTTCCCAAGGCTCTCCAATGTAATTTTATTCTCTCTATTCTGGATTTCTTGCTCCTCCCCCCTTTCTTTGTACCCCATTGCCCCCTTTTTTATTTTTTTTTCTAGCCTTCTCTACTCTTTCACTTATATAAATTTTAGTCCATTATTCATCGACAATAGTGCATTTTGCCTTCATCATAACCTTCTCATTTCCCTTTGTTGTACCCCCCTTTCTGTACCCTTTCTGAAGTGTTTTAATTATAATTCCCATTCCTCCCCCAGTTTTATATTAGACCTTTTTATAACATATCAGAAGTGCAATTTACTTTAATTAAGAGCCAGTACGAGTGTGTGTGTGGGGTGTGGTGTGGTGTGTGTGTGTGTGTGTGTTGGTGGTGTGTGTGTATGTGTGTGTGTGTGTGTTTATGTTTGTTGTGTGTGTGTTGTGTGTGGGTGTCTTTTTTGGGTGTGGTGTGTGTGTGTGGGGGTGTGGTTTTTTGTTGTGTTGTGGGGTTTTGGTTGTTTGGTATGGTGTGTGTGTGTGTGTGTGTGTGTGTGTGTGTGTGTGTGTGTGTGTGTGTGTGTGGTGTGTTGTGTTTTTGTGAGGTTTGGTGTGTTTGTTGTGTGTGGGTGTTGTTGTGTGTGTGTGTTTGTGTGTGTGTGGAAAACCTTACAACTGTGAGGTCAATGTATTTTTAATTTTTTAAGAGCAGTGTAATATTAATATTCGAAAAGTATCGGCTGAAAAGGGAACTTTTTCATCGATACCAAGGCTCCTTAAAAAAGTGCCTTACCGAAAATTTTGGCACACCTAAATTATAAATAATAATAATAATAATAATAATAAAATTTTATTTTTACGATTATATATAGGTAAAAGTGCAAAAACTATGCATAAGGAAAAGAGGAAGTGTTTGTAAAACTCCTTTCACTCCACCGAAAATATTTCTCACACAAAAACCTCTAACACACACTCAAACACACACACACCAACACACAAAACCACACACACACCCCAACAACAACACACACACACACACACACACACGCACGCACACACATAAATTGGTTCCCCAAGGGGCGGAGCCCCGGGGGTGGGGTGGACGAACCCAGAAGGAAAGCCGGGGAAAGGAAGATTGGATTACAGCTAAAAAAGGGAGGGTAGGGGGAAGGGAAGCAGCAAGTTTGGAAGGAAAGGGAGGAGAGGAAGCTAAAGAGCAAAAAAGGGGGTTACAAGTCTTAGCAGTGAAGGAAAGATAAAAATGCTTAGAAAAAACTAAAAACCTGAAACAGTTAGAGAGACAAAGACAGTACAGACAGACATCGGGAACTTCTTATCGTCACAGAAAAGAGACTGAGTGCCCAAATAAAAGACGAGCACACTAAGATCAAATGAGAACCTGAAGGAAAATGAGGATTTGACATATGCAGGACTTAACAGAAAACTGCGGGCAAGAAACAGCGAACAGAAAAAAGTCCATGAGATATGGGCGCACAAGGCAGGGGGTAAAAGAGGAACGTTTTTCGCAAAGGGAACTAAAACCCCCCAAAGGGGATGAAAAGGGAGACAAAGGGGAAGGGGAGGGGAAAAGGTCATTGTTTGTCTACGGGCTCCAAAAAGTCGAAGGGGGAACCCTAATGAAAAAAAACCGGGGGGGAAAGAAAGCGATCAATGGTATCATAAAAAGCAATAGGTGGGGGAGACATACCCAGGTGACAAATTTTCGGAAATTGGGGGGTTTGCGAGTGGAAGGAAAACGGCCTGTCAAAGTCATTTTAAAGGGCAAAAACAGCTCGAACCGGTTGCAGAAAAAGCAGACTAGGGACAAACGGGGTCCCGGGAGAGTGACCTCGATCGTGACAGAACACAAGAAGAAAGGCGATATGAGGGTACAAAAACGAAAGGAGGAACGGGAACAGATAAAAAAAAAGTGAAAACCGACTGGGGAAGGGCAAACAACCCCCTACAGAACACCCGGCAAAAGACTAAACCACGACGCCCCAAAGCAACTAAAAATTTAAACCATAACTCCAAAACTTTTCCCCTCTGCGCCACCCCCCCACATCACAAACCCACCCCTACGCAGCCCCCATGGGCGCTCTCCCCCACACCCCCATCACAAACCCCACCCCACAGCAAAAACCCCAAAAAGAAACTGAACAATGTAAACCAAAACCCCATACTTTTCCCCCTTGCCCCCCCCCCCACAGCATCCTAGGGGATCTGCTCTCACCCCCCCTTCAAACCCCCAACCACCCACAAAACCCCCCAGGGGCCCCCCCCAGGGCTCTCGTCCTCGAACCTCATATTCTCCCAGGCCCAGTGATAGATAAAATGAAAGGGTTTTATACACAAAAGCAGATGGAATATGAATAAATAAAAAGGAGTGGGATGAAAAAATCAAAGAGGTCCCCCAAAACATCACAGCAGCCACAGAAACGAAACTCCTGAACAAAACAGTGAGTCTTCCCCCCCAGGATACAATCCTGAGGAAAACTAGGACAGAGGGGAGGAGGGGTTTTCACTACTCATAAAAAAACAATGGGGCCTTGAGGAAATGGAAGGCATGAAAGAGATTGGTGAAAAGGATCTAGTAGGGAAATTTTCTGGGGGGAAAATAGTCATTCAGTGATGTATAAAACCCCCCATAGAACTTTAGGGGGCCAAAAGAGGGAAAATAAGAGAACAACAGAAGTGGGGACACATGGCGAGGGTGGCATGAAGGCTCAAACGTGCGAGCAAAATTACTGGTTATGGGTGATTTCAAAAACCCCAGGGGATCGATTGGGAAAACCGGAGCGTCATAGGGGTCCCAAAATGGAGAGCAAGATGATGGATGTGGTACTGGAAAACCTCTGCATCAACACGCCAGGGACCTACCCGAGAGAAAGGGGGGGAATGAACCAGCAAACTGGACCTGTGTCAACCCTGACAGTTCAGACTTAAAGGACGTACATTAGGGCCCAAGGGGGCAGTGATCACGTTTTTTTCTGATTTTGATTACATAGAGAGTTACAAGTGGAGAGTAATAGGATCAATGGGAAAAAGCCAATAAAGCGGGGGAACTACAAGGTAGAGGGAAATTCCTGTGGGGGGGGGTTCAGTGGGACAGAGAACTGGCAGGAAAGTCAGTAAAAGAAATGGGAAAATGTAAAACAAAAAGCAAAGGAGGCAGAGGAAGGTTTGCTTCCAAGGGGAATAGAAACAATGGGAAAAAAAAACCAAAACGAGTCCTTGGTTTTTTCCCCCAAAGGGGTAGGGAGGCAAAAATAGGTTTCATTTGGAATGGAAAAGGGGACAGAAGGGAAAGGACCCCAAAAATAAGGGGATCAGAGAAAACCAAACGAGTATCACAAAAAAGGAGGGAGGCCCGCGACAGTACAAAACGACATAGATCGAAAGTCAAGTCTGACCCAAACTGCTGTATAGCCACATTTGGAGAAAAAAGTCAAAAGACCAGGGGATAAAAGGCCCAGGGAAAAAAGGGAGGGAACTCACAAAAGACAAGAGGGATGCGAGGAACTAACCGAGATTAAAAGTATTCACAGGGAGACAAAGGGAAAGGGCTCTGGTAAGACAGGACAGAGGGGGACACCAAAAGGGTACACCAACAAGTGCCGGATGACATTTACAAACTGAGGGGAGGTGAAGAATTTTCTAAGTGACCTTGACACCTCAAAGGCGTGGTACGGACAACATTTCCCCCTGGGTCCTTGAGAGGGAGCGAAATGCTGTTGTAATTAAATAATCTTCAACACACCCCTTTAAACTGGGCAACTACCTGAGGGATGGAAATGAATAAGTAGTTCCCCTTTTTTAAAAAAAAAAGGGGAAGAAAAAAAAACTAAACTACAGACCAGTGCACTGCGGTATGTTTTTTGCAAAATCTGGAAAGATTTCAGGAGGGAGTGGTGGAGACCGGGGAAAGGAACAAGGTAATAACGACAACCAACACGGGTTCACAGAAGGGAAATCCTGTGTTACAAAAACCTTGGGTAAAGTACAGTAAAGTAAAAAAAAGACGGAGAGAGAGGGTGGGTTGATTGCATTTTTTTTGGACTGCAAGAAGGCCCTTTGACCAATTTTCCCCACAAAAGATTTGGAAAAAAAACTAGGGGCGGGGGTGTATAACGGAAAGGGCACTGCAATGGATCAAATTTCCCGACAGGGGGGAAAACGATTCATATACGTGATGGGTATTTCAATGGCACTGTGCGAGCGGGGCCCACAGGGGTCGGGCCTAGACCCGGGTATTTTTGGGATGTATGAATGACATGAGGAAGGGTAGACTCATAAGTGTTATTGTTCGCAATGAGTGAAGTTTTAAGAGGAATCAAAAAACAGGTAGGGAAAACTTAAAGAGACCTGGACACATGGTCCGCAATTGCTTCTCAAGTTCAACCCGCAAATGCAAACATGAAGATCGGAGAAAGCAAAAAAGACCCCCAGGGTAAGGCAGGTGGGCCAACGACTGAAACCTCCTCAAGGAGAAAATCTTCGGTGAGTTAAAACCGAGTACGTTCCCCGGAAGCACACACAACCGATAGTGCTGCAGCATATGGGGGCTTGGCAACCTGGATTTGCTTCCGATACCTAAATAAGGGAAAGTTTCAAGAACTGTACACCGTGTATTCGGGGGCCCTACTGGAGTATGCGCACCCGTTTTTGGGAACCCGCAAAGGGGCAAAGCACGTTAGAAATTAGAGAAATTTCAAAGGTTTTTCGACAAGTTAAGGGAAAACGGGGGCCTGAGACACTGGGGGACAGGGGGGTTAGGAAGACGATAACGACTACAAAATACGCGGGAATAGACCAAAAAGGGGCAGAGACAAATGATCCAAAGAGGGACACAGAAACAAGGCGTCACTTTGGAAGTTGAAGTCTCAGATGACTCACAGGATGTTAGGAGGTAATTCTTCAGTCACAGAGTTGTCAGAAAGTGGAACAGCCTCACGAGTGATGTAGTGGATGCAGGAACCATCATAGCATTAACACGAGGTATGATAAAGCTCATGGAGCAGGAAGAGATAGGACCTTGTAAGCGTTCAGTGAAGAGGCGGGCCAGAAGCTGAATCTCGACCCCCTGCAACTACAATTAGGTAAGTACAATTAGGTGAGTACAACACACAATTAATATATAAATTTCACACAAATTATTTTTATAGTGAAAAAACGAAAGTAATATATGTTGAAATAGGAAGTGTGCCAAGGAAGGACAGTGTGAAAAGTGAATGTAATATGAACAAAAATATTGCTGAAATTTTATAAATTGCTCTAAACATTTGTGGGTGAATGACATATTTTCTGCTTGAAAGAGGATCAAACAGATGAGTAAATTCCATGTTTCAGTTGATATTCTGATGCAAATTTTCTGGAAATCGTGAGACCAAATTGATTATTAGTATATTGAGATATATATATATATATATATATATATATATATATATATATATATATATATATATATATATATATATATATATATTTCAGTGAGACAAAACTGAAGGGGTAGGAGAGTTTCAGTAGGGGAGAAATAAATGGGATTAGGTCAGGGGTTTCTAATATAGTTAGAGCTAAGGAAGGAGTAGCAATAATGCTGAAGCATAAATTATAGCAGGGGAAGAGGGAATATATATGCATAAACTAAAGGATTATGTGGAGTAAAATAAGGAATATATGTGAAAAGTGGGTTATAGTAAGATTCACCTGGGGAAGACAGAAGTGTGAAATCGAGAAAGAGAGATTTTGGGAAATGTTGAGTGAGTGCGTGAGGAGTTTTGAACCATGTGAGAGAGTACTTTTGGATGGGGATCTTAAAGCTAAAGTGGGTAAAAATGTTATGGAGGGAGTAGTAGGTAAATTTGAGGTGCGAGGGGGTAAATGAAAATGGGGAGCCTTTAATTGAACTATGTGTAGAAAGAGGTTTGGTAATATATAATACATATTTTATGAAGAAGTGGATAAAAAAATATACAAGGTATGATATACCACGTAATGAAAGAAGATTGTTAGATTATGTATTGTGAATAAAAGGTTGATGGGTAGGCTCCAGGATGTACACGTTATAGAGGGACAATGAATATATCGGATCATTATTTATTTTTAGCTACAGTTAGAGTAAGAGACAGATGGGACAGAAGGAATATGGCAACAGCAAATTAGAGAGAGGTGAAAGTTTATAAACTAAGGGAGGAGGAAGTTTTGGAGAGACATAAGCAACTATTGGCAGAAAGGGGGCTAGTGCAAGTATGGGTAGTAGGGGGGTTGAAGAGTGATGGAATATGTTTTAAAAATGCAGTATTAGGATGTGGGATAGAAGTATGTGGTTATAGGAGGGTGGGTGCAGGAGGAAAGAGGAGTGATTGGTGGAATGATGATGTAATCAAGGGTATGATAAAAGAGAAAAAGGTAACTTATGAAAGGCTTTTACAAAAGCAGAAGTGTTATAAAAGGGCAGAGTATATGGAAAGTAAAAGAAAGGTAAAGAAAGTGGTGAGAGAGTAAATAATAGAGTGGGATAGGCACTGTCAAAAATTTTACTGTAAATAAGAATAAATTTGGAGATTTAAAAACTTAAGAAAGCCTAGGGAATACATGATTTGTCAGTTAAAAGCAGAGTAGGGAGTTAGTTGATGGGAAACTGGAGGTATTGGGTAGATGGCGGGAATATTTTGAGGAACTTTTAAATGTCGATAAAGAAAGGGAGGTAGTAATTTCACGCACTGGCCAGGGAGGTATAACATCTTTTAGGAGTGAAGAAGAGCAGGATGTGAGTGTTGGGGGAGGTGCTTGAGGCATTACGTACAATAAAGGGGGTAAAGCAGCTGGAACTGAGGGATCATGACAGAAATGTTAAAAGCAGGGGGGATATAGTGTTGTAGTGGTTAGTGGCTTTGTTTAATGTTTGAAAGATGGAAAGGTACCTAGGGATTCGCAGAGAGCATGTATAATTCCTTTATACAAAGGGAAGGAGGACAAAAGTGACTAAAAATTATAGGGAATAAGTTTACTGAGTATACCAGGTAAGGTGTATGGTAGAGTTATTATTGAAAGAATTAGAGGTAAGACAGAGAGTAGGATTGCAGATGAGCAAGGAGGCTTTACAGTGGGCAGGAGATTTGTAGATCAAGTGTTTATATTTAAGCATATATGTGAACAGCATTTAGACAAAAGTAGGGAAGTTTTCATTGCATTTATGGATTTAGAAAAGACATATGATAGAGTGGATAGGGAAGCAATGTGGAAGATGTTGCAAGTACATGGAATAGGTTGTAAGTTACTAAATGCTGTAAAGAGTTTTTATGAGGATAGTGAGGCTCAGGTTAGGGTGTGTAGAAGAGAGGGAGACTACTTCCCGGTAAAAGTAGGTCTTAGACAGGGATGTTTAATATATTTATAGATGGGGTTGTACTGTGCTTTTGGGAGATTCTAAAGAAAAGTTGCAAAGGTTAGTGGATAAGTTTGGGAGTGTGTGTAAAGGTAGGAAGCTGAAAGTGAACATAGATAAGAATAAGGGGATGAGGGTATCAGACGAATTAGGTAAAGAAAAATTGGATATCACATTGAAGAGAGGGAGTATGGAAGAAGTGAGCGTTTTCAAATATTTGGGAGTTGAATTGTCAGCGGATGGATTTATGAAAAATTAGGTTAACCAGAGAAGATGAAGGAAAAAAAAAAGACGGGCTTTGGGAGGTATCTGTGGAGACAAAAAAGGGAATTGCGAAAGTAAGTGGTACCAACACTGTTTTTTGGGCTTGAAGCCGTTTGCAAATGCTGAGCGGGAGCGGTTGGAACGGTGGGGATGCCCTGTCTAGGGCATTTTGGGTTTAAAATATTAACAAGAATTCGGGTGGGAAATTAAAAAGTGGGTGGGAGTTACAAAAGTATTAGTCAGAGGCGAAGAGGGGTTGTTGAGGTGGTTTGGTCATTTAGAGAAAGGAACAAAGCAGAAACTTGGGGGACCGTATAAATCTTAGGGGAAGGAAGGCGGTGTAGGTGTCGTCCCCCAAAAAGTTTGCTTCCGGGGGGCAAGCGTTTAAAATGTTAAAGTAAGAAACATTGATTTTTTGTGACCTGACAGCTGTTGGAATGTGACAGGGGTTTTGGGATTCAGGAAACCGGGGGAGCCAACTTGAGTCCCGGAAAAGGGAAGTAAATGCTTGCACTTTAAAAAGGGAAAAGTTTGGGGGACTGGCAGCCTTCTGCAAAGACCCGTTTTTACATAGAATGAGATGAAAGTGTTTTTCTTTCTTTTTGTGTCACCCTGCTCGGGGGAAAAAGGCGATTGTTAAAGTATATATATATATATATAAAAATATATTTAAAATATATTAAATATATATATATATATATATATATATATTATATATATATATATATATAATGTGTGTGTGTGTGTGTACTCACCTAGTTGTACTCACCTAGTTGAGGTTGCGGGGGTCGAGTCCGAGCTCCTGGCCCCGCCTCTTCACTGATCGCTACTAGGTCACTCTCCCTGAGCCGTGAGCTTTATCATACCTCTGCTTAAAGCTATGTATGGATCCTGCCTCCACTACATCGCTTCCCAAACTATTCCACTTACTGACTACTCTGTGGCTGAAGAAATACTTCCTAACATACCTGTGATTCATCTGTGTCTTCAGCTTCCAACTGTGTCCCCTTGTTACTGTGTCCAATCTCTGGAACATCCTGTCTTTGTCCACCTTGTCAATTCCTCTCAGTATTTTGTATGTCGTTATCATGTCCCCCCTATCTCTCCTGTCCTCCAGTGTCGTCAGGTTGATTTCCCTTAACCTCTCCTCGTAGGACATACCTCTTAGCTCTGGGACTAGTCTTGTTGCAAACCTTTGCACTTTCTCTAGTTTCTTCACGTGCTTGGCTAGGTGTGGGTTCCAAACTGGTGCCGCATACTCCAATATGGGCCTAACATTACACGGTGTACAGGGTCCTGAATGATTCCTTATTAAGATGTCGGAATGCTGTTCTGAGGTTTGCTAGGCGCCCATATGCTGCAGCAGTTATTTGGTTGATGTGCGCTTCAGGAGATGTGCCTGGTGTTATACTCACCCCAAGATCTTTTTCCTTGAGTGAGGTTTGTAGTCTCTGACCCCTAGACTGTACTCCGTCTGCGGCCTTCTTTGCCCTTCCCCAATCTTCATGACTTTGCACTTGGTGGGATTGAACTCCAGGGAGCCAATTGCTGGACCAGGTCTGCAGCCTGTCCAGATCCCTTTGTAGTTCTGCCTGGTCTTCGATCGAGTGTATTCTTCTCATCAACTTCACGTCATATCTGCAAACAGGGACACCTCAGAGCTATTCCTTCCGTCATGTCGTTCACAAATACCAGAAACAGCACTGGTCCTAGGACTGACCCCTGCGGGACCCCGCTGGTCACAGGTTCCCACTCTGACACCTCGCCACGTACCATGACTCGCTGCTGTCTTCCTGACAAGTATTCCCTGATCCTTGTAGTGCCTTCCCTGTTTATCCCTGCTTGGTCCTCCAGTTTTTGCACCAATCTCTTGTGTGGAACTGTGTCAAACGCCTTCTTGCAGTCCAAGAAAAATGCAATCCACCCACCCTCTCTCTCTTGTCTTACTGCTGTCACCATGTCGTAGAACTCCAGTAGGTTTGTGACACAAGATTTCCCGTCCCTGAAACCATGTTGGCTGCTGTTGATGAGATCATTCCTTTCTAGGTGTTCCACCACTCTTCTCCTGATAATCTTCTCCATGATTTTGCATACTATACATGTCAGTGACACTGGTCTGTAGTTTAATGCTTCATGTCTGTCTCCTTTTTTAAAGATTGGGACTACATTTGCTGTCTTCCATGCCTCAGGCAATCTCCCTGTTTGTGTGTGTGTGTATGTGTGTGTGTGTGTTGTGTGTATTCTAGGTAGTGAGTGTAAAACGAAAGCCTATAATTGTTTTACATGATGTTAGGATTGCTGGTGTCCATTTTTCTGTCTCATGAACATGCAAGGTTTCAGGTACGTCTTGCTACTTCTACTTACACTTAGGTCACACTACACATACATGTACAAGCGTATATATATATACACACCCCTCTGGGTTTTCTTCTATTTTCTTACTAGTTCTTGTTCTTGTTTATTCCTTCTTATCTCCATGGGAAAGTGAAACAGAATTCTTCCTCCGTAAGCTAAGCGTGTTGTAAGAGCCGACTAAAATGCCAGGAGCAAGGGGCTAATAACCCCTTCTTCTGTATAAATTACTAAATTTAAAAAGAGAAACTTTCGCTTTTCTTCTTGAGCCACCCTGCCTCGGTGGGATACGGCCGGTTTGTTGAAAGAATATATATATATATATATTATATATATATTATATATATATATATATATATATATATATATATATATATATATATATATATATATAAATATATATATATATATATAGACATGTAGAGAGAATGGAGCGAAACAGAATGACTTCAAGAGTTATCAGGCTGTAGTGGAAGGAAGGCGGGTGGGGGTCGGCCTAGGAAAGGTTGGAGGGAGGGGGTAAAGGAGGTTTTGTGTGCGAGGGGCTTGGACTTCCAGCAGGCATGCGTGAGCGTGTTTGATAGGAGTGAATGGAGACAAATGGTTTTTAATACTTGACGTGCTGTTGGAGTGTGAGCAAAGTAACATTTATGAAGGGGTTCAGGGAAACCGGCAGGCCGGACTTGAGTCCTGGAGATGGGAAGTACAGTGCCTGCACTCTGAAGGAGGGGTGTAAATGTTGCAGTTTAAAAACTGTAGTGTAAAGCACCCTTCTGGCAAGACAGTGATGGAGTGAATGATGGTGAAAGTTTTTCTTTTTTGGGCCTTGGTGGGAATCGGCCAGTGTGATAATAAAAAAAATAAAAAAAAAATATATATATAGTGCCCGATTAAGTCGAAATGGCAAGTTTGGCGTATTCATCAAGGTGTTGTTTTTCCGAATTAACCAAATGTTTTTTTCCATAAAAAGCGGGAAAAAATCAAACAAAAAAGAAACATTTTTCAGTGATATTAAAACAAAATTAATTAATTTTAAAATAACCAAGTTTTGCATTCGAATTTTGTAAAAATAATAT
>NC_069416.1:24253558-24264190 GCF_026875155.1 Cherax quadricarinatus | reverse complement strand
TATCGTTAAACCACACCACCCACACCCCCCCCATGATTTATCTAACCTATTTTAAAACTACATAACGTTTTAGCCTGAATAACTGTACTCGGGAGCTCGTTCCACTCATCCACAACTCTATTACCAAACCAGTGCTTTCCTATATCCTTTCTGAATCTGAATTTTTCCAACTTGAAACCATTGCTGCGAGTCCTGTCTTGGCTGGAAATTTTCAGCACGCTATTTACATCCCCTTTATATATTCCTGTTTTCCATTTATACTCCTCGATCATATCCCCCATAATTCTACGCCTTTTGAGAGAGTGCAGATTCAGGGCCTTCAGTCTATCCTCTTAGGGAAGATTTCATCTTTGTCATCCTCCTCTGTACGTTTTCCAGAGCATTTATATCCATTCTGTTATACGGTGAACAGACTGAGCAGCATAGTCTAAATGAGGCCTAACCAAGGATATATAGAGTTGAAGAACAACCTAAGGACTTCTATTATTTATACTTCTAGATATGAAGCCAAGAATTCTGTTAGCTTTATTGCGAACACTAATGCACTGTTGTCTTGGTTTTAAATTACTTCTAACCAGAACTCCTAAATCCTTTTCGCAATCAGTAGTATTAAGATCTACATTATTTAGTTTATATGTGGCATGGTTATTTACCTGTCCAACATTTAGAACTTTGCATTTGTCAATATTAAACTGCATCTGCCACTTCTCCGACCATTGCATCAGTCTATTCAAATCATCCTGGAGTGCTCTAGTGTCCTCATTAGCATGAATTGGACGGCCTATTTTGGTGTCATCAGCAAATTTGCTTATGTCGCTATTTATTCCCACATCTGTGTCGTTTATGTAAATTGTGAACAACAACGGGCCCAACACTGACTCCTGAGGAACACCGCTTGTGACGTGCCCCCATTCTGATTTCTTTCCATTTATGCAAACTCTCTGCTGTCTATTTGTCAGCCTTGCCTCTACCCAAGGCGTTGTGTAAATGGTGCGGTTTTCAATGTGCCGTTATTTAGGGTACTGCTATTTAAAAAAGTTTACTGTATAATTACGGTAATATTGCTTGTCTTTATTTCTCGCACTGAGTCTTAGTTTCCATTTCCTGGTTATATTTATGCAGAAGATTAATTTCAATGGACGTTGGTTGCCGAGTACATCCTGGTCCCCGACCTTGATTCCTCAGTCCATCTCCATCTGCATCTCAATCTTGGGAAGTCCATAGATCATCAGGACCTTCTCTCTTTCTTCCATTCATTGCCTTTCTTTCCTGACTACCTTATCTGACTTTACCGTTTCCCTTGATATTTCCATTAACACCACCTCTGCAATGCAGTTTTCCAAGAGCATCTCCAATAGTAATTTTATTCTCATCTATTCTGGATTTCTCTGCTCCTCCTCCTTTCTTTGCTACTCCATCTGCTCCCTATTTTATTTTTTTTCTATGCCTTCTCTTAGCTCTTTCACTTACTCATCAAATTTTAGTCCATTTATTCATCGACAATAGTGCATTTTGCCTTCATCATAACCTTCTCATTTGCCTTGTTGTACAACCCTTCTGTATCCTTCTGAAGTGAATTGAATTATAATTCCCATTCCTCCTCCAGTTTACTATTATGACCATTTTATAATCATATCTAGACAGTGCAACTCATCTTTAATTAAGAGCCAGTGACTGAGTGTGTGTGTGTGTGTGTGTGTGTGTGTGTGTGTGTGTGTGTGTGTGTGTACTCACCTAGTTGAGGTTGCGGGGGTCGAGTCCGAGCTCCTGTCCCCGCCTCTTCACTGATCGCTACTAGGTCACTCTCCCTGAGCCGTGAGCTTTATCATACCTCTGCTTAAAGCTATGTATGGATCCTGCCTCCACTACATCGCTTCCCAAACTATTCCACTTACTGTGTGTGTGTGTGTGTGTGTGTGTGTGTGGGGGTTGGTGTGTGTGTGTGTGTGTGTGTGTGTGTGTGTGTGTGTGTGTGTGTGTGTGTGTATGTGTGTGTGTGTGTACTCACCTATTTGTACTCACCTATTTGTGGTTGCAGGGGTCGAGTCTTAGCTCCTGGCCCCGCCTCTTCACCGGTTGCTACTGGTCCCTCTCTCTCCCCGCTCCATGAGCTTTATCAAACCTCGTCTTAAAACTGTGTATGGTTCCTGCCTCCACTTCGTCATTTTCTAGGCTATTCCACTGCCTTACAACTCTATGACTGAAGAAATACTTCCTACTATCTCTCTGACTCATTTGTGTCTTCAACTTCCAATTGTGGCCTTTTGTTTCTGTGTCCCCTCCCTGGAACATCCTGTCTTTGTCCACCTTGTCTATTCCACGCAGTATTTTATATGTCGTTATCATGTCTCCCCTGACCCTCCTGTCCTCCAGTGTGGTCAGGCCGATTTCCCTTAATCTTTCTTCATAGGACATTCCCCTTAGCTCTGGAACTAACCTTGTCGCAAACCTTTGTACTTTCTCTAGTTTTTTGACGTGCTTTATCAAGTGCGGGTTCCAAACAGGTGCTGCATACTCCAGTATGGGCCTGACATACACGGTGTACAGTGTCTTGAATGATTCCTTACTAAGGTATCGGAATGCTGTTCTCAGGTTTGCCAGGCGCCCATATGCTGCAGCAGTTATCTGATTGATGTGTGCTTCCGGAGACATGCTCGGTGTTATACTCACCCCAAGATCTTTCTCCTTGAGTGAGGTTTGCAGTCTTTGGCCACCTAGCCTATACTCTGTCTGTGGTCTTCTGTGCCCTTCCCCTATCTTCATGACTTTGCATTTGGCAGGATTAAATTCGAGAAGCCATTTGCTGGACCAGGTGTCCAGTCTGTCCAGGTCTCTTTGAAGTCCTGCCTGGTCCTCATCAGATTTAATTCTCCTCATTAACTTCACATCATCTGCAAACAGGACACTTCTGAGTCTAACCCTTCCATCATGTCGTTCACATATACCAAAAATAGCACTGGTCCTAGGACCGACCCCTGTGGGACCCCGCTCGTCACAGGTGCCCACTGTGATACATCATTACGTACCATGACTCGTTGTTGCCTCCCTGTCAGGTATTCTCTGATCCATTGCAGTGCCCTTCCTGTTATACGCGCCTGATGCTCTAGCTTCAGCACTAATCTCTTGTGAGGAACTGTGTCAAAGGCCTTCTTGCAGTCCAAGAAGATGCAATCAACCCACCCCTCTCTCTCGTGTCTTACTTCTGTTATTTTATCATAAAACTCCAGAAGGTTTGTGACACAAGATTTGCCTTCCGTGAATCCGTGCTGGTTGGCATTTATACTCTTTGTGTGTGGTGTGTGTGTGGTGTTGTGTTGTGTGTGTGTGTGTGTGTGTGTGTGTGCGTGTGTGTGTGTGTGCGTGTGTGTGTGTGTGTGTGTGTGTGTGTGTGTGTGTGTGTGTGTGTGTGTGTGTGTGTGTGGAAAACCTTACAACTGTGAGGTCGAATGTATATTTTAATTTTTTAAGAGCACGTGTAATATTAATATTCGAAAAGTATCGGCTGAAACAGGAAGCTTTTTCATCGATACCGATACGGCTACCTTAAATGTCGCCTGTACCGATAATTTGGCACACCTATAATTATAATAATAATAATAATAATAATAATAATAATAATAATAATTTTATTATTACGATTATATATAGGTAAAAGTGCTAAAACTATGCATAATGGTCAAAGAGGAAGTGTTTGTAACACGTCCTTTCACTCACACCTGAAAATATTTCTCACACACACGCTCAAACACACACTAAAACACACACACACACACACACACACACACACACACACACACACGCGCGCGCGCGCGCGCGCGCACGCACACACATAAATTGGTTACCCAAGAGGGCGGAGACCCAGGGGTGTGGTGGACGAACCCAGGAAGGAAGAGCCTGGGAAGGAAGATTGGGAGTTACAGCTCAAAAAAAGGGAGGAGTAGTGGGGAAGGAAGCTAGCAGAGTTTGGCAAGGAAATGGAGGAGAGGATAGCTGAAGAGAGCAGGAAGTGGGGACTACAAGTCTTAGCAGCTGAAGGTAAGATACAATGCTTAGAAGAACTAAAAAACCTGAAACAGATTAGAGAGACAAATGACAGTACAGACATGACATCAGGAACTTCTATATCAGTCACAGACAAGGAGACTGTAGGGATCCAATAAAAGACGAGCACACTAAGATCAAATGAGAAGCCTGAAGGCAATGAAGGAGTTATGACATGCAGAGACTCTAACAGACAACTGCTGTGGCAAGAAACAGCTGAACAGAAAAGACAGCCCACTGAGCATATGGGCTGCAGCAAGGGCAGGGATTGAAAGCAGGAACGTTTCGACAGAATTAACTAAAACACCTCAGAGGATGCAAAGGGAGACAAAGAGGGAAGAGGAGAGGGAAAGGTCAGTGTTTGTCTACGGGCTCCAAGAAGTCGAAGAGGAAGCCTATGATGAAAGAAACCAGGAGGAGAAGAAAGCAATCAATGGTATCATGAAAGCAGTAGGTTGTTAGGTAAGACACATATGCAACAGTTAGGTATCTTTATTTCGAAACGTTTCGCCTACACAGTAGGCTTCTTCAGTCGAGTACAGAAAAGTTGATAGAAGCAGAAGATACTTGAAGACGATGTATCTTCTGCTTCTATCAACTTTTATGTACTCGACTGAAGAAGCTTACTGTGTAGGCGAAACGTTTCGAAATAAAGATACCTAACTGTTGCATATGTGTCTTACCTAACAACCTGTCGGTATTTTATACCATTTTAATGTTCAAAGCAATAGGTGAGGGAGACATGACCCAGGTGACAAATTTTCGGAGAATTGGGTGGTTTGCGAGTGGAAGGAAACGGCCTGTCAAAGTAATTTTCAAGGCAGAATCAACTCGAACCAGGATCCTGCAGGAGAAAGCACGACTAAGGGACAAACAGGAGTACCGGAGAGTGTACCTCGATCGTGACAGAACACAAGAAGAAAGGACGATACTGAGGGTACAAAAACGAAAGGAGGAACAGGATACATTGATGAAGATGTGAAGAACCCAGACTCAGTGGAAGGGCAAACACACCCTACAGAAACACCCGCAGAAAGACTCCAACCACGACAACCCCAAAGCAACTGAATAATTTAAACCAAAACTCACACACTGTTCCCTCTGCTGCCACCCCCCACATCACAAACCCCACCCCTACAGCAGCCCCCTATGGGCGCTCTGCCACCACCCCCATTACAAACCCCAACCACACCACAAACCCCCTAAGCCCCCTCCAGGGCTCTCGCTCCTCGAACCTCAATATTCTCCCAGGACCACAGTGATAGATAAGAAGCTGAAGGTTTGATACACAAACGCAGATGGAATAATGAATAAATAAAAGGAGTGGCATGAAAGAATCAATGAGAGGTCCCCAAACATCATAGCAGCCACAGAAACGAAACTCACTGAGACAATAACAGATGCAGTCTTCCCACCAGGATATCAGATCCTGAGGAAAGATAGGAGCAGAGGGGGAGGAGGGGTTGCACTACTCATAAAAAAACCAATGGGGCCTTGAGGAAATGGAAGGCATGAACGAGATTGGTGAAAGGACTACATAGTAGGTACAATTCAGTCTGGGGAACATAGTCATTGCAGTGATGTATAACCCACCATAGAACTTCAGGAGGCCAAGAGAGGAATATGAAGAGAACAACAGAGTGATGGTGGACACATGGGCTGAGGTGGCATGAAGAGCTCAATCGTGCAGAGCAAAATTACTGGTTATGGGTGATTTCAACCACAGGGAGATCGATTGGGAAAACCTGGAGCGTCATAGGGGTCCCTAAACATGGAGAGCCAAGATGATGGATGTGGTACTGGAAAACCTCATGCATCAACACGTCAGGGACACTACCAGAGAGAGAGGGGAGAATGAACAAGCAACACTGGACCTTGTGTCAACCCTGAGCAGTTCAGACATTAAGGACGTCACATATGAGAGGCCCAATGGAGCTAGTGATCACGTGGTTCTGAGTTTTGATTACATAGTAGAGTTACAAGTGGAGAGGGTAATAGGAGTCGAATGGGAAAAGCCAGACTATAAGCGGGGGAACTACACAGGTATGAGGAACTTCCTGTGGGGGGATGGGGGTCAGTGGGACAGAGAACTGGCAGGAAAGTCAGTAAATGAAATTGAATATGTAACAACAAAATGCAAGGAGGCAGAGGAAAGGTTTGCTTCCAAGGGCAATAGAAACAATGGGAAGACCAAAGCGAGTCCTTGGTTTACCCGAAAGTGTAGGGAGGCAAAACTAGGTGCATTAGAGAATGGAAGAGGTACAGAAGGCAAAGGACCCAATAAATAAGGAGATCAGTCGAAAAGCCAGAAGCGAGTATGCACAGATAAGGAGCGAGGCCCAGCGACAGTACGAAAACGACATAGCATCGAAAGTCAAGTCTGACCCGAAACTCCTGTATAGCCACATTAGGAGAAAGACAGTCAAAGACCAGGTGATAAGGCCGAGGAAAGAAGGTAGGGAACTCACAAGAAATGATCAAGAGGTATGCGAGGAACTCAACACGAGATTTAAGAAAGTATTCACAGTGGAGACAGGAAGGACTCTGGTAAGACAGGACAGAGGGGGACACCAACAGGGAATACACCAACAAGTGCTGGATGACATTCACACAACTGAGGAGGAGGTGAAGAAGTTGCTAAGTGACCTTGACACCTCAAAGGCAGTGGGACTGGACAACATTTCCCCGTGGGTCCTTAGAGAGGGAGCAGAAGTGCTGTGTGTAATTAACCATAATCTTCAACACATCCCTTGAAACTGGGCAACTACCTGAGGTATGGAAGATGACATATGTAGTTCCCATTTTTAAAAAAAAGGAGACAGAAAAGAAGTACTAAACTACAGACCAGTGTCACTGACGTGTATGTTACGCAAAGTCATGGAGAAGATTATCAGGAGGAGAGTGGTGGAGCACCTGGAACGGAACAAGAGTATAAACGACAACCAGCACGGATTCACAGAAGGCAAATCCTGTGTTACAAACCTTCTGGAGTAAAGTACAGTAAAGTAACAGAAGACGCGAGAGAGAGGGGTGGGTTGATTGCATTTTCTTGGACTGCAAGAAGGCCTTCGACACAATTCCCCACAAAAGATTAGTGCAGAAACTAGGGGATCGGGCGTGTATAACGGAAAGGGCACTGCAATGGATCAGAGAATTCCTGACAGGGAGGCAACAACGATTCATAGTACGTGATGAGGTATTACAATGGGCACCTGTGACGAGCGGGGTCCCACAGGGGTCGGTCCTATGACCAGTGCTATTTTTGGTATGTATGAATGACATGATGGAAGGGATAGACTCATAAGTGTTATTGTTCGCAGATGATGTGAAGTTAATGAGGAGAATCAAATCAGACGAGGATCAGGCAAGACTTCAAAGAGACCTGGACACATGGTCCAGCAATTGGCTTCTCAAGTTCAACCCTGCGAAATGCGAAGTCATGAAGATCGGAGAAGAGCAAAGAAGACCGCAGAGTATAGGCTAGGTGGCCAACGACTGAAACCTCGCTCAAGGAGAAAGATCTTCGGGTGAGTATAACACCGAGTACGTCTCCGGAAGCACACATCAACCAGATAGCTGCTGCAGCATATGGGCGCTTGGCATACCTGAGATTAGCGTTCCGATACCTAAGTAAGGAATGTTTCAAGACACTGTACACCGTGTATGTCAGGCCCATACTGGAGTATGCAGCACCTGTTTGGAACCTGCAACGGGTCAAGCACGTTAAGAAATTAGAGAAATTGCAAAGGTTTGCGACAAGGTTAAGGGAAATCGGCCTGAAGACACTGGAGGACAGGATGGTTAGTGAAGACATGATAACGACATACAAAATACTGCGTGGAATAGACAAAGTGGACAGAGACAAGATGAACCAAAGAGGGGACACAGAAACAAGGCGTCACTCTTGGAAGTTGAAGTCTCAGATGACTCACAGGGATGTTAGGAAGTAATTCTTCAGTCACAGAGTTGTCAGAAAGTGGAACAGCCTTACGAGTGATGTAGTGGAGGCAGGAACCATACATAGCATTAACACGAGGTATGATAAAGCTCATGGAGCAGGAAGAGATAGGATCTTGTAGCGTTTAGTGAAGAGGCGGGGCCAGAAGCTGAATCTCGACCCCCTGCAACTACAATTAGGTAAGTACAATTAGGTGAGTACACACACACATTATATATAAAAATTTCACACAAATTATTTATATAGTGAAAAAACGAAAGTAATATATGTTGAAATAAGGAAGTGTGCCAAGGAAGGACAGTGTGAAAGTGAATGTAATATGAACAAAAATATTGCTGAATTTTATAATTTGCTCTAAACATTTGTGGGTGAATGACATATTTTCTGCTTGAAAGAGGATCAAACAGATGAGTTAATTCCATGTTTCAGTTGATATTCTGATGCAAATTTTCTGGAAATCATGAGACCAAATTGATTATTAGTAATTTGGTATATATATATATATATATATTATTATATATATATTATTATATGCAATAAGATCACAGTAAACAGTGAATTTCAAAAATATGCAAAACAACCACTGAAAGAATAGAGAAATTCAATGGCTTTCGTGACTACTCACATATCAAGGAACTATGAAAAGTGAAGCATCCAAGGAAGCTATATAAGGGGTCCGGCCAGCTCCTCACTATCAGATCCCACAACGGTTAATATATATATATTATGATATATTTATATATATATATATATATATATATATATATATATATTATATATATATATATATATATTCAGTGAGAGAAACTGAAGGGGTAGGAGAGTTTCAGTAGGGGAGAAATAAAATGGGATTAGGTCAGGGGTTTCTAATAGAGTTAGAGCTAAGGAAGGAGTAGCAATAATGCTGAAGGATAAATTATAGCAGGGGAAGAGGGAATATATATGCATAAAACTAAAGGATTATGTGGAGTAAAATAAGGAATATATGTGAAAAGTGGGTTATAGTAAGATTCACCTGGGGAAGACAGAAGTGTGAAATCGAGAAAGAGAGATTTTGGGAAATGTTGAGTGAGTGCGTGAGGAGTTTTGAACCATGTGAGAGAGTACTTTTGGATGGGGATCTTAAAGCTAAAGTGGGTAAAAATGTTATGGAGGGAGTAGTAGGTAAATTTGAGGTGCGAGGGGGTAAATGAAAATGGGGAGCCTTTAATTGAACTATGTGTAGAAAGAGGTTTGGTAATATATAATACATATTTTATGAAGAAGTGGATAAAAAAATATACAAGGTATGATATACCACGTAACGAAAGAAGATTGTTAGATTATGTATTGGTGAATAAAAGGTTGATGGGTAGGCTCCAGGATGTACACGTTTATAGAGGGACAATGAATATATCGGATCATTATTTATTTTTAGCTACAGTTAGAGTAAGAGGTAGATGGGACAGAAGGAATATGGCAACAGCAAATTAGAGAGAGGTGAAAGTTTATAAACTAAGGGAGGAGGAAGTTTTGGAGAGACATAAGCAACTATTGGCAGAAAGGGGGTCTAGTGCAAGTATGGGTAGTAGGGGGGGTTGAAGAGTGATGGAATAGTTTTAAAAATGCAGTATTAGGATGTGGGGTAGAAGTATGTGGTTATAGGAGGGTGGGTGCAGGAGGAAAGAGGAGTGATTGGTGGAATGATGATGTAATCAAGGGTATGATAAAAGAGAAAAAGGTAACTTATGAAAGGTTTTTACAAAGCAGAAGTGTTATAAGAAGGGCAGAGTATATGGAAAGTAAAAGAAAGGTAAAGAAAGTGGTGAGAGAGTAAATAATAGAGTGGGATAGGCACTGTCAAAAAATTTTACTGTAAATAAGAATAAATTTGGAGATTAACAACTTAAGAAAGCCTAGGGAATACATGGATTTGTCAGTTAAAAGCAGAGTAGGGGAGTTAGTTGATGGGAAACTGGAGGTATTGGGTAGATGGCGGGAATATTTTGAGGAACTTTTAAATGTCGATAAAGAAAGGGAGGTAGTAATTTCACGCACTGGCCAGGGAGGTATAACATCTTTTAGGAGTGAAGAAGAGCAGGATGTGAGTGTGGGGGAGGTGCTTGAGGCATTACGTACAATGAAAGGGGGTAAAGCAGCTGGAACTGACGGGATCATGACAGAAATGTTAAAAGCAGGGGGATATAGTGTTGTAGTGGTTAGTGGCTTTGTTTAATGTTTGAAAGATGGGAAGGTACCTAGGGATTCGCAGAGAGCATGTATAATTCCTTTATACAAAGGGAAGGAGGACAAAAGTGACTAAAAATTATAGGGAATAAGTTTACTGAGTATACCAGGTAAGGTGTATGGTAGAGTTATTATTGAAAGAATTAGAGGTAAGACAGAGAGTAGGATTGCAGATGAGCAAGGAGGCTTTACAGTGGGCAGGGGATTTGTAGATCAAGTGTTTATATTTAAGCATATATGTGAACAGCATTTAGACAAAGGTAGGGAAGTTTTCATTGCATTTATGGATTTAGAAAAGACATATGATAGAGTGGATAGGGAAGCAATGTGGAAGATGTTGCAAGTACATGGAATAGGTTGTAAGTTACTAAATGCTGTAAAGAGTTTTTATGAGGATAGTGAGGCTC
>NC_069416.1:24248558-24251058 GCF_026875155.1 Cherax quadricarinatus | reverse complement strand
GCATATAGGCGAAGCCTAGTGTATTTATTTTTGAACGTAATTTTAAACGCATAAGAGTACAGTGGGAACCAAGAGATCGGGTACATATACAATACATATGTAGTACATACGTGGGAAATAAGGACTGTTTACATAAACATATGCACACACTTGGTGAGAACAGCACTGCTGTTAGGCACTTGAATAGCTGTAGCACACACACACACACACACATATATATATAGACACACACACACACATATACAGGATTTTACACCTTCCTGTGAAGTGACCCTATAACCCTTCCTTCCCCCCCCATCTCTCTCCCTCTCCTCTCCTCTCTCTCCCTCCCTCTCCTCTCTCTCCCTCCCTCTCTCTCTCTCTCTCTCTCTCTCTCTCTCTCTCTCTCTCTCTCTCTCTCTCTCTCTCTTCTCTCTCTCTTTCTCTCTCCCCCTTTCTCTCATCCTTCATCCTCTCCCTCTCCTCTCTCTCTTCCTCTCTTACTCTCTCTCTTCCTCTTCTTTTCTCTCTCTCTTCCCTTGTCACTCGCCCCTGTCTCTTACCTTTTCCCTCTCTCACTTTCTCCCCCTTTTTCCCTTCTTTTCCCCTCCTTCTAGGCTCCCCTTCTCTCTTTCCCTATCTCTCACTCTCTCCCCCTTTTTCTTTTTCTCTTTCTCTCTCTCTTTCATTAAAAAAAATGGTTGGGACTCGCAGGAATCAGGGATCAGATGACAATGGTACTGCTAGGGAGGAATGGATGGAGGAACAGTGGAAAAGGATAGAGCAAGAATGGGAGAGAAAATTAGGAGAGCTTTCTGAAAAAAATGGAGAAAGAGCTCTCTGTGAAATTGGAAAAGAGGTTGGAGAAGGAGACGAAGAATTGGGAGGCACAAGTCGAAACTGCAGTAGCCAGGGTAAAGGTCCTAGAATTTGAGGTAAACAGGCTGAAGCAAGTCTCAGGGGTAGTGACCAGAGAAGACACCACCATACGATGATGAGAGGCTGAACAGGAAGGAAGGAGATATGAATTATGCTAAGGTCATATCAGCCTGCAAAGAAGGGCCAGGAGTGGAGGGAAGAGCAGATGGGTGCAGATGGAGAGGGAGATAGTCGAATGCTGAGGCACAACCATACTACCAAGAGCCACTGGAAAAATCAAGGGAGAAAATGACCACATACAGACAGGAACCAGAGTCACAGAGGAAGAGGCAATGGGAGGAGGAAAGGGCAAAATCAGTGATTATCCATGGGCTTCGGGAGAGAGAGGAAAGGACACACACTGAAAGACGGCAGGAAGAAAGAAAGGAGATTGAGAAAATCATCACGGAAATAGGGGGAGAAGACATGGATGAGATTGTAAATTTTCAGAGAATAGGGGGTTACTTGAAGGGGAGAAACCGACCGATCAAGCTGATTCTCAGGACAGAAACAGTGCAGAACAGGGTCCTCCAAGAGAAACCACGGTTGAAAAGTTCAGAAGAGTACAAGAAGGTGTTCCTAGACAGAGACAGAACACAGAGAGAAAGCAGCCGAGGGAGAGGATAAAAAAGCGAAAGGAGCTAGGAAAGGAGACAAGGATGGAACCAGCAGAGGTCAGTCAGAGCAGAACAGAGCAGCAAGGGCAAGCGCACACACAACTATCCTCAGAACCCCACAACCTATCACACCATCTCAACACACATTACAATCCATACCCACAGCTTCCACCCAACCCCCAACCATAGAATCCCACAGTATGCTACCAGGTCTCCCACCCCCACATGCCCCCCAAACCACAGTGTTGGAAAGGAAACTTAAGGTATGGTACACAAACGCTGATGGAATAACAAACAAGTGGGAGGAGTGGCACGAAAGAATCAAAGAGGCATCACCAGACATCATAGCGATCACTGAAACCAAGCTTACAGGTATGATAACAGATGCCATCTTTCCAGCGGGATACTAGATCCTGAGAAAAGACAGAAGGAACAGGGGGGGGTGGAGGAGTGGCATTGCTGATCAAACACCGATGGAATTCTGATGAGCTGGAGAGAGGAAACAGCGGAGAAGAAAGTGATTACATAGCGGGAATGCTTCATTCTGGTGGTCCCAAGGTGATAATTGCAGTGATGTATAACCCACCACAGAACAATAGAGCGATGGTTGACACACTGGCTGCAGTGGTCAGAAGAGCTCATGCATGCAGGGCAATGCTCCTGATCAATGGGCGACTTTAACCACAAGGAGATCGAATGGGAGAACTTGGAGCCACATGGGGGCCAAGATACATGGAGGGCTAAGATGATGGAGGTGGTACTGGAAAACTTCATGTACCAACACGTAAGGGACACTACAAGAGAGAGAGGAGAGGATGAACCAGCAAGACTGGACTTAATATTCACCTTGTGTTGTGCAGATATTGAGGACATCACATATGAAAGACCCCTTGGGGCCAGCGATCATGTGGTTTTGAGCTTCGAATACACAGTAGAGCTACAAGTGGAGGGGGAGCAGGAAGGCCGGACAAATGAAACCAAACTAC
>NC_069416.1:24236058-24243558 GCF_026875155.1 Cherax quadricarinatus | reverse complement strand
TTCTTGGGCACGACCTACTTCAACATTGAACAAATGTTACACCACCTATGACTGCTGCACCTCTCCTGCCAACGGTTTATAAGCTCCTTCTCAGCACGTATGCCGTATTCTATTCAAGATTGATGGACTGACAACATCGACTCAAGGTTGAGGGACTGATTACCTCATTCTCCTCCTGTTCTTCAAGATTCTCCTTTGTATGGACTGATGAAGCCACTGTGTGGCGAAACGTTTCCTCAAAGACACCCAAGAGTTGCACATGTGTCTAATTTATCAACATGTCGGTTCTCTGAACCATTCATCTACAAACCTGTCAGACACTGCAACTTCTGGGATCTTAATACTTGGGAATTCTTCGCTTGCCTAATTCTTGGGCACGACCTACTTCAACATTGAACAAATGTTACACCACCTATGACTGCTGCACCTCTCCTGCCAACGGTTTATAAGCTCCTTCTCAGCACGTATGCCGTATTCTATTCAAGATTGATGGACTGACAACATCGACTCAAGGTTGAGGGACTGATTACCTCATTCTCCTCCTGTTCTTCAAGATTCTCCTTTGTATGGACTGATGAAGCCACTGTGTGGCGAAACGTTTCCTCAATAAAGACACCCAAGAGTTGCACATGTGTCTAATTTATCAGGAAAGGCACTGCAATGGATCAGAGAAAATCTGACCGGGAGGCAACAACGAGTCATGGTACATGACAAGGTGTCAGAGTGGGAGCCTGTGATGAGTGGGTTCCACAGGGATCAGTACTAGAACCAATGCTGTTTTTGGTATTTGTAAATGACATGACGGATGGGATAGACTCGGAAATGTTCCTGTTTGCAAGATGATGAGAAATTAATGAGGAGAATTAAATCAGATGAGGATCAGGTAATACTACAAAGGGATCTGGACTGGCTGAAAGCCCTGTTCAGTAAATAGCTCTTTGAATTTAACCCTTCCAAATGTAAAGTTATGAAGATCGGAGAAGGGCAAAGAAGACCGGAGGCAGAGTGTAGACTAGGTGTCCAAAGACTGCAAACCTCATTCAAGGAAAAGGATCTAGGGGTGAGTATAATACCGAGCACATCTCCTGAGGGGCACATCAACCAAATAACTGCTGCAGCATATGGGTACCTGGCAAACCTAAAAACAGCGTTCCGATACCTCAGAAAAATCGTTAAAAGACCTGTACACCGTGTACGTCGGGCCCCAATTTGGGAGTAAGGCACTATTTTGGGAAACCTACCCTGGTCAAGCACGTCAATAAATTAAGAAAATGCAAAGGTTTTGCAACAAAGACAGTCCCGAGCTAAGGGGAAAATGCCCTTTCGAAGAAAGGTTAAGGGGGGTGGGGGGGCCGATTTTGGGAGGACAGGAGGGTTAGGGGAGACATGATAAATAAAATTTTGCGGGGAATTGACAAGTGAACAAGACGGGGATGTTCCCAAAAAAGGGGACACAGAAAAAAGGGATCAAAATTTGGGGAAGTTGAAGATCGGATGAGTCAGAGGGATGTTGGGAAGCATTTTTTCAGTATAGAGTTGTCACAAGAGGAATAGCTGGAAAGTGATTTAGTGGAGGGGGAAACCCAAAAACATAGTTTTAAGAGAGGTTTGAAAAAGCTTTTGGAGAGGGAGAGAGAATGGCTTCTTGCGTCAGTGAAGGGGGGCGAGTAGCAATGAATCAACCTCTGGAACCACAAACAGGTAAGCACAAATAGGTGAGTAAAACACACAAACGCCAAAAGCAGACACACAAAACGCAGACAGAAAACGGGACAGACAGACGACACACAACAAAACCACACAACACACACACACACCACACACACACACACACACATAAACACTAGAAGCTAAGGGGTAGCCCTATGAGGAGAGGTTAAGAGAACCCGTTGTTGTCAAAAAAAAGACAGAAAGATGGGAAAATAATATGATAAAAACGTACACAATGCAGTGGGGAAATGAAGGGTAAAAAATGACAAACTGTTTGGGAGACAAGAAAGGGGAAAACATGAAGGTCCCGGGAAAATTAAAAACACAGTTAGTCACGGGGATTTACTAATGGAGTGGAAAGCCCAAAAAAATCAAGTGGTAGAGGCGCTTTAGATGTATGAAAAGACTCTGGAACCAGGAGGAGTAAACCTAGAAATTCCCAAGGGGGTAGGCGAGACTCGACACTATCAACCACATAGGTGAGTACACATACACACACAGGCCACAGGGGCACACAGACAAACACACACACACACACACACACACACAAAACCACAACACACACACACACACAGGCACGCACGCACACGAAAAAAATCCTGGATATCTTTTAAAAAAAATACCCACATTGAACTATGGCAGACCAGTAACGCACCACGTTTCGTGAAAACACTGGGGACAAAAATTTGAAACCGATCCAGGTTTCCCTTTTTAAAAATTTTTCATTTTTTCACCAATTTGCTTGCTCTAAAACAAATTTAACGGGTACTGTTAGGGCAAAAATTTGCATCACCCAAATAAATATTGAAATTCTTCAATGGGAAATTAAGAATGTAACTTCTTTTCATACATAACAGGGGCTGTGTGTTTACTTTTCATTTCATTTTCCCCCCAATTCCATTTTTTTTAATATTTTTAAGCCCTGCAGCAGTGGATTTTAAAAATTTTTCAAAAAAATTTTAATATTTTCGAATGATTCATAACTTGGGCCCAAAACACAATACCCATCATATGCTTAATTTTTTCTTCTTTCTTTCTTTACCCTAATTATTGTGCAGAGGCATTTAAAGTTTGGATAATTGGTCCTTATTAGAGGGAAAAAATCATATTAAAGGTTCTATAAGGGATACCAAATTTTATCGAAAAAAAATTAGATACTAGATATTTTGATATAAAATTGATCTAGATATTCTGTTAAAATTCTGGGCGATTCTGGGCCCAAAATTAGTTGGGAGATAGGGTTTGTTTGCATCTAGCAACTTTTTTTTTATATGTATGAATTGTAATGCATAATTTAAATGTTTTCTGTTCTATGAAACCAAAGAAGGCTGTAAATTTCATGTTATGAGAATCTAAAAAAGTTACATCTTTTATTTGGGAGAAAGAACAATACTTTTATTTGGGAGAAAACACAATACTTTTATTTTGGGGGAAAGAACAAAACTTTTTATTTTGGGAGAAAGACACAATACTTTTTTTGGGAAAGAACAATACTTTTTTTGGGGAAAGACAAATCTTTTATTTGGGAGAAAGACCAATACTTTTATCTATTATTTTTGTAACTTGAATTTTTTTTGGGTTTGGGAAACACATATTTTAGAACACTATAAGACCCTTTAAAATGGAATTTCCATTTTTTTCTTTTTATATGATAGAATATTTTTCTTTTCCGACAATGAAAAAAATGTTTTTTAAGGACCTAACCCCCATGATTATTTTTTTGCTAAATTCGAATGCATAATTAGGTTTGTTTAAATTAATTAATATACTTAAAATCACGAACAGTTTCATTTTATGTTCTGATTGTTTCCCCTGATTTATGGAAAAAAAAAATTTGGTTTAAATTTGGCAAACAACACCTTGATGAATAGGCCAAACTTGCCTTTCGACTTTAAACGGGCACTATATTAAATATTTTTTTTTTTTTTTTTTTTATCACACTGGCCATTTCCCACCAAGGCAGGGTGGCCCAAAAAAAAAAACTTTCACCCCATTCACCCCACTGTCTTGCCAGAAGGGTGCTTTACACTACAGTTTTTAAACTACAACATTAAGTGATTGTATGCACTCTCATGCGTGCACACGCCTATATCCCACACTCTATTCCTTATGGCAACAGTCAGAAATTATCACCAAAACACGAGCTCAAACCGCGTGACTCCTCCACGAGTGTGTGTGTGTGTGTGTGTGTGTGTGTGGTGTGTGTGGGGTGTGTGTGCGTGCGCGCGCGCGTGTGTGTGTGTGTGTGTGTGTGTGTGTGTGTGTGTGTGGTGTGTGTGTGTGTGTGTGTGTGTGGTGTGTTTGTGTGTGCGTGTGTGTGTACTCACCTAGTTGAGGTTGCAGGGGTCGAGTCTTATCTCGTGGTCCCACCTCTTCACTGGTCGCTACTAGGTCACTCTCCCTGAACCGTGAGCTTTTATCATACCTCTGCTGTGTGTGTGTGTGTGTGTGGTTGTGTGTGTTGTGTGTGTGTGTGTGTGTGTGTGTGTGTGTGTGTGGTGTGTGTGTGTGTGGTGTGTGTGTGTGTGTGTGGTGTGTGTGTGTGTGTGTGTGTGTGTGTGTGTGTGTGTGTGTGTGTGTGTGTGTGTGTGTGTGTGTGTGTGTGTATGCCTGTGTGTGTGTGTGTAGGAACATAATACCCTTAGGTAAGGGGTCTTATCCTTTTGCCGGAAGACTCAACAATAAAATATTAACAATGTGCTCAGCTCAAGAGCTCTGATCCTTGGAAACTCTATGACTTACGAGGGTCCATTTCCTTTTCTACTGAATATTACATTTATTTTCCCCCGATGACCTTCAAGAGAAGGGGAAATCTTGATGCTGTTGATATGCTGTGTTGAAGAGCAAACGGAACTATCCTCCGCTTCGTCGAGTTAGGACCTGATTACCTTCCATTATTCAGGCAGTGCGCGAATCTACCGGCTTTGTTCCCTCTAATAAATATATTATTATAAATATTATTTCAGTGTCTGTATTCAGCATTTTTTCATGTTATCTTTGTTTTTGACTTAGGTATGCAACAGTTTCTTACGCTAAACACATTTTTGTTTTTGCTTCGTATTAGTCTTTCAACAAATTTCAGGTTTGTTTTCATGGTATACAAATACAGAATTAGAAAAACATATTTATAATATTTATTTTTTTCTTAAAAATCACATTTAAAGATTTTTTCTCTCTCCTACTTTAACAGTATTGTTCAAGTAAATATTTTATTCTTGCATTTTTGTAGGACTGGAGCTGTCACTTGCTTCTTCTGGCGGGATACAGGACATGGATCTTGATCCTGCCTCATAGGATGGCTTTAAAAAACATTTGAGAGATCGCTTACTGGGTTTTATTATAAGAAGTTTTAACGTTGTGAATAAAGGGAGTTTCCACCACCGTCTCCTCAAGCAGATATCGATTTCCTACCACCCTGAGTTTTAAAACATACTCTTTTAAATAACTTTAATTCGTCTCCAGGATCATAAGAATAAGCTTTTCTAGTATCTCATCCCTCTTATGAACAGGATATATTTTACTTCAAATGTCTGAACTTTCTCTGGTTTCACGTACAAATTTCACGCTGGTGAATGTATTTCATGATGGGCATCATATATGTCATGTGTAGTGGACTAATTGATAATTTAGGTTCCAGAATGCTATTCTAGGATTTCACACCCATAAATAAGTTGCCGATTTTATCAGATATATTTGCATATCTGGTGATAAATTCGTATTAATGCTGACCACTAAAACCTTGAATCTAGCTCACACTATAGAATAATTTCGTCTTCAACTGTTTAAATGTTTGTCATTACATTCACATCATCAGCAAATATAAACACATGATTCAGTCCCATCAGTTAGATGCGTTACCTAATTCAGAATCAGTATTTTACCATATTCTGAGTCTATCTCCCTAAATTCTACTGTGATATCTATCTGTCTGCTACAATTTGGATCTTTTGGAGCGTTTTTATTTATTCCTGACTGAGGCTAGTGGTCACGAGAGGTGGCTAACTGTTCTAAGTGGTCTTTGGGGATTGGTATGGAGTGTTACAGAGCACCATGGCTAGGTTCAGTAATGTTTTAGAGGAGGTCATACTTTGCAAGCAGGAAAATAAGAAACTGAAAAATCCACCTGGATAATTATAACAATGAATTCGAGATAAATTGTTGTTAGTGAAGGAAAACAGATTACAAGCAGTGAGAAGCAGGTTCGAGGCTGTAACAAGAAGAAACATCAAAGTGAGGAAGGCTAAAAGAGCAGCTTTGAAAGTAGGAAATCGTTTTTATGTTCTCTAGGGCGAATGTACTTCAGGTGCTCAGTTAGGATCAAGGTACCACAATCTCTTCTGTTAATAAATGAAGGTATATCCTTGCGGTCAGTGACTCCCAGGAAGGTGAGACAGAGAGATGAACTGGAGCTGGAATTGGTGACACAATCAACAGGTGGGAGAATTTCATGTCAGGTAATGGGAACAAGCCCAGTTGACTGTGCTGATGGAAACGATATTGGGATGGACAGGATATAGTAGATGCTAGGTAAATATTGGACAGGTATGACGGAGAGGTCCCAGTCAAATGTCGCATATTGACTAGAAGAAGACTGGGTAATGAGTGAATGTCTAGGGCAACTGGAGTATATTACTGGTTAAAGAGGTACTGCAAAGAACATACAATCGCTTTCATTGACAAATGGAACAATATCTATGGCAAACATAATATGTAAGGGATGGAATACATCTCTCTTGGGCAAGGACTGTAGCGTAAGCTGTTGCTGAGTTGTCTAATACATGAGAACAAATAGGTTGCAGCTCTAACAATGAAAATGACAAAAGTTGCCAGTTAGTTACTAATAAAGGCAATGCAATTGACCAAAAAACGAGAGAACAAAGAGCAGGGAGTGACTAACTTCCTTAAGTGCTAAGATTAATTGCATGTGCAGGAGCCATAAATATTATTGATATAACAGAGACCTGGCTCAAAGTAAAAAAGTGGAAAATGATTTCTGAATGTCTCAGAGTATGTAATAAATAATTCTACATTGATATCAGACACGATATAAAGTGAAAGTGACGGACACAACTACGATTTCTCGAGGGACGTGAAACACTAATCTTAGAGTGATTACTGCCCCCCCAAACCTTGGTAGGAACACAGTAAACTTCTTTAAGAAAAATTACTAAGGAATCTACATACTAAAATGTTGTGTTAATGGAATATTTTAAATTTAGCTAAATTGATTGGCGCAGTTACACAGGAAATATTAAGTTTAACTAGTTTCTTGATGCAATCCTCGATTTTTTAAAAACAGTTTGTGACAGACCTAGAGAAAATAGCCTTCTTGATTTGGTTCATGCTAACAAGGAATCACTAATCAGTAATAATGAAGTTGATGATGAGCTTGGAGAAGCGATCGCAAGTCATCCAGTTTCTGTATATCATGGAATTACCTTAATAACGTCAACCAAGCCACGGCCACTGATTTTCGCTAAGACAATTTTATGGAGCCGAGAGATTATCTGATTGGGGTCAGGTGGTTTTTTCTGACAGGTCATTATACTGTGGGACAGGTAGGTGGTGATGGTAAACATTATATCTTTTTTTCACACTGCCCAAACAATTTTTGTTTTAAATAGGGAAAATGGATTTAACAAAAATAATCCTAAATGGATAAACAATAGGTTAAAAAAATCTAAAGATCAAAGGAAAGCATTTACTGGAGATTCAAAAGAGGGAAGGGGATTTAAAAATTAATATATTCAATAAAAAAAGAAAAAAAAGCCAAAAGAGATTATGAAAGTT